>JANAVB010011800.1:7059828-7215505 GCA_029216955.1 Iris pallida
GAGCACGAGGGGCATCTGAGGATTGTATTGGAGACACTCAAAAGGGAGCAGCTATATAGGAAGTGTAGAAGCGTAAATAAATTTCGTAGACCAAGTCAAGGAAGTTGAGATCTTTACACAAAGACAGTTTCAGATTAGACTGAGTCAAACTCCAAACTCTACGCAAGGATTAAATTCAAACTTTATGCGAAGATAATTTTCACTCTCTATGCGAAGAATGAGCTGTCATGCTGCATTAAATGCACGCAGATACTGTTCTGACAGATTCATTCTCTGACAAATAATTGTACAGAAGCCAAGAAGATTGTTGTTTAGTGTACCAATGAGCTACTTTACGCTTGAGGAACAGCCTCCTCTTTACGCATATGAGTTATTTGAGCTTTTACGCTCGAGGCTATCTCAGCCACTCTTTTTGCGCATAGAGTTTATTTGAGCCTTTACGCTCAAGGCTATTTTTAGCCGCTTTACGCACGAAGCTTACTTTGAGCTATTTTACGCTCAGACATGCCTAAACAACATCCCTTACGCGCAGTCTGTTCTGATTGTGTGGGAACATGGTTTTCTAACATAGTCTTCATGCCACACTTCTCGAAGAACGTGTGTACATGTTCTCCTTATTTTATTGGATTATGGGACACGTGTCAACATGCGTAGAGGCCAATTTCTGTACGTGGGCGACAGTTATTCTACCAGCCTGCGTAGAGACCCAATATTGGTGCTTTTTACGCACAGAGGACAGGCCTATATAAAGACTTCTTTTTTAAAGAAGATGGACTGGATTTTAGAGACCAGAGATCCTGAGAGAATTCATACTTTCAGAGCAAAGTAATTTTCCAGAGCATTTCTCTTCAACTTTTCCTCAAGAACAGAGTGAAGCAAAGCAGAAAAGCATTCGACCGTGCCATCAGTGCCAATTATGTCGATACCTTTCTGGTGACTTAGTTCTTCTAGTTGTTCATCTCTAAGCAGTTTTTTTCATCATCATTGTGTGGTCCAAGGAACAAAGTTATCTTCTATAGCAATACTCTCCAGAATTTACTTGTACTTTTGTACATTTTCTCTCATTTTTTTTCAAAAGACTTAGGGCATTTTGTTAAGTGAAACAAAATGGCGACTCTGCTGGGGACGACTTTCTCCTTTGACGAGAAAGCAATTGCTCAATACGTTGATGTGTCGATTGGATCGACGAAGAATACTTTGGTCGTTCAGTTCGACCAGACTGCTTATGAAGAAATGCTCCGAACTGGGGGTAGTACTCGCTGCTATAATATGCAAAAATCACGAAAGGTGCACAAAGTTTGGATTCCTAAGTCCAAAGCACCTTCTGATCTCTTTATTGTCTCTGAAGGCAAGGGAATTCTTTCCACTCCTATCGTTGGAGCTCCTGTCTGTGACGAGGCAATTCCTACTTCAGTGTTGCGCTCTGTGCGTAAAGTTCAGTATCTCGTCTGTGACATGGTAGACACTCATGTCTTGCGCTCTATGCGTAAGGGCAAATCTTCCGTTTGTGACGTGGTATATGTTCCTGTTTTGCGTTATACGCGTAAAGGCAAATCTCCTGTCGGTGACATGGTAGATAAAATTTACAATGATGCTTTTACATCTAAAGTAAACTTGCCTACACGCGTACAACGTAAAAACAAGTATCCTGTTTCTAGTATGAAAGACACTTCTTTTGGTTTATCCAAGGAGATAAGAAATTTTGGCAAAACTTCTATTTTTTGCCAACAATCCTCTAATGCTGCTTTATGAAAAGTGTCAAATATTAGGATTACGCGCAATGCTGACGGTGTTCTCTGTGCACAAAAATCAACTCAGGATTTACGCACACAACTCCAGACGCGTAAAAATGTACAGCTTAGTTCTGCCAATGAAGCTAGTAACCTTCTTTTTACGCAAGGGGCTAAATATTTCTCTGTCCCAAATACAAGAAAGAAAATGTTACCTTCCAATTCTTCTGATTTACGCGAATTACTTGTACAAAAGCGTAAAAACAGAAAATCTTTTGTGACACTCCCTCAAGAAAATCATCATTGTGAATGTCACCAAATTGTAATCAAATATTGTTATTCTGCTACTAAATGATCAATTTTTGACCGATTAAGTTATAATATACCTCAGCAACAAATTGATGACCGAGAACATGAGTTGTCCTATGCATCGGTCAATAGGGCATCTCATATCAATAGAGGACGACGTCCAAGATGCAATTCGTCCCGGACTCCAAGTCAACAACGGTTCAACCGAATCCTTGACACTTTCGAAGGAGTATATCAACATACTCGGTCAAGAAGTCAATGATCTTTAAGTATGCATTTTTCAGATTCAGAGGCTGGGGGTACCCAGTATTTGGAGTCAGAAACTGATAGTGTTGATTCATATCTCTACACCAATCCCTCTATATGTTCAAGAGAAGTCGAATCCTATGTTATCGAAGAAGAACAGGAAACGTCTACTTCTCATACAGAACATCGTCTTTCTGCGGTGGAACAATCGATAAAGGATATGCTTGTCATGATGCAAAATATGCATCAGATAATAATGACTCAGCAAACAGTCCAACCGGCAGTGATAACACCAGTGCAGGTAGCTGTGCCAACTCAAGATAGTCAAGGGGTTGACATACCTTTGAATAATCTGAGTCAAGAACCTGTTATCAATCAAAACTCCGCATCTCCTGACTCTCTCATTCCAGAGGATGTATCACCTCCAGTGGGGGTTACGGTGCATCCAACTACTATTCAATCAAATATATTTCCTCAAACTAGTGAAGTTATTCAAGCAGTTCGGGAGTTAAAAGCAAAATTTGAAGTTCTTAAGCACAAAGATCTGCTCCAAAAATTGGGGATCAAGCAACCTTATCCTCCCCACTAGAATGATGTACCCTTTCCTCCCAAATTTAAGCCACAATCTATGGTATTATTTGATGGAAAGGCTTCTCCAAGTCAATATATCAATTATTTTGATATTATGACTGTTCATTTGCAGAAGAATGATGCTCTCCTTACCCGAATTTTTATTGGGTGTTTGACGGGTACAGCAAATGACTGGTATTACAGTCTACCCGATAATTGCATATCATTTTTTGACGAGTTCAAAGCGATGTTTCTATCTCGTTTCTATGAAGGAGGGATGGATATGAATATGTCCTCCTTAATAGAGATTAAACAAAAAGAGAAAGAGGATACTCGGACGTTTATTGAACGTTTCCGACAAGTAACTCTGAAAATGCCTCCTGGTAAGCCAGATTCAGCATTAATTGATACATGCAAAATGGATCTACAACCAACCATTGCTGTTTTTATGGGCTCTCAATTTACAGATTGGGCCTCATTTATTATAGCGGCTATTTCAGCTGAGACCAATGGTAGATTAGCTTGTGAGCATGAGATGATCTTTGCCTCGAAAGATAAAGAAAAGAAAACCTCTTCAGGTAACAATTCTGGTAATCGCAATGGAAAAGCAAAGAAAACCCTGGTGGTGAACCTTTCAAAATCCAAAACTACACCAAGTAATCCAGAGTCTTCTAAGCCGAAAGAAGAGTACTCTTTCGACGACAGTGACATTCCTGGAATATTCTAATGTCTTGTGAAGAGTGGTAAACTCCAGATTCCAGATCCAAAATGACCTAATGAGGTGGACTTGGCTGATAATCCCAAGTATTGTATCTACCATAGGTACATAAATTTTCCGACTAAGGCTTGCTATTTCTTGAAGAAAAAGATTTAAGAGTTGATAAATGCTAAAGCTATCGCTCTAACTAATGATGAGCATACAATCACGACTAACATGATTTCTCTTCAGTTTGGAGATCTTCCTCCACAGCAAGTTCCTGATGGGATTATTCCGATTCCGAAAGCGACAATGAAGATTGTGAATATTCCACCAGCCAGAGATCAAAGTAAAGGACTATTGCCTCTCACCTTAAAAAATGGTGAAATCATGTGGGTACACCCTGACTTAGTACCTGAAATGGAGTATGAAAGTAAAATTTCAAAATCCAAGAAAGGTCAAAAGGCAAAACCTGTAATATGATTTCTCATGTTGCTATCTCCAACTTTGATGATTCTAATCATCTGTGGGATGGCATTCCTTTCGAAGATAGGCTAAAGGGTCTGAACATATGCCCTCCATGTTTGGCTCCTTCTACCAAACTAAAGCTTACTCATCAGCAATGGTTAGTAATGAATAGTGTCCCTTTGTCACGACCCGGTCCCAATTTCTTGGGTCGAATCGGATCATGTCCAGCCTGCACCGTTGTTGAGACGGCGACAGTAAGCTGTATCAAGCAGTAAAACACATGCAGATAAAATTCTAACGAAATATAAAAATATTTTATTCAATTTGAAAAGCCTGAAATACAACAAACATTAATACAACATTCAATTATTATACTTGTTTCCAAAAGAAAAATAAATACTAATCCAGCTCTTAAGATTCTGGGGTTCCAAGTTCTGCGGGACCTAGCGAAATGCAAACGAAACCGGTCATGCCGGACGTTGAGGCATTAGCTAATTTTGTGACGATTGGACCAAGTCTGAGACTCTTAATAATATTTATTTTATTAATTTTGTTTTAGTAATTAAAGTGCAGGATATTATTTAGAGCTAACTAACCTTTTCTCTTATTTCAATTTATGTAAAAAGGTCTGTAAGGGCATAAGTCTAGCTTTCCTATTTTTCTCTATGGCAATGTATTTGTGTAGTGTGGTTTTGGCATTTTCTGGTATTTTTTTTAGTTGTTGATAAACGCGTAGTATATTAAATGAGTATTTATTTTATATGGAAAAAAATTAATAGTTTTCTCACATTAAATTAATAATGAAATACAAGTTTGTATTATTTAGCAAATTCACGTTTTCTTGTTAAAAAGGAAATCTATTTCTATATATATTACAAACTCACAAAGTTTTGCTAAAATAACCTGTAAATGCGATTTTCCACATAAAAGTTAATTGGATTTTACTTCGTTCATTAATAGTTTTAACTCACATCGATAATCGTGTTTCAGTAGATTAAATAAATAAAACTAAAATTTGACTAGGGTTCTGTTCTAGAGATTTCAACTAGCACACCTAGATATGGTTCAACATTGGTTCTAAGATAGAATTCCCAACTTGTAGGATTTCAAGAACATACTTGACATCTTCTTTGGTTCAGACATCGCAATCCAGTCAATAAAACAAAGGCAAGTACAATTTGTGTTAGTTTACCAATTATTTAGTAATCATTTTATTGTAAGTTTAAACCACGATGCAACACGGAACTCTCTCTGAGAGCATTGACTGATTGACTGTTGGGTACTGGGGGAGTAGTGTAATGAGTATGACCACTTCCAAAGTAGTATACTGACTGTGTTAGCTTACCCCTCATACACACGAAAATAAGCCATATCGTATCAATAGGATACAACTGTACAACCCAATCCGGTCATATTCATTGCCTATTCACATCACAATATTTTAACTGCTGGAGAACTATTTATTTCAAATTGTTTAAAAGTGCATAACTCTATTATTATTTTAATTGTTGGATTATCATGAATTGTACTTTGCTCCCTCCTGACTAGAGACCAACATTTTTAGGTGATTGCGTCGTCGAGGATCTGATGTCTAACTCTGGTCCCGCAGAACTTGGAACCCCAGAATCTTAAGAGCTGGATTAGTATTTATTTTTCTTTTGGAAACAAGTGTAATAATTGAATGCTGTATTATTGTTTGTTGTATTTCAGGCTTTTCAAATTGAATAAAATATTTTTATATTTTGTTAGAATTTTATCTGCATGTGTTTCACTGCTTGATACAACTTACTGCCGCCGTCTCAACAACGGTGCAGGCTGGGCATGATCAGATTTGACCCAAGAAATTGGGACCGGGTCGTGACAGTACCTGAAATGGAGTATGAAAGTAAAATTTCAAAATCCAAGAAAGGTCAAAAGGCAAAACCTGTAATATGATTTCTCATGTTGCTATCTCCAACTTTGATGATTCTGATCATCTGTGGGATGGCATTCCTTTCGAAGATAGGCTAAAGGGTCTGAACATATGCCCTCCAAGTTTGGCTCCTCCTACCAAACTAAAGCTTACTCATCAGCAATGGTTAGTAATGAATAGTGTCCCTTTGTACAGAGCACAACAAGTTTTTGCTGTCTATAAGAAAGCTCCGGTTGGGATTTTACCTCCTGTACCGAAAGTTTCCACCCTTGCGACTACAGGGGTTTCCGTTCCTTCTTCATCTACTAAAACGTCTTGTGAAAGTCCGCTACCCATTCGCACGTACAGTCAACAATCGGTCTATCTCATAAAAAAGATGGGCTATGACTTTAAAAAAGTGGAAGGCTTGAACGATGGTAAAGTTATGCGGGTTCCTTTACAAATTCAAGGTCAAAAAACTTCCATCGGATTGGGATTTGAGGTCCCTCATAAAAATCCCTGTACGACGAAGACTAAGGAAGAAAAGACTAAATCCTGTAATATGGTACTTCATTCTCCTGAGTCTGAGAAAGAGGCTTTTGCTGGTACAAGATCTAGAAACGATTACCACAAAGATTACGAGGGAACTTCCAAAGAAGTGGATGATGCTGCTGAAACTCTAAATTTACCGACTCAGTCATCTCCTATTCCTGCTGAGGCAAGACCTTCTAAACCACCGATGGTTGAAAAAGGGAAACAGAAGGCAGTACGTTTTGACGTCCCGCTGAAGTCTAGTTCAAATCAAGGGTTGATGAAACCCTATAAGTTTGACATTCTAGCCCAATTAGCCAATACTCCGGCTAGGCTTTCTATCTTTGAGTTACTTCGTCTCTCTAAAGAAAGTCGAGAAACTTTGAGTGAAACTTTGCTACAGGCATATTCATGCTTAGCCCAGCTCAAAAGTCCTGACAATACACCGGTGTCGTGTCCCCAATGCCACAGTGTGATGGAGTCAATTCCTAATATTACTTTCACACAAGAAGATATGATGTTGAAGCATAATCGACACGACAGGCCTCTGTGTTACACAGGGTATAATGACTCGACCGAGACTGACAGGATTTACATCGATCCTGGGTCTTCTATTAGCATTATTCTTCAGAGTATGTTACAACCATTGAGGATTCCTACTAGTGAGTTGACTTACACTATTACGACAATTGCTGGTTTCAATTCTGGAAGAAGTAAACCATTGGAGAAATTCGTCTGAAGATTCAAATAGGTGATCTTCGAACCATGGCAACCTTCTATGTTATCAATTCAGACGTATCTTATAATATCCTACTCGGAAGACCATGGATACATGAACATAACATTGTGCCTTCGACTCTCCACCAATGTCACGCCCCAGAACCAGAATACTGGAGAGCGGGGGCAGACATAGCCAGCTACGTATAACGGAATGGAATCCACACCGCTATACGGTCACGGCTGTCTAGATATGTGAGGGTTTCACTACAATCCATCAGTCTCTTAAGGTCATAAAATAGCCTATTGTCTCAATCTCAGCCAACTAATAATAGTTACAAGATGTCAGACCACCAAATACACAATAGTAAGACGTCCTATACATTATATATTCGGAATGATCATGAAGCTAGTCGTTACAATCGAGCTAACACTTGCTCGTCGGCTAAACGCCTCAAAAGAATAATTTACAATATTACAGTGGGAGAACAAAAGAAACCCACTCGATGACCTGGTTACGCCTGGTGACCACCATCGGGCTGGAAAGTAGGAAGATCCTTTGGTGCTGCTCCGGTATCTGGCCATATAAAACCAGCTGGGTCAGACCCCAGAAAGAGCAAGTGCCACAAAGTAGGCTTCACTTAAGAACTAAAACCAACAAATCATTAGCATTCAATATGTAAGAAGACAACAATAAATAACACAGATTGCGGTTTGTGCACTACCAATGCACTTGCCCTAATCAGAGAAAATAATTAAGAGAAGCATCATTGACATACGATAACTAGAGAATCATGCTAAATAAAATATAGCTGGACAATATATGAAGACGAAGGTACTATTCCGGAAGCCAGGTTACAATCCTTAAACCAAACAAGGACCGAGATTGTAACCCTTCGTCTGAACAGAACTTAGTCTATGATCATTTATTGCTAAAGGTGCCAATCATTAAGGTGAAAAGGAGAGAGAGTACAATGATAAAAGTGACAATGAAGAGTGCAATATGCTAGATTGACAATAGAGTACAATCGTTATTGTAACAATCTGGAGTGACAATCATTATAGTGACAATCTGGAGTGACAATCATTCAATCATTCTGGTACAATCTTGCAATCAATCACTTCTAGACAATACTATACTGGACTAGACTCCATCCAAGCAATCACGGCCAATCATTGCCTACGGCTTTCTACATTAACTAACTAGGGTTATCACAATCCTAGTTACTAGCAAGATACAATGAGATGCTCCAAGTAGTCACAGGCCCTACAGCTATCCAGGTTATCCAGGCAATCATTATAGCGATAATCTAGAGAGTACAATGCATTAGGGTGACAATAGAGTTCAATCATTTAAGTGACAATGGTGGGTGCCCCACATAATAGTGGGCTGGAAATGTGCCCTACTCGTCGGCAGGCTACAAGTCCAAATATTTGCGGTCGGGATAACGGGATCGCCTGTAACTGGGGAACATCTCTTCATGTCTAGTGAATTATACTAGTCATTAACCTTAGCCCATTTCAGTAGGTACTCCTGACCGTGGTACTCAGGAGTCCCCTCCTAGACATGATGTAAGACAGGACTGGATTATTTGTACAAGTACAATCGCCCACGGTGTCCAGATTAATTATACAGGTCAGGTCATGTCAGGTAGCCGTCGCAACAGCTTATCAAGAAAATTATGTCAGGTTTACTTGTCAGGAGTGCGCCACGACGGGCCACTATCATGTCATGTCAGTTTATCATTCAATCATGTCAATCAAATTCAGGGCAAAAGGCGTAAGGATATAAAATGGATGTTAAATATCTAATAAAAATATCAATATACAGGGCTATAGAAGATCCAGGGTAAGTAGGGTCAGGTCCAGTTGTGCCTAAACAACAGGCTGTGCCTGAGTCAGACTGCGCTCAAGTCAGGCTGCGCTCAAGTCAGGCTACGCTCAGGTCAGGCTACGCTCAGGTCAGGCTACGCTCAGGTCAGGCTACGCTCAAGTCAGGCTACACTCAGGTCACCGTACGCAAGACTTACGCTTTCAAAAGGCAGCGTATGTACTCCATACGACTCCTCTTCAAGGCAGCGTATGAGGTCCATACGACTCCTCATCAAGGCAGCGTATGCAAGACATACGCCTCCAAAAAGGCAGCGTATGAGTCAGACTGTGCTGCGCTAAAGAGCGCACACAGCTTAGTGGCGCAAGCTAAAAAACTCGCGCACACTGCTCACTGTCTTCTCCAAATCAGCAAGAACTCCATGGTTTGAACCCAAAGCTTCAAAAGTCCATAACATGGTCAAAACAAGTCCAAATCCAACTTTTCAAAGGTCAAAATTGGGTAGAATAAAATTCTCTACAACATGGAACCATCAAAACTCGAAAATAATAAGGTTTAGTAGATCAAAACCCAAGATTTTCGAAAATAATTTAAACTTAGATCTACAAGAATCTAGCCATGAAAAGAGAAAATGTCAAGTACTAAAGTAAGTTAAAATGTTGCAAAGAAGAGAATGGAACAATAAAATTTGGGTTCCTCCATGAATCAAGATGCACTTGCCTAAGGGGTGTTCTTGGTTGGTGGTGGGTTTAATGGAGAAGGAAGAAGAGTTAATGAGAAAGTGGAGGAGAGAGAAAAGTTAGGTGGGTTATAAAGGGGGATGGTGGTGGTAGGTAGGGGGTTCACCCCTATGGTTTATAATGAACCAAGCAAACCAAACCAAGCCGAACCAATCCAGGAATAAACCAAGCCCAAATAAACCAATGAACCATTAAAACCAATTAAACTATCAATGCCAATAAAACCAAGCCAATGCAAAATAAACCAAGATAACTAACCATGAATAAATAAAATATGGATCCAAAACACGTATACGTACACTAAATACGTATCACGAATTTGGGACATTACATCTTACCCACCTTAAAAGAATTCCGTTCTCGGAATTTAATCAAGAGGCTAGAGATGTAAGGGAAAGCTATCCTATCATAGGCAATCTACCACTACCAATCAATCATACAATCATTCATGCAAGCAAGGATTCGAAGCGTAAGGCATAAGGAAGATATTACACCTTACGAGTCAAACCAGCCGGGATGACCTAATCAGATATCATCCTCATGCTCCCAAGTTTGACTCTCCCAAAGAGGGATGACTCTAAGCAACACGGACTGAACTGATAGTCTTGCGCTTGAGGTCTCTCTCTTTGGTCAAACATGGACACGGGCCTATCCTCATACGAAAAGGTTGGTACCAATAACCAGTTTTGAATGACCTAGGATATGGCTCGGGTCCAAGATGTACCGTTGTAATTAGGATACATGAAATACGTCATGTACCCCTCATAATGACGGTAGAAAAGCAAGATGAGAGGACACATATACCTCTCAGCCAATTCTGAACCTGAGCCTGGGCTAGGGCAAACTGTCACGGGTTCTGTTGCTGGAAAGTCTGGGCCTGAGTCGGTAATGGCCTTGGGAACGGGAACTGCTGTTGCTGGTGAACTGGAGCTGGTGCTGGTGCTGGTCCCCTAACCGAGGGACTAGATACCGTCGATGCTGAATCAACTCTGAAAGGGCAGGACCCCACCCTATGGTCCGGTGCTCCACACAATAAACATAATCCCAACGCCTAGCGACACTCCTCTACCACGTGTCCAGGCTTCCCACAATAAGAACAGCCCACGACGGAAGACTGCGCTTGCTTCTGTTTCTGCTGAGAGTACGTCGGGGTTGAGTGCTGAACTGACGTAACTGAAGCTGCTCGCCTCGGAGCTCCAATAGTCAAAGCCCTGGCTGCCGGGGCTGGGGCTGAAGACTGATTCATTTGACTATGGGACCGCTTCCGACCTCCGGTCCTGTCCACTATTCTCTGGGAGGTATACTCGTGTCTCCTTGCTGCTCGCAACACCGCATCATAGGTCTGATGCTCGAACTGTTCTACTGCTAATATAATCTCCAGGTGAAGTCCCTGTTGGAACCTCTGCGCTCTGTCAAACTCGGTTGCCACCAAGGTGGGAGCAAACCGACTGAGTCTAGAAAACTCGGCCGCATAACCGTCGACCGTCCTCCCCATCTGCTTAAGATTACTGAACCTGGTCTGCAAGTCATATCGAGCCACTGCATCATAATACTTGATCTGAAACTTATCGCTGAACACTGCCCAGGAGACAGGTGTTGCCAATCCTACTGCTTGTGCGGCCCACCAACTGCGGGCTAGATCCAATAACTGTAGGCGCACCACAGCCACCTTCTCGTCTTCTGGAATCTTTGCGGCTTCGAGAATCACCTCTATATCTTGTAGCCAAGCATCGGCAGCAATGGCATCCTCGCTGCCATCGAAGAATGGAGGGTTCAGGCGCTTAACATTGTTGACCGTACTGTTCCCTCGGGGTCTACTTCTATTCAGAGCATCTTGTACTACTTGGTACATGGCATCTCCCTGACGATCTTGGGACGCAAGCAACTCACGGATGAGTCCTACCAATCCTCCATCCTCTGACCCTGCTGGCTGGACGAGCTGAACTGGCGGTACTGGTTCTCCAGGAGGCACGGCTCGGGAGGCTGCTGCTGAGTACTGGGCCTGATCTTCTGGTTGCTGCTGGCCCATGAGAGGTGATCCACCTTGCTGATCAGCAGGTCCAGGTTCAATGCCGCTGAAGAAGACGACATGGGAACAATAAGGAAGGACCAGGACAGATCAACGATTACAAACATGTGATCAGGACAATAATTTCAGGAATTAAGAGGATACGAGCAGAGATCAAGGGCGAGTACCGATTGAGACATCTATTCGGTAAACCCTCACACATCTTGATTAACAAGACCTGCATGGGCCACCACTTAAACCATGTCACGCCCCAGAACCAGAATACTGGAGAGCGGGGGCAGACATAGCCAGCTACATATAACAGAATGGAATCCACACCGCTATACGGTCACGACTGTCTAGATATGTGAGGGTTTCACTACAATCCATCAGTCTCTTAAGGTCATAAAATAGCCTATTGTCTCAATCTCAGCCAACTAATAATAGTTACAAGATGTTAGACCACCAAATACACAATAGTAAGGCGTCCCATACATTATATATTCGGAATGATCATGAAGCTAGTCGTTACAAAATGTAAGGACTAGCAAGAGTTCAGTCATACATGATCAACCCCCCGGGGCTTGTCAATCATGTCACAGCCCGTAGGCAGACAGTAAGTAAGTACAATCGAGCTAACACTTACTCGTCGGCTAAACGCCTCAAAAGAATAATTTACAATATTACAGTGGAAGAACAAAAGAAACCCACTCGATGCCCTGGTTACGCCTGGTGACCACCATTGGGCTGGAAAGCAGGAAGATCCTTTGGTGCTGCTCCGGTATCTGGCCGTACAAAACCAGCTGGGTCAGACCCCAGAAAGAGCAAGTGCCACAAAGGAGGCTTCACTTAAGAACTAAAACCAACAAATCATTAGCATTCAATATGTAAGAAGACAACAATAAATAACACAGATTGCGGTTTGTGCACTACCAATGCACTTGCCCCAATCAGAGAAAATAATTAAGAGAAGCATCATTGACATACGATAACTAGAGAATCATGCTAAATAAAATATAGCTGGACAATATATGAAGACGAAGGTACTATTCCGGAAGCCAGGTTACAATCCTTAAACCGAACAAGGACCGAGATTGTAACCCTTCGTCTGAACAGAACTTAGTCTATGATCATTTATTGCTAAAGGTGCCAATCATTAAGGTGAAAAGGAGAGAGAGTACAATGATAAAAGTGTCAATGAAGAGTGCAATATGCTAGAGTGACAATAGAGTACAATCGCTATAGTAACAATCTGGAGTGACAATCATTATAGTGACAATCTGGAGTGACAATCATTCAATCATTCTGGTACAATCTTGCAATCAATCACTTCTAGACAATACTATACTGGACTAGACTCCATCCAAGCAATCACGGCCAATCATTGCCTACGGCTTTCTACATTAACTAACTAGGGTTATCATAATCCTAGTTACTAGCAAGATGCAATGAGATGCTCCAAGTAGTCACAGGCCCTGCAGCTATCCAGGTTATCCAGGCAATCATTATAGTGACAATCTAGAGAGTACAATGCATTAGGGTGACAATAGAGTTCAATCATTTAAGTGACAATGGTGGGTGCCCCACATAACAGTGGGCTAGAAATGTGTCCTACTCGTCGGCAGGCTACAAGTCCAAATATTTGCGGCCGGGATAACGGGATCGCCTGTAACTGGGAAACATCTCTTCATGTCTAGTGAATTATACTAGTCATTAACCTTAGCCCATTTCAGTAGGTACTCCTGATCGTGGTACTCAGGAGTCTCCTCCTAGACATGATGTAAGACAGGACTGGATTATTTGTACAAGCAAAATCGCCCACGGTGTCCAGATTAATTATACAGGTCAGGTCATGTCAGGTAGCCGTCGCAACAGCTTATCAAGAAAATTATGTCAGGTTTACTTGTCAGGAGTACGCCACGATGGGCCACTATCATGTCATGTCAGTTTATCATTCAATCATGTCAATCAAGTTCAGGGCTATAGAAGATCCAGGATAAGTAGGGTCAGGTCCAGTTGCGCCTAAACATCAGGTTGCGCCTGAGTCAGACTGCGCTCAAGTCAGGCTGCGCTCAAGTCAGGCTACGCTCAGGTCAGGCTACGCTCAGGTCAGGCTACGCTCAGGTCAGGCTACGCTCAGGTCAGGCTACGCTCAAGTCAGGCTACGCTCAGGTCAGGCTACACTCAAGTCAGGCTACACTCAGGTCACCGTACGCAAGACTTACGCTTCCAAAAGGCAGCGTATGTACTCCATACGACTCCTCTTCAAGGCAGCGTATGAGGTCCATACGACTCCTCATCAAGGCAGCGTATGAAAGACATACGCCTCCAAAAAGGCAGCATATGAGTCAGACTGCGCTGCACTAAAGAGCGCGCGCAGCTCAGTGGCGCAAGCTAAAAAGCTCGCGTACACTGCTCACTGTCTTCTCCAAATCAGCAAGGACTCCATGGTTTGAACCCAAAGCTTCAAAAGTCCATAACTTGGTCAAAACAAGTCCAAATCCAACTTTTCAAAGGTCAAAATTGGGTAGAATAAAATTCTCTACAACATAGAACCATCAAAACTCAAAAATAACAAGGTTTAGTAGATCAAAACCCAAGATTTTCGAAAATAATTTAAACTTAGATCTACAAGAATCTAGCCATGAAAAGAGAAAATGTCAAGTACTAAAGTAAGTTAAAATGTTGCAAAGAAGAGAATGGAACAATAAAATTCGGGTTCCTCCATGAAGCAAGATGCACTTGCCTAAGGGGTGTTCTTGGTTGGTGGTGGGTTTAATAGAGAAGGAAGAAGAGTTAATGAAAAAGTGGAGGAGAGAGAAAAGTTAGGTGGGTTATAAAGGGGGATGGTGGTGGTAGGTAGGGGGTTCACCCCTATGGTTCATAATGAACCACGCAAACCAAACCAAGCCGAACCAACCCAGGAATAAACCAAGCCCAAATAAACCAATGAACCATTAAAATCAATTAAACTATCAATGCCAATAAAACCAAGCCAATGCAAAATAAACCAAGATAACTAACCATAAATAAATAAAATATGGGTCCAAAACACGTATACGTACACTAAATACGTATCACGAATTTGGGACATTACAACCAATGCTTCAAATATGTGGATTCTCAGGGGACTGTAAAGACTAAATTTGCAGATCTGAATCCTTTTAAAGATGTTGAAGCCTATTTCTCTGATTCAATACTCTATACACAGGAGTATGTGAAGAAAATATCCGATATAGCTGAAGATGTATCACCTTCAGAATACCAATCAATTTCAGAAGACCAATCGCCTTCAGAAGATCAACCTTTGAAGATTAAGGTTAAGGGTCGGATTCAATTCCAACCTGTCGATGATGAACCTTTGATGATTAAAGTTAAAGAAAGAACTCAAATTACGTCTGATGTATCTGTGAGAATTCCAGTCAAAAGCCAAGTTCAACCTCTCATGATTAAGGTTAAAGGACGTGCTTCTCGTCCAAATGATTCAGAACCACTAGTTATCAACCTCGGCAAGTCTACGCCTAAGACGGGTGATGGTCCGTTAATGATCAATCTAAGGCGTAGTAACTAGTCTGTCAATGATGTAAATATTGATCAATCTGTATTTTTCTATTTTAATGAAGATTTCCTTTTGGAGTATATGGCTGTCAAATATATTGAAAGAATGACTTTATCTGTTGATAATCAAAGTCATCAACATAAAACTGACATAAATACAGAGGAAACCTTATGTATTAATCATAAAGAGAAAACTTTTTCTCCTTATGTCGATATTGGGCCCTATGCTCAGATGTTCCTAACATCTACTCCTTGTTTACTACATGTTGCCTTATCATCACAAGCTTGTGTAGCTTATAGACGTCATGAAGAATCTTATTTTGTGATCCCGTCTACTAAGAAAAACAAGCGTCAAATTGTGTTTGGTTTGGCTAGGAATATTCCTGTTATACAAACAGATAATCACAAAGAGAAGGATAAAGAAAAAATCAGAATTGACAGATATAGTCAACAATCCCGTAGATTATTCAGAGTATGGGATATGATTTGAAAACCAAGTCAGGTCTCAATCAGGGCAAAGGTAGACGATTACCATTATGTGGTGATCCATTTTATCAACGAACCCATCATGGTTTGGGATACGATACATCCCACATGTTTAAGGAAGATATGGAAGAAGAGTTTTCTTCCAGTTCTGTCACGAACCGCACCCGTTTTTTTTTTTATGGATACGAGACGTGTCCAAGCCAGCCTACGCCGTAGTGTCGGCGGTAGAACGCTGTCACGGCCATGAAGATCAAAATTATAAATAATACTCATTCACATGATTAATTTAATTTATAATGATAACAAGTTTTACATTTGCAAGAAAATATAAACTTGTACAAATACATAATGACTACAACTCAACTATCTAACTAGTCTCTAGGCCTTTGTCTGCAGGTACCCCCGTATCTCCCATGCTAAATGAATCCACGGCTAACCTGAAAAATATGGTTTCCAGTCAGGAATGGAACGAGTACAATTCACTGAATACAATTTCAAATAAAAAAAATGACTATAAAACAAAGGTTAGACATCAATCATGAGTTTTGAAAATAAACAGTAAATACGAAAAACCAATAGCAATAAATAGACACAAAATACTTTCTCCAACTGTTAGAAGTACCTTTGATATGTGATCGGTCTCGGGACAATTATACGACACGGTCTACATGGTCTAAAGTTATACGGTCTAAAGTTACACGGTCTACAGTTACACGGTCTACAGTTACACGGTCTACAGTTGCACGGTCTACAAAAAATATTCTAATAAAGAAACACTGTCTACAAAATAATAATCACGAACTACACAGTTTAAATGCAATAATAATCACGGTCTACACTGTCTACTTTGCAATAATTAAATCAATGTCTACATTGTCTACTTTGCAATAAATAAATCACTGTCCACACTGTCTACAAGAAATAAATGCAATAATAAACACGGTCTACACGGTCTAAGGTCAGATCACACATCCTTGGTACTTCTCATTCCCGACTCAACAATTTATAATAGAAAATAATCACATTACCAATGGCCAACCAACGAAATATAGTGAAAATCAATAATCGAAATGCAGACAATAAACTGTACTCGCCTGTGGTCCTGTGCTGGTGAAACCGATAATCTGAGCCACTCAGTATGCCACAATAGTCAAAACCCATACAACAGTCCGCGGAAGCTGAAATAAACATTACCAATGTTTTCAGAATAGTCAAATTAGCTAGAATTGCCTGTCCTTAAATACAATTCTGGACACAGGGGCAAAACGATAATTTCGGGTCAAAACGGTGTCCGCCGTTGGACCCGCTTTTGCACCGAAAAGTGTGCCAGAGTCAACGGTCTCTAAAGTCATCAAACTACATGTCTACGGATCCAGTTTTCCAATACGAACCCAACCGTATGTCCAAAGTTGGATTTTGGCGGGCCGTGCACAAAATCGCCTGTTGAGTGGGACCGTGGGGCCCGCAAAACGACGTACGATTCAACCGTCTCCGAATTGGACCAAACTTGCCATACAGGACCAAAAAAACGATACGGTCCTGTTGGCAAAAGTTTTGTCTCGATCCGACGAGCATGCACGAAGTAATTGGAAAACTTGCACAGAGGCCGATACGGTGAATTTCGACGGATACGTATCAAATTCGTCGCACACACGCGACCAATTTGAATTCCGCCAAAGCCCACATGACCACGAAGCAGTTACGCACCTTTCGATGCTTACGGTGCGCGACCACGTCACCTGGAATGGCGGGACGCACGTCCTGTGGATGAATTTTCCAATTTTTAAAACAGGTTTTCGTCAAAGTTCGGAATTTGATTTCTCGACATGTAGTCGATGGTTTTGGCTTCTGTAAAAACTTTTGTGAAGGCCTATAGGTCGTCTAAACATGTGTTTAAGTGAAATTTATAAACAGTCGCTGGATCGATCAGAATCGATCCTCAAAAACGGGTGATTGGACTGTTAAACGTCCTGTTTCGGGACAGGTTTTCTACCGACTTTGCGTCGATTCTCTGGGAAATCTAGCGCGATTACAAACAATCTAATTGAAGGATATTAAAGTGGTATAGGTTAGCTTTATACCCGAAGAATCCGTTTGTGAAACGGACGAGGGTGGGGGTCGTGGTTGCCTCGCGAAGTCGGCCTCCCCGCTGCTACTGCTGCTGTTGACTCCGTATGCGCGCGCGCGAGCGGCCCTGGCCGCCGGCGATGTGCGGCGGTGTGCGCGCAGGGGCGCGCGGTCGAGGTCCCTGGCGCGCAGGTGGTGGCGGTGGTTGCTCGTTAGGGTTTCGATAACTCGCTTCCTCTCTCACGCTCTAACGACGTACACTTAAACGCTCGGGTTTAAGTCCTGGTTTGAAGTCTCGGGTTAAATGGCTAGGGTTATCCTTTTATTGAGTTCGGGTTCATGGGTTATTGGGTCGGGTTGCTGCTACTCTAGGCGGCCCGAGCCCACTGTTTGCTGATTTCCTTTTCTTTTGTTTTCTTATCTTATCGTTTTTCTATTTATATATATATATATATCACTATATATATATATCTTTTATATATATTACTATATATATATCTATCATATATATATCACTATATATATATTTCTGTCATATATATATATATATATATATCACTATATATATTTCTATTATATATATATATCACTATATATATATATTTCTATTATATATATCACTATATATGCCATTGAATATATATATATATATATATATATATATATATATATATATATATATATATATATATATATATATATATATATATATATATATATATATATATATATATCTTATACAATATTTTCTATAAAATCTAAAATAAACCCCCAATGCTATCTATTCCTAGGGTATACCCTATATGTGTATATCTATATATGACTATATATATAATAATATTTACTCGACAAAATTAATATAACCAATAACAATAAAATAATATTATTTATATAATAGCCTCAATAAAATAATAATAAATATAACGAAATTCAATAAAATATTAATGGTGTGTATATATATACCACTATGTGTAGCCCATTAATCCTAATTTGTACAAGGACGTATTTATACAAATATCACTAAATATCAAACTAATAATAGTATTTATAACATTTAAATACAAATACCTAGAAATATTCATCAGTTATTAAAATGGAATACAACACAATCTTACGAAAATACGTCAACGCGAATGTCATTGGACGTCTCGTATGACTACATGGGCTTGAGCTCAGTTCGGGTCCAGTCCGGACTAAAATGGTATAATTGGTTTTTCTAACTCAATAATATAATTAATAAATAAATAAATAAAACTTCGTCAAGAATTAAGTCGTAACTTGGCCTGGTTTTCCTAGTTAGGACATCGCTATGGCTTGGCCTTCTCTATCAGGACTAATACATTAGCCAAAGCACGCCATTGCACTATCCGTGCCATGATTCCTAGTCATCGTGTACTCCAAAACTCCACTATGGCTAAAATCATCTACCGTAAAAATTAACTAAATAATTATTTATGGAAACTCCAAAAATCACCATTTAATTCAATAAATAAAATATAATTCAAAATTCTGGGAAGAGGGGTTACAAATCTACCCACCTTAAATATAATTTCGTCCTCGAAATTCTAATTCATAACTATTCCTTAATTTCAACAAGAAAATCTATCATTACCTTAATCTCCTCGAATTTTAATTCCTCAAAAATAGTTTATATCCTCCTCCTAGCCATTCTGTAACTACGAAACTCCAAGGACTTCTACCCACCTTTGGACATACTACTTCCTCAAAGCTATGTCACTATAACTTATAATCTTCCAACTATTTGCAAAAATTTTGCTACAAATAGATATCTACTGCCCTTGGCCTCTATAATCCTCTCCTATCTATCAAATAACCCAAAATCTAACAAGCAACAATTTTACACACGTAGCTAAATATTGGTAAATTCTAATAAGTATGACCATCGTCGCTCCGAAATAGGAATGACATAAAGATAAGGAAGAACAATCGAGAGTAAAAATGAAGTTTCAAGAGCAGTAGCGGTATCCAATGATATAGCTAGAAAGAAAATTCATGAACCATTGCCTTATTGGCTAGATTAGGCTACTCTAGTCCAATCACTTGCTAACTCGAAGGACCCTTCGTTTCTCAGAGGGCTTGCACTCCGTGCAATAGAGAAGTTCCGTTCTCGAAATTTATCTAAACAAGGTTCCATAATAGGACAGGATTTGAGGAGTCAAGATTGTGATCTTTCCCGTGGTTATTTAAACACACGAGCAAAGGTTATAAAGGCAATGCAAGATCGTATCGCAACTTCCAGGTAGATGGAATAAGGGTTACGAACGACTTCACATTCTAAGAAGGGGAGACAACATAAAGGGTATAGGGACCTATTCCGGAAGGTTCGGTTTTATAGTCCAATTATGGTGGTATGCATGAATGGGTATTACTGGGTCTTAATGGGTTCCCCGATTTGGACATCAGTCGTCGGTTGGATGAGCCTTGGACTTAATCTATATTGCCTGGACAATATCCCAATGATAACTATTTCTACTAGGTTAGGGTAACCTAGAATAGGTTTCCACCCAAGTGGTTGAACTAGCTGTCAGTCAGATTGGTTTGCTAGGTCCTTAAAGCCCAAAATGCGTCTTCCGTGACTTTTATGTCTAAGTAGCACGAGAAGACACAATTGAATGGCATATTAGTGTCATATGCGTAGTAGGCTTCGAGTAGATCATAACCATATATTGGGTCGAAAGGTTCGAGTCAAGGTTGAGTTTCTAATTGAAGTCGGGAAGTACACATGGATTATGGTAAGGATTATAGCTAGTCCTTTTTGTCCAGAAAGTCGTACCATAAAAATAGAGTACAAGGGGACGTGTTTGCGTGGGACACGATATACCTAGATGAAGGTGGACTCGTCTAGATATTGTATGTGAAATTTGTTGGAAGGTAACAGCTGGTCTCGTGCTCCGAATACTAATGGCACGGCAGGAGACACAAAATGATCTAAATGGAAAGTGGGAGTCCATGAGACACTAATTGTCATCCTAGAGGAATCATTCTAATCAATCGATAATCCTTGTATATCCTAAAATTTTAGAAGGCTTACAGTCTACATACCCTAGAAGCTAGGACGTGGTTTTAGGAATAATGAGGTCAAAAGAATTTCAAAGTCCGGATACTGTACCCCGACTCTTGTTGATAAAGAATGAGGCACGGCGTAACGGGATACGGTTGATATAAGTCAAGTCAAGGGTCGTTCCTCAATAATTGGAAAACGAGTGCGTGTGCAATGACACATGGTCGAATAAATAGAATGACCTACTCGTCCACAGTATACATGAGTTATCGACGGGATAACCAACTCTAAGGCACATCATACGAAAAGATTTCTAACAACTGAGTCGTGAATTTCTATTGGGGTCAAACCTGCCGGACTAGTGTCACAAGGGTTCTAGTTGAAGCAAGCTTCAAACAAAAGATTAGAGGCTCACAACATTTTGTCTCTGGAGAATAGGTAGTCTCCTAGGTTGGCATTTGGTCAAGGGGAAAGATCCTAATCATTCCTGGACTCCAATGACCAGAAGATCAAGATAGTAGGTTTAGTGTCAAAGGAAGGACGAGTAACTCAAGGCAAGGTTCCAGTCACAGAGCTGGCCGATGGTAGCTACACTTGCATATACAACTATCATAGCCATGGGAATACTCTGTATCTATCTATCAATTACGAGCTTCTGTCTTTCTAAATCAGTAAAAGACAAAAACAATGAAGAGTTTAAGAAAGATGTTACTGAATACAATCACGTGATCCAAAGGCGAATGTATAATTCAAGAGGAATTGTCAAAGCAGTCACGGATAATATCCTCGATACCTATATATCTCCATCCACGTAGTGTAATTAAATGAAGAGCGAACCAAATGCATCATGGTTGATCATACCATAATACACTGATTCTGATTAGACAATAAGTTAGCGGGCATCCCCAATAAATATATGTCTTGAATCAAGATCGATAAAAGGGTAAGCTTGCAAAACTAAGCTGTAACAGCAGCGTTTGTTAAGATAGTCGAATACAATTATGCGAGATTTTTGAAAGAAGGCATAAGTAGTTCAAGTTTTGTGAGAATAAAAAATTTACCAGGTGTTCTTGCTTATACAGTCTCCCTACTATCTTCTTATCCAAGGCCTTGGTCGACTAATGGGTTATGGACCTCAAAATTTTATATTCTTGGTAAACCTATTAGCGTTAATTAATATCCCCGTCAATAGATCACAAGGACCACGAAATGCTAGATCGGGAGACGTGCTACCCCTACTTACAAAACTTCCACTAATTATTGGCTTCGGATCTTATGGAACACACAGGGCACTGTCCTATCCTCTACAGTATTCCTAACTTGTAATCACGTCTGAAGTCATTCCACAGAGGACTACGCCTCGCCCGTAAAATCGGGCTGTGGTAAACCCTTGGTTTCGTGATTCAGATGTGACATGCTATCCGATACTCTACTTTATATTGACACCAGTGTGACTATGGTCAAAGAGGACCACTAGCCATAGTTTTTAATAACATTCTATAACCTATATTTCTTAAACAAATTCCAACTCTA
This sequence comes from Iris pallida, assembly GCA_029216955.1. Taxonomy (NCBI): domain Eukaryota; kingdom Viridiplantae; phylum Streptophyta; class Magnoliopsida; order Asparagales; family Iridaceae; genus Iris; species Iris pallida. Next base: position 7,082,233 of record JANAVB010011800.1, read on the forward strand.
GGGGTCGTGTCTCGCCAGTGCGCTGCTGGCTGCAGTGAGTCCATAGTCTCCATAATTTAAATAAATGGCGACAGTGCGCTGCTGTCCTGCCATTATGAGTTAACTAACCTTCTTTTAACTATATATGTAAAAACTCATGAGCTTCTAGAGGTTCAAGCAAGTCGACTATGTAATAAGGCATAAATATTTGTCCTATCAGTCACAATCTTTAAAATAAAAGATTGCACAGGGAGGAACAAACTGAAGTCAAAGAACTACAAACATTCTGGTATCTCTTTCATGTGTATTCGAACCATGGGAGAAATTTTTTGGATCAGTCTACCTCGAGATTCGTATTTGAACAACCGAATCAGGAATTATAAACTATTCCCTTACGGCAAAATAGGACTTTAAATGGGCAATTCAGACTAAGATATGATGACGATATCTAAAGAGGCAAGAGAATGAATTGAATAATCTATCAAGGTTAGATCATTAATTCTATGAAGCCCTGTCTTACCAAGGGAATAATCTATCTAAATTGGATTACATCGTCATATCAAGGAGAAATAGTGTACCTATAGGGATCATCAAAATTAATAACCCTCATCTAAATTGCATAGCCTAGACTACCCATCGGTAAATTTGTATAAGGGACTCCTAGTCCTAGTCATTCTCTTAAATTAAATTAATCGTTAATTTATGAATGAGTATTTCCTAGTCGCAGACTCGCAATAGTACAACTAACTTAAGTACTATCACGAGTTCGCAAGATTTGCGAAGTCTGACCTGCATGGGCCACCACAAAAACTTGTCACGACCCGCAACCATTTTTTTTTACGGATACGAGACGTGTCCAAGCCAGCCTACGCCGCAGTGTCGACGGTAGAACGCTGTCACGGCCATGAAGATCAAAATCACAAATAATACTCATTCACATGATTAATTTAATTTATAATGATCACAAGTTTTATATTTACAGGAAAATATAAACTTGTACAAATACATAATGACTACAACTTAACTATCTAACTAGTCTCTAGGCCTTTGTCTGCAGGTACCCCCGTATCTCCCATGCTAAATGAATCCACGGCTAACCTGAAAAATATGGTTTCCAGTCAGGAATGGAACGAACATAATTCACTGAATACAATTTCAAATAAAGAAAATGACTATAAAACAAAGGTTAGACATCAATCACGAGTTTTGAAAATAAACAGTAAATACGGAAAACCAATAGCAATAAATAGACACAAAATACTTTCCCCAACTGTTAGAAGTACCTTCGATATGTGATCGATCTCGGGACAATTATGCGACACGGTCTACATGGTCTAAAGTTACACGGTCTACAGTTACACAGTCTACAAAAAATATTGTAATAAAGAAACACTGTCTACAAAATAATAATCACGAACTACACAGTTTAAATGCAATAATAATCACGGTCTACACTGTCTACTTTGCAATAATTAAATCAATGTCTACACTGTCTACTTTATAATAAATAAATTACTGTATACACTGTCGATAAAAAATAAATGCAATAATAAACACGATCTACACGGTCTAAGGTCAGATCACACATCCTTGGTACTTCTCATTTCCGACTCAACAATTTATAATAGAAAATAATCACATAACCAATGGCCAACCAATAAAATATAGTAAAAATCAATAATCGAAATACGGACAATAAACTGTACTCGCCTGTGGTCCTGTGCTGGTGAAACCGATAATCTGAGCCACTCAGTATGCCACAATAGTCAAAACCCATACAACAGTCCCCGGAACCTGAAATAAATATTACCAATATTTTCAGAATAGTCAAATTAGCTAGGATTGCCTGTCCTTAAATTCAATACTGGACACAGGGGAAAAATGGTAATTTCGGGTCAAAACGGTATCCGCCGTTGGACCTGCTTTTGCACCGAAAAGCGTGCCAGAGTCAACAGTCTCTAAAGTCATCAAACTACATGTCTACGGATCCGGTTTTTCAATACAAACCCAACCGTATGTCCAAAGTTGGATTTTGGCAGGCCGTACACAAAATCGCCCGTTGAGTAGGACCGTGGGGCCCGGAAAACGACGTACGATTCAATCGTCTCCGAATTGGACCAAACTTGGCATACAGGACCAGAAAAATGATATGGTCCTGTTGGCGTAAGTTTCGTCTCGATCCGACGAGCGTGCACGAAGTAATTGGAAAACTTGCACAGAGGCCGATACGGTGAATTTCGACGGATACGCATCAAATTCGTCGCGCACATGCGACCAATTTGAATTCCGCCAAAGCCCACACGACTACGAAGCTATTACACACCTTTCGATGCTTACGGTGTGCGACCACGTTGCCCGGAATGGCGGGACGCACGTCGTATGGATGAATTTTCCAATTTTTAAAACAGGTTTTCGTCAAAGTTCGGAATTCGATTTCTCGACATGTAGTCGATGGTTTTGGCTTCTGTAAAAACTTTTGTGAAGGCCTATAGGTCGTCTAAACATGTGTTTAAGTGGAATTTATAAACAGTCGCTGGATCGATCGAAATCGATCCTCGAATACGGGTGATTGGACTGTTAAACGTCCTGTTTCGGGACAGGTTTTCTTCCGACTTTGCGTCGATTCTCTGGGAAATCCAGTACGATTACAAACAATCTAATTGAAGGATATTAAAGTGGTATAGGTTAGCTTTGTACCCGAAGAATCCGTTCATGAAACGGACGAGGGTGGGGGTCATGGTTGCCTCACGAAGTCGGCCTTCCCGCTGCTACTGCTGCTGTTGACTCTGTATGCGCGCGCGCGAGCGGCCCTGGCCGTCGGCGATGCCCGGCCTGCCGCCGACGATATGCGGCAGCGCGTGCGCAGGGGCGCGCAGTCGAGGTCCCTGGCGCGCAGGTGGTGGCGGTGGTTGCTCGTTAGGGTTTCGATAACTCGCTTCCTCTCTCACGCTCTAACGACGTACACTTAAACGCTCGGGTTTAAGTCCTGGTTTGAAGTCTCGGGTTAAATGGCTGGGGTTATCCTGTTATTGAGTTCGGGTTCATGGGTTATTGGGTCGGGTTGCTGCTACTCTAGGCGGCCCGAGCCCACTGTTTGCTGATTTCCTTTTCTTTTGTTTTCTTATCTTTTCTTTTATCTATTTATATATATATATCACTATATATATATATATATATATATATATATATATATATATATATATATATATATATATATATCTTTTATATATATTACTATATATATATCCATCATATATATATCACCATATATATATTTCTGTCATATATATATATCACTATATATATTTCTATTATATATATATTTTTTTTATATATTTCTATTATATATATATATATATATAAAATATATATATATATATATATATATATATATATATATATATATATATATATATATATATATATATATATATATATATATATATATATATATATATTTCTATTATATATATCACTATATATGCCATTGAATATATATATATGTATCTATTTATATACATATATCTTATACAATATTTTCTATAAAATCTAAAATAAACCTCCAATGCTATCTATTCCTAGGGTATACCCTATATGTGTATATCTATATATGACTATATATATAATAATATTTACTCGACAAAATTAATATAACCAATAACAATAAAATAATATTATTTATATAATAGCCTCAATAAAATTATAATAAATATAACAAAATTCAATAAAATAATAATGGTGTGTATATATATGCCACTATGTGTAGCCCATTAATCCTAATTTGTACAAGGACGTATTTATATAAATATCACTGAATATCAAACTAATAATAGTATTTATAACATTTAAATACAAATACTTAGAAATATTCATCAGTTATTAAAATGGAATACAACACAATCTTACGAAAATACGTCAACGTGAATGTCATTGGACGTCTCGCATGAATACATGGGCTTGAGCTCAGTTCGGGTCCAGTCCGGGCTAAAATGGTATAATTGGTTTTCCTAGCTCAATAATATAATAAATAAATAAATAAATAAAACTTTGGCAAGAATTAAGTCTCAACTTGGCCTGGTTTTCCTAGTTAGGACATCGCTATGGCTTGGCCTTCCCTGTCAGGACTAATACATTAGCCAAAGCACGCCATTGCACTATCCGTGCCACGATTCCTAGTCATCGTGTACTCCAAAACTCCACTATGGCTAAAATCTTCTACCGTAAAAATTAACTAAATAATTATTTATGGAAACTCCAAAAATCACCATTTAATTCAATAAATAAAATATAATTCAAAATTTCGGGAAGAGGGGTTACAAGTTTTTTACAATCCTCAGATTCAGAAGAAGTCCAATGTGGTAAATCTGAGCGTGTCTTTTCAGTTAATATGGTTCAAACCGATGATGAGTCTGAACTATTTGAAAATGACCCTTGGGCACAACAAATGGATACTCAGTGGGAGCTTCGGTTTGAACAGCGACAACCATCCACAGAAGATGAAATCATCCAGATTGATGTTGGAGACAAAACTTGGTCAAAGCTAATATTTATCAGCAAAAACCTTTCCGAAGATGAAAAAAAAAGTTGATAAAGCTGATAAAAGAATATATTAATATTTTTACACGGAGCTATGAGGATATGTCAGGTCTGGATCCTAAAGTAGCTATCCATAAACACAATATTCTTCCTAATGCCAAACCTGTGAAACAACAGCAACGGCATTTTCGACCAGACATAATGAATGCAATTGAAGCAGAAGTTAAAAAGATGATCACATGTGGCTTTGTCCGTGAAGAACAACACCCAGATTGGGTTGCCAATATTGTTCCTGTCATGAAGAAGAATAGAAAAGTTCGTGTTTACATCGATTTTCGAGATCTTAACGCAGCTTGTCCAAAAGACAAATTTTTTACTTCCGATCACCGATGTCATGATAGACAATACATGTGGTTTTGAACGTATGTCTTTCATGGACGGATTCTCAGGATACAACCAGATTAAGATACATCCAGGTGATGAAAAGCACACCACTTTCCGTATACCCCTTGGAGTTTATTGCTACATGGTTATGCCTTTTGGTCTAAAAAATGCCGGTACGACATATCAACGGGCCACGAGCAACATCTTTCAAGAACATCTGCAAAAAATAGTTGAATGTTACGTAGATGATATCGCCGTCAAAAGTCGATCAAAAGATTATCATATTCAAGACTTGAAGACAGTATTTGAGTTGATGCGTCAACATCAACTAAAGATGAACCCCACTAAGTCTTTCTTAGGGATTTCCAGTGGCAAATTTTTGGGATTTGTCATCACTTCTCAAGGTATCCATGTTGATCCTGATAAAGTTAAAGCAATTCTTCAAATGCATCCTCCATGCAATCTGAAAGAACTACGCGGCTTCCAGGGTCGCATTGCTTATATCAGGAGATTTATATCAAATCTTTCTAGGAGATGTCAACCTTTCTCTCATTTATTGAAGAAGGGTGTGTCATTTGTTTGGGATGAAGCATGTCAACAAGCATTCAATAACATCAAGTAATACGTCACAAATCTACCTGTTTTAGTTGAAGAACAGTTTGGCAACTCTAGAGGGGGGTGAATAGAGTATATATAGAAAAATGACCAATTAAAAATAACTCTTTCACCAATAAAAAATAATCAGAGTAAAGTGCAGAAAATAAAACGAGATTAAAAGAGCATACGCAAACACAGCAATTTTAACCTGGTTTCCCTCGTGGAGGACTAGTCCAGGCCTGAGAACTCTTGCTCAGGATTCAAATCCACTATTTGTGAAATAGTAGTTTACAACCGTGCCTTTACTTCAGAAGAGCACGTCAACTTCTAACAGAGGATCGCAGTGGCGATTTGTTTGGAATTGTCCAAGCGACTTCTTCGACTCTTGCACAAGAATCCTAACTGAGAGATGCTGAGCACTCGAGACTTAGGAGGCTTGTGGCTGGTAGATGGGAAGGGTATGGCTTATTTCAGCTATAAGAGAGAAGAGAAGAGAAGATTGGATGGTTTAGAATGAGAAAATTCATGCCCTATTTATAGTGTTTTTATAGGCAGAATTCGGCCAGAATTCGGGTAGAAAAATTCAAATATTTGGCCGTTGGACAACTAGCAACCAGCTAACCCTAAAATTAGGGTTCCTGATTTCTAGGGGACAGAGTTCGGCCCGAACTCTGTGTGGAGGCAGAGTTCGGCCCGAACTCTGTCTCCAGAGCACAGAGTGGTTCAAAGGGGATTTTTGGGCAGTGTTTGGTTCAGTGGAGCTTGGGATTTTGGGTAGGCTGTAGACTAAGTGTCAAGAGCTCAGCATGACTCAGAGTACACAAGTCTAGACTCAATGAAAATATAAAATACAGACTCGAAAACACACTGAGAACCGGAGACTGAGCTGTCGTCTGTCTTGAACGGAATGCAGACGTCGTGTGTCGTATTGAATTAATACAGACATTATTTAGTCAATGTAGTCAATATTTGGTTGACTGTGACTTTGTGTCAACAATCTCCCCCATATTGATAATTGACAAAATAATATATGTATATTTCAATATTCATACCTGGACACAGTTGATTGTAGCACAGCTCCCCCATAATCGATGCTGAGCTAGAAAGAAGAGCTCCCCCGTGATCAGTGAACGGTGCCGAGCTAGAAGTAATAGCTCTCCCCCGTAAATAATGCATAGAACCTGTGGCCTGATAGATAATATCTTCCAAAAGCAAAAACAAGCACAGATATACGAAACAGATATACGAAAACAGATATACGAAAATATACATAGTTCTCCCCCTTTTGGCAGTTAGCAATATAGACTGCATATGAATGATAGAACATAGAAACTGCAGTATAGACAATTATGAGTGATGCAACCACACCAAGCAGAGAAGAAACAGTGTATGACTAAACAAAATGAGTCGCTAGCATAAAGTAAAACTATGATAAAATGTCATCCACAAAACCAAGTGTCAAACACACAACCAGAGTTTTGAGTACATAAAACAAAGGACATAAAACCATAAGAAACTAAATAACTGAAATCAAAAAGCATCAACTAAGATCATCAGCAGTAGCAGCAGCAGATCGAGCCAATCTCCATCACGGAGCACGAGAAGGTCCTGGAGGGTCTGAAGGACCAGGGAAGGAGCGACGGGGGTCCAGAAAAGCAGTATCCGGATCCATGTAACGCATGACCTATGGATCATCAATGCGATGGCCCGCGCGCTCAGGATCCCGCTCCATGGGAATGTGCAGATGATGAGATATGGAGTACCGTATATCATGCAGGGAGTTGCCGAGGGCACTCATCTGTAGAGTAGTACGATAATCCAGCTGGGTCCAGCGCTCGTCCTCAAGGTCAAAATGCTTCCGGAGCATAGTCTGAATAGACTCAAGAGTGGCAGGTGGAAGTGGTGTATCCTGACCGAGTGGAGGGGCGTCAGGCTCCTCATCAGCAGACTGCTCAGAAGTCTCAGTAGAGGCGACGACTGCCTGAGAACGTCGTGCCTTGGACAGGAAAGCAGGAGCAGGCAAGAACTGACAGTCATGAATAGGAATAATGAACGCACAAAAAACCATAGGAAGATATAAAGGATAAACCAATGCTCGTGGTTTCTTCCTACAATTTATCATCCAGTCCATCATTGTCCTAGAAAGATTAAAGGAGATACGATAATGAAGGTGATACAAAGCAGAGATCTCAAAGTAGGTAACTTCATCAGTGGAGCCAGCTTTTGGCAAGATAGTGTTAAAAATGATTCGATAAAGTTCATAGAAATATGGGTTGAGGTGCTTGGCCATAAGTTTGCGAGGACTTATGTTAGGAGCACATAATTCCTCCTTGAAACCTTCAAGAGAAGTATCGCCAACAAATTGAAGTTGACGAGCTTCCACAAGATTATCCCAAGCATCGAGATTAAAAAGATCAAGAAAATCCCCCAACTCAGAATCATTGAAAGCAATGTCAATACCGGCAACCCGGGAATAGATGTGGGTTGCATCGAAAGTTAAATTGCAATAAAACATTTGGATTGCGCTACGGTAAATGACAAAGTTTGAGGCAACTAACGCATCCAAACATAGATCACGAAACAATGATTCATATTAAGAAAAGATTGTAAAATTTATCGGATGTCCCCGGAACACCGGACGAGTCCGAAAGTCGCTAAACCATGCATTAGACGCGTCTAGCGACACAAATAATCGCTCGTCATATGTATTCGGATCATGGGGACGAGGCGGGTTGAACAACGGATGAATGGGATGTTGTTCAACTACTTGCTCAATTGGAGGAGGAGGATTCGAAGAGGAAGCTCCCTCAGTTCGAGTCCTTTTCCCACGATTGGGCAAGCGAGGAGCCATTTGCAAAAAAATAAAGAACTTGAAATAGAGAGAAAGAAGGGGATATACCTGAAATCAACAACAAACAGTGGAAGAGAATGATGAGAAACCCCTTTCCCTTAATTTTGAGAAGTAATAGAGCCTTCTAGATCAAAAACTAGGGTTAGGGTTTGAAGGAAAGAGTTTGGAGAGGTGAGGAAGGAGGTAATAGTGAAGGAGAGAGATGAAAACCCGAAATATAAGAGAGGGTTTTCGTTGGTCGGAAGAAATTCTGACCGTATGATCTAAACTGATCCAACGGCTGAGGCTGATCCCGACGCTGGACCAATAGGGACCGAACTCGGCCCAAACTCTGTTAGGGGTAGAGTTCGGCCCGAGTTCTGGATTAGTGGTCCAGAACAGAAAACAGGCTGAAAAGATGAAAAATTGGTTAAGTGTTGAAGAAAAATAGAGAGGATTCAAAAGTTTGAAGAATTCAATGAAGTACATAGAGAGGTACACAGAAGTCAGAATGAACTCTTAGAAAAATAAATTAGGCAATATTAAATCGAAACAACCCATATAATAAACAAGGAAATATATTGAAATTCAATATTTCGAATTTGCCATAGGTTAGCTGCAGGGGCCGGATCCCAGCTAGCGGTAGTCCTGAGGACTAGTGCACCGTGTCACTTAGGCTTTTACGCCTTGTTGTCAGAAGGACCCTTTCGGCTTGTACCCATACCAAATTCATTGTAAAAGAATCAAAATATACTCGATATTTACGCAGGTGAGTCTCAACTTATAACTGCTTCATCCAAAATTCCGAGTTCACGACAAAGGAAATTGAAGCGCTCTTCGGATAATGGCTTAGTAAAGAAATCTGCTAGCTGATGATCAGTGTCAATAAACTCTAAGTTAATCGTGCCATTTTGCTGATGATCACGCAAAAAGTGGTGTCTGATCTCAATGTGTTTAGTGCGTGAGTGACAGACAGGGTTCTTAGTCAAATTAATGGCATTAGTGTTGTCACAGAATATAGGAATATGCATGAAAGATAACTTATAGTCTTCAAGGGTTTGCTTCATCCACAGAATTTGTGCACAACAACGCCCAGCTGCTATGTATTCAGCTTCTGTTGTGGATAGTGCGAGAGAGTTCTGCTTCGTGCTAAACCAGGAGACTAAAGCCTTTCCTAATAAATGACACGTGCCACTCGTACTTTTACGGTCGACCTTGCATCCAGCGAAGTCAGCATCAGAGTAACCAATAAGGTCAAATGATGTGGACTTGGGATACCATAGGCCCACTGTAACCGTACCCTTAAGGTATCGAAAGATACGCTTAACCGCGGTCATGTGTGATTCCTTAGGATTAGCTTGATATCTGGCACATAGGCAAACACTGAACATGATATCGGGACGACTAGCAGTTAAATAAAGTAAGCTGCTTATCATACCTCGATACTTACGTTGATCAACAGGTTTGCCGCTCTCATCTGGTTCGAGTTTGGTTGAAGTAGCCATTGGAGTGCTGATTGGTTTGACGTTGTCAAGATCGAACTTCTTCAGCATGTCCTTGGTATACTTCGATTGACAGATGAAAGTTCCATTAGCCATTTGTTTCACTTGCAGGCCAAGAAAGTAGTTGAGCTCTCCCATCATGCTCATCTCAAATTCCGTCTGCATACACTTGGCAAATTCTTGACAGAGGGTTTCATCAGTAGACCCAAAAATGATATCATCAACATAGATTTGAATCAACAGAATAGTGTCTTTAAAAGATTTTATAAAGAGTGTAGTATCAATTTTCCCTTTTGAAAAACCTTTCTCAAGTAAGAAGCTACTTAGCCTTTCATACCAAGCTCTGGGGGCTTATTTGAGGCCATAAAGTGCTTTCTTTAGCTTGAACACGTGGTCGAGAAATTTGTGATTTTCAAAGCCAGGAGGTTGTTTTACATAAACTTCCTCCTTAATAAAACCATTCAAGAAAGCACTTTTCACATCCATTTGAAATAATTTAAAGTTTTGAAAATTAGCAAAAGCACAAAGCATCCGAATGGATTCTAGTCTAGCAACAGGAGCGTACGTCTCATCGTAGTCGATACCTTTCTCTTGGTTGTATCCTTGAGCTACTAGACGAGCTTTGTTACGTGTGACTGAACCATCTTCATTTACTTTGTTTCTAAAAACCCATTTAGTACCAATTATCGAGTGATTAACCGGTTTAGGAACGAGTTCCCATACTTGGCTTCTCTCGAATTGGTTGAGTTCTTCTTGCATAGCAGAAATCCAAAATTCATCATTAAAGGCTTCAGAAATGTTTTTAGGCTCTACTTGTGAAATGAAGGCAGTGCTAGCAACGGAGTCTCTTAGTGATGATCTAGTAGTTACTCCACGTGAAACTTCTCCTATTACTAAATTTTCTGGATGAGAAGGTTTGAAAGAGAATTTCTTAGGCAAACCCTCCAGAGAATCAGTTTCGGTTGAAGTATTCATTGGAGTAGAAGTTGATGGCTCAACGTCATCATCAAGAGTACTTACTGTACTGTTATCTTCATCAAAGGTCACATTTATTGACTCTTCCACAATAAGTGAGCGTTTATTAAAAACTCTATATCCCTTACTCTTGGTGGCATAACCAAGAAAGATACCATCGTCAGCTTTGGCATCAAATTTGCCTAAGTTGTCTTTGGTGTTAAGGATAAAGCATCTACAACCAAAAACTTTAAAATAAGAAACATTGGGGGTTCTCCCAAACCAAAGCTCATAGGGTGTTTTCTTCGTAATGGGACGAATCAGTACCCTATTTAAAATGTGGCATGCTGTACTGACAGCTTCTGCCCAAAAGTATTTCGGAAGTGAAAATTTATTCAACATGACTCTGGCCATATCGCCGAGAGTTCTATTCTTCCGCTCCACAACACCATTTTGTTGAGGAGTTCTAGGACAAGAAAATTCATGATCAAAACCATTTGCATAACAAAAATTTTCAAAATCATAATTTACGAATTCGCCTCCATGATCACTTCGGATTCGAGTAATCATGTAGCCTTTTTCGTTTTGAACTTTCTTTACAAAAACTTTGAAAACAGAAATAGCATCGCTCTTATTAGCGAGAAAGAAAACCCAAGTAAATCTCGAAAAATCATCAACAATAACAAATGCATAAAGTTTGCCACCGAGGCTAGCTATTCTACTAGGACCAAATAAATCTATATAAAGTAGTTGCAAGGGTCTAGTAGTACTTACAGAGTTGATGGAATGAAATGAGGATTTAGTTGCCTTGTTTAGTTCATATTCGGCACATACCGTGTCCTTTTTGAATGTGATATCAGGCAATCCTCTCACTAGCTTCTTGGTAGACAGCCTGGATATAGCATCCATGTTGGCATGACCAAGACGCTGGTGCCAAAGTAGTCGTTCGTCTTTGTGGGCATATAGACATCTACCTGCATTGTTGGTATTTATAGAAAGATAAAAAATATATATGTTGTCCTCTCTTTTCCCTTCAAAAGCAATGTCTCCTGTTGACCTATCATAGATGTAGCAACTGTTTTGTCCAAAGTTAATATCATATCCATGATCAGCAAGATGACTAATGCTGAGCAGGTTATGCTTTAACTCGGTCACTAGGCAGACATCCTTTATTACAGGAGAAGGAGGATAACCAATGATACCATTACCTATTATGTGCCCTTTGAGATTGTTACCGAAGGATACATATCCTTCTCTCTTCATCGATAGTAATGCAAAAAGATTTGCGTCTCCCGTCATATGTCGCGAGCATCCACTATCGACAATCCACTTACTTTCAGTTGAAGAGGGAAGGTCCACCTACATCAAAAGTAGATATGACCTTTGGTACCCGAGTTCTTGAGGGTCCTGAAAAGTTAGTCTTTAGAAACCAAGTATATATCTTTTTATCTACAAGTCTTCTAAATTTGCACTGTAGAGAGATGTGTCCATGTAATCCACAGTAAGTACAGATAGCATTCTTATTTATACTAGGAGTATGAGAATAATATCTATAAGCAACAGGATGAGGATGGTCATGATATGAAGAATTAGCATGGTGATGATGATTATGCATAGAATGAGTGGCATGGTGATGATGTCTATGAGGCATATCATGATGGTATTGTCTATGATGTGTGACATGCTGATATTGTCTATATGGCATGGCATGATGATTTTATCTATATGGCATATGATGATCTTGTCTATATGGCATTGCATGATGATCTTGTCTATATGGCATGGCATGATGATTCTTATGTGTGGAGTGATGTTGATTGTGTCTTTGTGCATGATGATTGTGTACTGAGTGAGAATTATTCTTCCGTGCACGTGGTTTGTGTATATAAATGCATGGTTATGTGCTGCATGAGAATGACGTGGTTGACTAGCATGAGTGGTGTTGTGCCCATGAGATTGGGTTTGAGGTTGAACAACCTATTTACCCAATTTGGTTTCTAATCTTTTAGAAACAGCTTGCAGTTCATCAACCTTAATATTTAAGCCATATATCTTAGTCATAGAAATCTTGTGTCTACTCTTTTCTTCAGCAAGCAACGTATTGAGTGTAGTGATTTCTTAGGTTTGTTGCTCAATACGTGCTTCAGCATCATGTAAGCTTAATTTAAGCTTGGATACTTCATCAGGGTCATTAGTGGGTGTCGTGTTTCTAACATTATCAAGAAGTAAGGAAATTCTTTGTATCTCATCTTCAAGACTTTTGATTTTGTTCTTGGCATGTTTGTATTTACCGATGACCTTTTTGTGATCATCGAGTAAATCAGTGAAAGCATCGCCAAGTTCATCAAAAGAGAAGTCATCAAGAGTTTCGTTAGCTACCTTGTTGGAAGTTGCCATTAGGCACACATTTGCTGTATCTTGAGAAGAGCCTTTTTCTTCCTCGGAGTCACTCGCTTCACTTTCATGCCAAATTCCTGTGTTGGCATATTTCTTTGATGAGTTCTTTTTGTATGGCTTCTCATAGCGGTTGCTCTTCTTCAAGAATGGACAGTCTTTTCGGACATGTCCAGTCTTCTTGCAACCGTAACAGGTTGGCTCTTCTTCATCATCTTCTTGTGAATCCTTCTTCCTTCGATTGAAGCGAAGGAATTTTCTGAAGTTGCGAACCATGAGAGCTTGGTCTTCATCATCCGAGTTATCGTCTTCGGTCTCATCGTGATCAGCCCTTCGTCGATGAGCTTTGAGTGCGATCTCCCTGGTCTTCGGAGCAGGCTCTTCGAAGTCCTTGAGGTCAAGCTCGTGAGTCATGAGCTTACCCATCAAGGTCTCTATTGACATTGATGTGAGATCGTTTCCTTCTATGATGGTCGTCACCTTAGGGTTCCAAATCTTTGGCAACCCTCTGAGTAACTTACGAATCTTCTCGTGGTTTGAGTACTGCTTACCAAGCGAGGATAGAGGATTGATGATGTCGAGAAATCTTGTAATCATTTGAGTGATCGTCTTATTTGGCTTCATCTTGAAGGCTTCGTATTCTTGAGTGAGACGGCTTATTTTAGATTCCTTGACTTGTGTGGTTCCCTCATGCGTCACTTCTAGAAGTCTCCATACTTCATGAGCAGTGGTGCATGTGGAGACCCTGTTGAATTCATTCCTGTCTATAGCACAGAATAAAGCATTAATAGCCCTAGCATCTAGACTTGCCTGTTTCTTCTCTTCGACAGAATATTTGTCGTGTGGTTTCTCAATGAGGTCACCATCGACAACTATCCTGACGGGCTTTTTGTAACCGTCAGGGACGACAGTCCACAGGTCAAAGTCTAGAGACTTAAGATAGAAGCTCATCCTTGTTTTCCAATATGTATAGTTAGTTCCATCAAATAGGGGAGGCCTATAAGTGGACTGACCTTCACCATGATTGGAAATCAAGGATTGTGTGGTTGCCATGGATCAGCTCTTAGGATGTTAGTCCTTAAAAAGAGAACAGAGCTCTGATACCAATTGAAGAACAGTTTGGCAACTCTAGAGGGGGGTGAATAGAGTATATATAGAAAAATGACCAATTAAAAATAACTCTTTCACCAATAAAAAATAATCAGAGTAAAGTGCGGAAAATAAAACGAGATTAAAAGAGCATACGCAAACACAGCAATTTTAACCTGGTTTCCCTCGTGGAGGACTAGTCCAGGCCTGAGAACTCTTGCTCAGGATTCAAATCCACTATTTGTGAAATAGTAGTTTACAACCGTGCCTTTACTTCAGAAGAGCACGTCAACTTCTAACAGAGGATCGCAGTGGCGATTTGCTTGGAATTGTCCAAGCGACTTCTTCGACTCTTGCACAAGAATCCTAACTAAGAGATGCTGAGCACTCGAGACTTAGGAGGCTTGTGGCTAGTAGATGGGAAGGGTATGGCTTACTTCAGCTATAAGAGAGAAGAGAAGAGAAGATTGGATGGTTTAGAATAAGAAAATTCATGCCCTATTTATAGTATTTTTATAGGCAGAATTCGGCCAGAATTCGGGTAGGAAATTTCAAATATTTGGCCGTTGGACAACTAGCAACCAGCTAACCCTAAAATTAGGGTTCCTGATTTCTAGGGGACAGAGTTCGGCCCGAACTCTGTGTGGAGGCAGAGTTCGGCCCGAACTCTGTCTCCAGAGCACAGAGTGGTTCAAAGGGGATTTTTGGGCAGTGTTTGGTTCAGTGGAGCTTGGGATTTTGGGTAGGCTATAGACTAAGTGTCAAGAGCTCAGCATGACTCAGAGTACACAAGTCTAGACTCAATGAAAATATAAAATACAGACTCGAAAACATACTGAGAACCGGAGACTGAGCTGTCGTCTGTCTTGAACGGAATGCAGACGTCGTGTGTCGTATTGAATTAATACAGACATTATTTAGTCAATGTAGTCAATATTTGGTTGACTGTGACTTTATGTCAACATTAGTACCTCCAGTAGTGGGAAGACCATTTTTGCTGTATGTTCGAGCATTGGATCATTCTTTGGGTGCTCTTCTTGCACAGAAAAGTGATGAGGGTCATGAACAGGCAATTTATTATCTTAGCCGCATAATGGTTGGGGCTGAACACAGGTATACTCCTGTGAAAAAAGAATGTCTAGCTTTGGTTTTTGCCATTCAAAAGACATGATATTATGTATTGGGACAGACTATTCATGTCATCTCCAGAATAAATCCGATTCGAATATTGATGAGGAAACCGAGTATTCTTTACTCCCGGTTAGCTACTTGGACAATGTTGCTTACTCCTTATGATATGGTCTACATACCTCAAAAATTAGTGAAGGGTCAAGCGTTAGCTGACTTCTTAGCAGCTCATCCTATACCTGAAACTTCTAAGCTATATGATGACAATCTAGATGAAGTCATAGATTGCAACATGACTTTGAGGGATGATATTTGGCAACTATACTTTGATGGAGCATCACGAGTTGGACATAAAGGTAATATTGTCTCCGGAGTAGGCATTGTCTTGGTCTCTCCTGATAAAATGTTATATACCGTGCTTATTCCCTCAATAAACCATGTTCCAATAATGTGGCAGAGTATAACGCTCTGCTAATTGGTCTTCAAGTAGCAAAACAATTGGACATTGAGTTCTTGGAAGCCTATGGAGACTCTCAGCTGATCGTCAATCAGGTCAAAGGGACATATGAAGTCAGAAATCCTGACCTCATTCCCTATCATCAAGTGGTAATCGAATTGGCTCTTTCATTCAAAGAGTTTTTTATTGAATTTGTGCCACGCTCTCAAATTTTGGAAGCTGACGCTCTTGCTAGTTTAGATGCAGATTTAGTAGTTCCAGTCAGAAGACAAAATACCATCACTTTGTTGGATCGAGAACTATTCTGTGTCAACAATAATTTGCATATCGAACAGAGTTATGCTACCAAATCAAATTTTCAACAAAAGAATTGGAGAAGTCTATTTATTGATTATGCAGTCTATGGAATTTTACCTGAAGATCCAAAGGAAGCTGCATCAATCAAAAGACGATCATTTCGATTTTATTATGATTCTTCTATGCACATGTTGTATCGTCGTTCTTATGACAGGCTATTACTGCGTTGTCTCTCGAAAAGCGAAGCTAAGCAAACACTTCGTGAAGCTCATGATGGAGTTTGTGGTGCACATCAACCAGGTCCAAAGTTACAGGACCGTATTCGAAGAATGGGTTATTATTGGCCTTCTATGATAGCAGATGCCGTGGATTACGCCAGACGGTGTAAAGTATGCCAGATTTATGCTGATTTTATTCACCAACCTTCTGAGTTTCTACATCCTACGGCAGCTTCCTGACCTTTCGAAGCTTGGGGTATGGATATTATTGGTCCGATTAATCCTCCTTCTGTCAAAGGGCATCGGTTTATCCTTGCTATAACTGATTATTTTTCTAAATGGGCAGAAGCAGTTCCCCTTGTTGAAGTAAAAATGTCTAATGTAGTTAACTTCATTAAACATCATGTTATTTATCGTTTCGGGATTCCCCGAAGGATAATCCATGATAATGGACCACAATTTGCCAATCAGGCGTTTTATCGATTTTGTGACAAAAATTGGATCGAGAACTTATCTTCTACAGCTTACAATCCAGCTGCTAATGGTTTAGCAGAAGCTTTTAACAAAACAATTATTAAACTTCTCAAAAAGTTCGTTTCTTCTAATAAACGTGATTAGAACGAGAAACTTGGAGAATATTTATGGGCTTATCGAACAACAGTCCGAACTCCAACTGGTTTTATACCATTTTCATTGGTTTACGGATGTGAAGCTGTTCTTCCACTGGAGATCCCGATACCATCTCTTAGAATAGCCATTGCTAATAAGCTAACTACGGAGAATAATGACCGCTTAAGACTCCAGGAACTTGAAGGTTTGGATGAGAAGCGTCTTCAAGCACAACAGCACATTGAACTGTATCAAGCCCGCATATCTCGAGCTTTCAATCGCAAAGTTAAAGAAAGGGTATTTAAAGTAGGAGACCTAGTTCTAGCTGTCCGAAGACCTATGGTTATGACTCATAAGAGTAAAGGCAAGTTCCAAACTAAATGGGAAGGTCCTTATGTAGTCGAAACTGTATTCTCTAATGGTGCTTATAGGTTATCTAAACCTAATGGAGATTTGCTCATGATGCCAATCAATGGTAAATTCTTGAAGAAATATTACGTTTGAATTTTTTCTTCATTCCCTAGCTGCCAAGGTTTGGTTAAGCTGATTATTATTCTCCCAAAAGAGAATTTTGATTTTTTTTGTCTTTCCAGCTGATTTCAAAAAGAAAAAGATTTATTATCTATCATGTCTGTATTACCTCTGAATAGATATTAATCTACTTCTTTTCATTATTATCTATCATGTCCATATTACCTCTGAATAGATATTAATCTACTTCTTTGAGTCATTACAATCTATCATGTTCATATTACCTCTGATAGTATTGTGCACTCTAAAAAGAAAAAAGATTTATTATCTATCATGTCCACATTACCTCTGGATAGATATAATCTACTTTATTGATTTTTGAAGACTTATCATGTCCATATTACCTCTGATAATTGTTTTCTATCTCATACCTATTTTATAAAAAAATATTTCATTTATTTCATGGTTTGAAATTTTACATCAGCAAAAGGAAGAAAATGACAGAAGATAAAATTCTTTATTTGGGTACAAAAATTTCTAAGGCGGAGCAGATAGATCTTCAATCATTTTCTGCAATTCTGCCAGACGCTTTTCACGAGAGCCCAATACAGTTGTATATGCTATGGATCGTCGAGCTTCCGCAGTACAGAGATGGGAGAGTTCAGCAAGACAGCTATCATTTTATCTTTGGCTTCTTCAAGAGTCTTGATGTTTGATTCAGAACCAAAGATTTGTTCTTCCAAAATAGAACTCTGCCTCAAATATTCATCTCGATTTGCCGTCATCGGGTTTTGCTCTTCCTTTAATCGAACTAGCTCAGCCTCGATTTCACGAATTCTATCATTTTGTTGATGGATTTTGATATTCATTGAGTCATAGGCTTCTTGATGTTGCTCCAATAGGGGTTTATTTTCTCTCAAGAAGGTCCTTTCCACGGCAACCTTATTACTATAGTCTTGAAGAGATTCTTTGAAAATAGTTTCCCGAGTTGTATATTCATTTGTGAGAGCATCATACTCAGATTGGACGAGGCTTTCAATAGTTCCGTTTGACAACCTTAGATATTCTTTGATTGGTTGTTCAAGTCCTTGGACTATCTTTTGCAAGGCTGCTGCCCTCTCAGTATCATTAAACATGACAATGTTATGAATAGTGGTAGCAATCTTACTTTTCAAACTCTCATAACCGAGGCCTTTCTTCAAAACCATCTTGATTAACGCTGACAAAGTTTTATAAAATGTTTCAGTATGAATCTCTACCAAAAGATTCATATCAGCATTAGAGCTTGGTGTATCAGCAATATCTGCCAACCTCTTCTCCTGAAAACCAGAGACAGATGCTGTCGTCGCTGTAGTAGCAAGCTGAGTTAATGCTAAATCTGTCATAGTTACCATGGCCAGTTGATTCCCAGGGGTTTCTGGGACTATATCTTCAGTAACCAATGCTACCACTTCCGGAGCTTGAATTTCGGTGGCAGTGGATGGTATTACAGAGGTGCTGCCTTCTATGTTCGATTCGGACTCGAACACTACTGTCTCAAGAACTTGGTCTGGTTTAGCAGTAGAAATTGAAGGCATTGTTGTTTCATCTACGACCTTAGTAATCGGTTCTTGGGTAGCAACCGATTCTCTGAGCACTACTGGCTTTTCTTCTGCAGTCGGCTCTTCATGTCTTTCTTGGGCAATAGAAGACTCTGGGCGTACCTCTCCTACAGATGGAAAACCTTCCTCAGAAAGAGAGTCCTCTTTTGAAGAAGAACTTCCTTCTTCAAATTCTATTACCTCTTCAGGAACAGGCTTTTAAGGAGGAGGAGCAACGGGCTTTGCCACAGCGATGATCCCTACAAAGATTAAACAAGATAGTCAATATACAAAATTATAATTTTGTATAAGTTTTGTATAATTTATCTTTACCTGGAGTAGGTGCAGGACGCAATAAGAGGGCGTCGTAATCTAGATCCCAATCATCGTCATCTAAATCAAGACCTGGTTCATCCGAGGGAATGGATTTCGGATTACTAGCAGGAGTTGTGGCTGTGTCTTCGACAGCTTTCGTCTTTTGTGGCGAAGTTAGGTGCAATGAGGTACTAAGTCGTCCTGGAGATAGGACTCCTGTAACTTCTCTTATTGCTGCCGGCTGGGGTGCTGAAGATCCTTCTCCAGGTTGAGCTGATGAAGATATAATGTTTTGAGTCTCTTCAGCAGAATTTTCGCTTTCTGGAGTAGAGACTCTCTGTTTGGAAGGCCCTTTAATAGTAACCTTCTTCTTCTTCTCCCGGAGAGTAACAGTTGTGTCTGATTTCCGCTTTCGGGTTATAGAAATGGTAATTGCTCCTGCAGCTGTCTCCCCAACTCCCATAGGGATCGTTTCCAGATATTCATCTGGAACAACATTATCAGGTATATCTGAAGGCACTATAGCTGGTTCTTCGACGTCTCCTTCTTTTTCCTACCGAAGACTTCCTTTCATATTGTAGTCTTTTACGAAGGAACGGGTGGAGACATAAAAATGCACATACGAATGAAGCATTTGTAGCTCTGTTGTGCTTGAGGCGGTTGACACATGGAATTTGGCACCGGCGCATCCAGCGCTGAAATATCGCCATGCCCTCGCTCCATCAACTAATTTTCCATAATGGTTGAAACTAGTGGAGGGATTATGTAGCCTCCTTTCCCGAAAATTCTTGAAAATATTTTTTATTTATTTGATTTAAATGGTGATTTTATGATTTTATAAATAATTATTTAGTTAATTATTTCAGTAGATAACTTTAGCCATGGTAGAGTTTTGAAGTACAAGACGACTAGAAAACATGGCACGGATAGTGCAGTAGCGTGCTTTGACTAGTGTATTAGTCCTGGTAGGGAAGACTGAGCCATAGCGACGTCCTAACTGAGAAAACTAGGCCAAGTTGCGACTTAACCCTACCGAAGATTTTATTTATTATTTAATTATATTATTGAGTTTTCGGGGACCCGATTGTACCGAACCTGTCCAGATTAGATCCAAGTCAAATCCAAGCCCATGTAGTCGTGTAGTGGGACCAAATATGACCTTGTAGACATGTTTGGTAAATACAAATATTTTGTATATATTAGGAATTGGCAATTATTTACTAAATAATTGTTATGGGTAGAATATAGATATTATTGTTATTAAATAGCGTTTAGAATATTGTACGAATTTTTGGAGTCGAATAAATGGGGTGGTTGATGAGTTCACCGCGATATATTATTGGTTTAATTTCAGTATTATTAGGATTAATATTATTATTAATAATTTTGACGTATTTATTAAACAAATTTTACTTTACTATTATTGGTTATGTTTATTTTATATAAATAAATATTATTTTATATGTGTCCATATCTATGTAGGTAGGCCCTATCCTAGGAATAATTGTTATTAGGATTTAATTGGGTTTTGTGGAGATTGTATATAAGGATATATGTATATTGATATACATATGTGTATATATATATAATATATATTAAATATGTATTGATAGATATATGGGATTGTATATATATATATATATATATATATATATATATATATATATATATAATATAAGTATAAAAAAAAAATATATATATATATATATAATATAAGTATAAATGTGTTTGAATATATATAAATAAATGCGTATGTATAGAAGTATATATATATATATATATATATATATATATATATATATATATATAAAATATATATATATATATATATATATATATATATATATATATATATATATATATATATATATATGTATATTAGTGTGGGTGTATTTATATATAAAAACATAAATGTAATTTTGTGTGTGTATAAGATAAATATAAGTGTGTATATAAATATGTATATGTGTATTTATATAGAAATATATATTATATATATGTATATGTGTATATATGTATGTATATGTATACATGGGTATTTATGTGTATATATATATATAAATATATATATATGTTAGTTTGTAATAAAATAGAAAAAAGAAAAAGAAGCAGGAAACCACACCAGCCAGGCCCAGCAAAGAGGCCCAAACCCCAACCCAACCTGCACTGGGCCGAGCCCAGCCGAGCCCAGCCCGAGCAAGACCAAGCCGACACCAATTTTTTTCCTAGCAGCAACTCAGCTTCCCCCGCAAATACCAAGCCGAGCCCAATCACAGTTTATATATATATATAGTTCGACAGGGATAGAAATTCACCAAAACCCTAATCATACCAGATCGTCCCCGACCCCTGGCGCAACGCGCACCACCGCGCCGCCGCGCCACCGCCAGGGCGGCGACCAGTCGACCACGCGACCGACGGCAGCAGGGTGTGTCAGGTGGAAAACAGCAGCAGAGGTGCCACTTTGTCGCGGGAGTTTGTCACGACCCGATCCCAAATAATTAGGTCGAACCGGATCATGCCCAGCCTGCACCGTTGTTGAGACGGCGGCAGTAAGCTGTTCCATTAGCAGGTAACCACAACAACAACATCTATATTTGTCACAACTCAATATTCGGGAATTGAACTTTATTAAACATTTGAAATAAATACAACTGGAAAGTGAAAGAACTGAATTAAAAGCTGAAATCAAATTACAAAAATTCTAAAACAACAAATCTAGAAACAGAAAATCTAGCTAGGCGTTCGGCTCGTCGGCCTCAGGTCCTGCGTCCTCCAAAGGGGACTCTGGTAGCACCACGGGGTACAGAACCGGGTCGTAATAGCTGTTGTATAACAGCTCAGTATCCTCATAGTCCCCTAAAAATGTATCTCCAGTCAGGAGGGAGAAAAGTACAATTCATGCTAATTTGACAGTTGAAATAATAATAGAATCATGCACTTTTAAACAATTTAGAAATGAACAGTTTTCTAACAGTAAAACAGTGTGATTTGAATAGGCAATAAATATGACCGGCTTGGGTTTGTTACAGTTCAGATACGGCTTATCCCCGTGTGTATGAGGGGTAAGCTAATAGTTACAGTAGTTACAGTAGTTTGGATATAGTCATACTCATTATACTACTCCCCCAGTCCCCAAACAGTTACAGTAGTTACAGTCAATACTCTCAGGAAGAGTTCCGTGTTGCATCGTGGTTTAAACTTGCAGTAAAGCGATTATTAAATAACTGTAAACTAACACAAAATGTACTTGCCTCAAATGGACTGGACTTGAAGGGATAAAGACTTCGAGATGGGATTTAGACTCGTCCTTGAAATCCTACATTCGAGAAGTTCGACTCAGAATCCAGGGTTACCAAGCTAACTATGCTAGTTGAAATATCTAATTGTGTTCTAATCAATTTTAATCTTTATTAATGCAATCACAAACAAAAATGCGATTATCGGTGCGTTGTAATTAATAACGAGGGAAAGATCATTTTAACTTGTATTTTGGAAAATCTCGTAGTTACCAAATTAATTTGATTAAAACTTTATATTTTCGTATTTATACATATAAAACTAAATTTTTTATTTTAATGAGAAATACATGATCGTTGTTAAATATTAAAACTTATAATTTTTAAGGTTAGAAAACCTTATTAATTTTCTATATGAAAATAATTATTATTAGATTTACGCGTACGCTACAAGAACTCGCAAACCAGAAAACAACAGAAAATCCTACGCTACCAAATTACAAGTCATAGAACCAACAACCAGCTGGGCTTATGCCCATTACAATTTATTTACATAAATTGAAATAAGACGAAACGGTCGTTAGTTCTAAAACTTCCTATAATTTAATTATGAGTAAATTAAATAATAATAAAAATAAATTAAATATTTAATGAGTCTCAAATATGATCCAATCGTCATATAGGCTAATGCCTCAACGTTCGGGCGAAGCCGGTTTCGTTTGCACTTAGCCGGGGCCCATTGATCGATACGGTCGTCGCCCAAAATCCAAAATATTTTTCTGAAATCTATTTTAAAATCATTTTAAAATACAATTAAATTCTACGGAAAATCCGGCAGCATTTTTTCTATTTTTGGTCAACCCAAAAACTGGGAAAGTGTGCCAATATTTTCCTGCAAATTCCCAAACTAGGGAATCCCAATAATATATATAAAAATAACCACAATCATTCTCAAAATTAATTCGGAATGACCCGAAACGAATTCGGGAATCCGAAACCAAACCAAAACCATCACAGCACAAATTCGGAGAGATCCGAAAACCAAAATATCTAGAAAACCATTTCCGAAAAGTTTTGGAAATAATTAAAACCAACTAACATAAGCTTTCCGAAGGTTCTCAGAAAATCCCGGAAACGACGTTAACCCAAAAATCGAATTTTCCAAAAGGAATTCGTGGACCAATTCATCATTGACACGGGGAGGGACGAACTACTGTGATTAACCAGGGATTATCCAAATGACAGAATCCGAAGGGTTGCCTCGGACTCGGGACGCGCAAATCCACAGACCGGACTCGAAATCCAGCGAAGAGTGCTGGACAGGAGCTGTCCAGAACAGTAGATAGCCTCGGGGTGCGCTGGGGTGTTGGCCGGGCACGGGACAGCACGCGGGGTCAGCGCTGGGTCGCGGCGGTGGAGCGCCGGGCGGCCGAGGAAACACGTCGGGGAGCCGGGACGGCCGGGTAGGGCACCGCAGGGTTGGGGTCGGCCGGCAGGTGGCCGGGAAACACGCGCGCGGGCGCTGGATTGGCAGCGGGAGCTCGGGGTCGGGCGCTAGAGCTTCGGGGTCGGGCCGAGAAGGTCGTCGGGGCGCGACGAGGGCTGGAGGAGGCCGACGGAAGGCTGGAGGGTCGGGGCGCCGGCGTCGGGTCTGCGTGGGGAAGAGTGAAGGGGTTTGGGAAAGGGGAAAGGAAGAGGAAGGGTTTGATGAAGTGGTGAAGGGGTGTTCTCCTCTGGGAAGAAGAATAGAGAGAGAGGGATGGAGAAAGAAGAGTGAGAGGAAGTTGGGGAATTAATGGTGGTTTAGGGAGAAGTATTGGTTTTAAGTTGTGGGAAGAAGGAATGGAGTGTTCCCTGAGAGTAGGGAATCGTGTGCTAGCAAAAAGATGTCAGGAGAGAAAAGTGAGGAGGGGAGGAGTAGAACGTGTGGTGTGAGGGGAGAGATCTGGTCCATTTGGACCATTTGGACCAGATCCAAAAGAATTTAGAAAATATATTATTTTTTTTTAAAACAAATCAGATTTCAAAAGAGTAGGATTAGGTCCGGGTCTGGGTTTCAGAAATCGGGTCTGGCTCGGGTCTGGTCGACAAACAAAAACCATATTGATTATTTTCGAAATTGATTTTAAAACCCAAAAATGATACTAATAATAATAATAATACTATTATGCTAATAATAATAAATCATAAAGCAAAAACTGGGTTTCATAATCTTCCCTCCTTAGAAAATTTCGTCCTCAAAATTTAAAAGGTAGGGTAGGAAAATCAAACAGGTACGGGTACTGCGCCCGTAACTCAGGTCCAACAATAAGAATTTCCAAGGCAGTCGTGGATGAGACGGTTTAGGGACAAGTTTCATTTATGATATCATCCATGCAGAAAAATACAAAAGCGAACCAAAGTACACGAGGTTGATCAGACCATCATGTACCGGTCCTGATTAGACAATATATTAGTGGGTGCACCCAATAAAATACTGTCATGATCAAGCTTGATAAAGAAATAGCTTGTAAAACTAGGCTAACTTAGCAGCATCAGTCAAGTTTAGAACGAAAAGATAAAAATAGGAGTTATGTGATGGCTCAAATTCTGATCTTCTTCTCACCTCTGACTACACTTGCAACTAGTTTCTCTGGCACTGAAAGGTTGAGTCCAATCTTCAGCTCTGAATTATCCAATATGTGACTCGGATCCGGAATGTAGCGTCTGAGCTGTGATACATAGAAGACGTTGCACACTCTCAAGATTAGCTGGTAGAGCTAACCGGTACGCTACTTCTAACTCGTCTTAAAACTTCAAATGGCCTGATGTACCTGGCCTCAATTCCCAGCTCCGTCAAAACTGATTGTTCCTCAGGTAGGAGAAAACTTCACAGAAACGCTATCTCCTTCTTCAAACTTTACTGGTCGACGACTACTATCAACCCAATACTTCTGTCTGTCTTGGGCAATCCTGAGCTTGTCTCTGATCATTCTCACCTTCTCTGCTGCATCGGTCACCTTCTCAGGTCCAAGCAACGCTCGTTCGCAGACATCGTCCTAAGCAAATGGAGTGCGGCAACGACGTCCATAGAGTGCCTCGAACGGTGTCATACCGATACTAGCTTGGTAGCTGCTGTTGTAGGAGAATTCTACCAAGTGCAAACGGTCTTTCCAAGACCCTCCAAATTCTAAGACACAGGATCTTCGCATGTCTTCTAGCGTCTATATTATTCTCTCTGATTGCCCGTCAGTCTGGGGTGGTAGGCGGCGCTGAACTCCAGTTGTGTTCCCAAACTGTCATGCAAACTCTTCCAAAAGTGAGAGGTAAATCTAGTATCTCTGTCAGATACGATACTTACCAGAACTCCATGAATCTGGTAGATGTGCCGTATGCGCAGTGCTACCCACTTCTTGGTGGATAGACCAACCTTGAAGGGGATAAAGTGAGCTGACTTCGTCAGTCGGTCCACGATAACCCAAATGGCATCCTTCTCTCCTTGGGATCGAGGCAGTCCCGACATAACATCCATTGTTATGTGCTCCCATTTCCACTCCGGAATGTCAAGCGGCTGTAATAGTCCTGCTGGTCTCTGTCTGCTAGCCTTCACTGGTTGACAAATTAAACATCTAGCAACATACCTGGCCACGTCTTTCTTCACTCTAAACCACCAAGCAATGGTACGCATATCCCGATACATTTTGTTGGCTCCAGAATGTATGGAATACTGCGACTGGTGCGTTTCTTGCATCAGCTCATTTCTCAGTTTGCCAGTTGGTACACAAAGCCTCGTACCATTCTTCACCGCTCCGTCACTGGCGATTGAGAATCCTTCAAGTGTTTCTGCCAGTACTTGCTCTCTAAGTTTGCAAAGTGTCTCGTCTTGAAACTGCGTCTTCTTGATTTTGTTCAACAGACTCGAGCTCACTTGCAAATGGATAAGCATCCAGCTCCTTCCTTCCAGGCAGTATAATCACCAGTCCAAGCTTCTCGATATCCTCGAGCAGGTGCCGCTCCTTGGTCAAAAACATCGCCACAGGGTATCGACTAAGTGCATCTGCGACCATATTTGCCTTACCCGGTGGTACTGTAGATCGATGTCAAAATCCTTCATCAGCTCCATCCATCGTCTCTGTCTCATGTTCAGCTCCTTCTGAGTGAAAATATCAGACTTTTGTGGTCTGTAAATATTTTCACTCTCTCTCCATAAAGGTAATGCTTTTATAGCTTCAATGCAAATATCACCGCTGCAAGCTCCAAATCATGTGTGGGATAGTTCTTCTCATGAGTCCGTAATTGCCTAGATGCATAAGCAATCACTTTTCCATGTTGTTGAAGAACGCAACCCAGTCCTTTACCTGAGGCATCACTGTAGATTGGGAAACCACCAGTTTCTGCGAGTAGCGCAAGGATTGGTGCAGTGGTAAGTCTCTTCTTCAGCTCCTCAAATGATGCCTGGCAATCTTCCGTCCAAATGAACTCTTCATTCTTCCGAGTGTGCTTCGTCATCGGCTCAGCAATTCTGGCAAAACCCTTCACGAACTTTCGGTAGTAGCCAGCCAAGCCCAAGAAACTCCTAATTTCAGCAACTGAGCTTGGGGTAGACCACTTCTCAACAACGGCTATCTTCTTCGGATCCACCGAAATTCCTTCTCCTGTGACAACATGGCCAAGAAAATCCACCTTGTCTAGAAAGAATTTACACTTGGAAAGCTTACCATACAGCTTCTCCTTCCTCAAAGTTTCCAGAACTTTTCTGAGGTGCTCTTCGTGCTCCTCTTTCGTCTTTGAATAGATCAGAATGTCATCGATGAAGACAACGACAATTGATCTAGGTATTCATAGAAAACCTTGTTCATAAGGTTCATGAACACCGCAGGAGCATTCGTCAGTCCAAACGGCATGACCAAGAATTCAAACTACCCATACTTGGTGTTGAATGCCGTCTTGGGAATATCTTTCTTCCTGACCCTGATCTGGTGGTAGCTAGATCTAAGATCAATCTTCGAAAACACCTTGGCTCCGCTCAATTGATCAAATAGGTCATCGATCCGGGGCAGAGGGTACTTGTTCTTGATGGTGATATTGTTCAGCGCCCGGTAGTCGATGCACATCCGTACTGTTCTGTCCTTCTTGGGCACAAACAAGACAGGTGCTCCCCAGGATGAAGCTCCGTCTCGAATGAATCCCAGAGCCTTCAGCTCATTGATCTGGTCCTTCATCTCCTTGGCCTCCTTCAGGTTGACTCTGTAGCATCCCTTAGAAATAGGGAAGAGCCGGGGACTAGGTCAATAGTGAACTCTATGTCTAGATCTGGGGTAATTCGGGAAGACTATCATGGAAAACATCTACCATAAAGGTGTAATTAAGAAGTTTATTCATGTGGAGAATTACAGCAAAAACTCTCATGATTGATCTAAGGACATCCTGTTACAACTTCTTATAAAAATAGAAAATGCTATTCAGCAGTCCTAGGTACTATTCTTCATGGTTCTAGCTCTTGCATGAGCAGTCTCCAACTGCTTCATCTTCTATGAACCTCGAGTCTGTATCATGCCTTATTGTAGGAGGCAAGGTCTGCTGGATAGGAAGAGTCCCTAGGTTGTGGCCTAACAGGTGTTGCTGGGATATGTGCTCTGGTTTGATGGAAAGATAAGGGACAGTCCTTTACCCGATGTTCAGCAGATCCACATGCCAAACATTTTCTAATCTCTCGCGACAAATATTGGGTTGGTGATCAAGCCTTTTACAGTAGTCACAAACCAATAGCTTCTTACGATATGACTGCCGGATAGGGCTCAAATATCTTCTAGATTCAGGGGTATCCCTCCTAGGACGAGGTTTCGCTCCAACTTGGTTTAAGATAGCTAAGGCTACATCATTGACGTTCTTCATGTCTTCTCTCGTGATATTCATCTGTTCCTGCTGGGCTTCATCTTGAGCTTTCTGGAACTCCAGGATTTCTTAAAATAGGGCAACCATTTGGGAGGTGTTTGCTGGTACTGGTGGAGCAACAGGAATGGATACTCCACCAAGGAAATGCAACTCAGTTTGAGAAGAGGTAGGAATCGCCAGTGTAGTAAAAACTTCACTGGATGCATCATGGGGACGGTCAATCAGCCGTAAGGGAATGAACCCTGGACTTGGTTGAGGAGATGGGGTATGATCCGGAGATGACACCTCATCTCCAGCAAGATTGGTCTTATCAATGGCCATTCTCTGGAAGGTTTAGATGCACACATAATCAAGGTAGCCTACCAGTCTATAATCAAACAAAAATATTTATTTATATATAATTCGAACCTATGTTGTGACAAATCAATGTTCTAGTGTTCTAATTGTTTCTAGGTATGTTTTCAGGGGTTGTTGTTCATGGACCTGCATGGGCCACCACTAAAAACATGTCACGACCCGATCCCAAATAATTGGGGCGAACCGGATCATGCCCAGCCTGTACCGTTGTTGAGACGGCGGCAGTAAGCTATTCCATTAGCAGGTAACCACAACAACAACATCTATATTTGTCACAACTCAATATTCGGGAATTGAACTTTATTAACCATTTAAAATAAATACAACTGGAAAGTGAAAGAACTGAATTAAAAGCTGAAATCAAATTACAAAAATTCTAAAACAACAAATCTAGAAACAGAAAATCTAGCTAGGCGTTCGGCTCGTCGACCTCAGGTCCTGCGTCCTCCAAAGGGGACTCTGGCAGCACCATGGGGTACAGAACCGGGTCGTAATAGCTGTTGTATAACAGCTCAGCATCCTCATAGTCCCCTAAAAATGTATCTCCAATCAGGAGGAAGCAAAGTACAATTCATGCTAATTTGATAGTTGAAATAATAATAGAATCATGCACTTTTAAACAATTTAGAAATGCACAGTTTTCTAACAGTAAAACAGTATGATTTGAATAGGCAATGAATATGACCGGCTTGGGTTTGTTACAGTTCAGATACGGCTTATCCCCGTGTGTATGAGGGGTAAGCTAATAGTTACAGTAGTTATAGTAGTTTGGATGTGGTCATACTCATTACACTACTCCCCCAGTTCCCAAATAGTTATAGTAGTTACAGTAGTTACAGTCAATGCTCTCAGGGAGAGTTCCGTGTTGCATCGTGGTTTAAACTTGCAGTAAAGCAATTATTAAATAACTGTAAACTAACACAAAATGTACTTGCCTCAAATGGACTGGACTTGAAGGGATGAAGACTTCGAGATGGGATTTAGACTCGTCCTCGAAATCCTACATTCGAGAAGTTCGACTCAGAATCCAGGGTTACCAAGCTAACTATGCTAGTTGAAATCTTTAATTATGTTCTAATCGATTTTAATCTTTATTAATGCAATCACAAACAAAAACGCGATTATCGGTGCGTTGTAATTAATAACGAGGGAAATATCATTTTAACTTGTATTTTGGAAAATCTCGTAGTTACCAAATTAATTTGATTAAAACTTTGTATTTTCGTATTTATACATATAAAACTAAATTTCTTATTTTAATGAGAAATACATGATCGTTGTTTAATATTAAAACTTGTAATTTTTAAGGTGAGAAAACCATATTAATTTTCTATATGAAAATAATTATTATTAGATTTACGCGTACGCTACAAGAACTCGCAAACCAGAAAATAACAGAAAATCCTACGCTACCAAATTACAAGTCATACAACCAACAACCAGCTAGGCTTATGCCCATTATAATTTATTTACATAAATTAAAATAAGACGAAACGGTCGTTAGTTCTAAAACTTTCTATAATTTAATTATGAGTAAATTAAATAATAATAAAAATAAATTAAATATTTAATGAGTCTCAGATATGGTCCAATCATCATATAGGCTAATGCCTCAACGTTCGGACGAAGTCGGTTTCGTTTGCACTTAGCCGGGGCCCATTGACCGATACGGTCGTCGCCCAAAATTCAAAATATTTTTCCGAAATCCATTTTAAAATCATTTTAAAATACAATTAAATTCTACGGAAAATCTGGCAGCATTTCCTCTATTTTTGGTCAACCCAAAAACTGGAAAAGTGTGCCAATATTTTCCTGCAAATTCCCAAACCAGAGAATCCCAATAATATATATAAAATAACCACAATCATTCTCAAAATTAATTCGGAATGACCCGAAACGAATTCGGAAATCCGAAACCAAACCAAAACCATCACAGCACAAATTCAGAGAGATCCGAAAACCAAAATATCTAGAAAATCATTTCCGAAAAGTTTCGGAAATAATTAAAACCAACTAACAGAAGCTTTCCGAAGGTTCTCGAAAAATCCCGGAAACGACGTTAACCCAAAAATCGAATTTTCCAAAGGGAATTCGTGGACCAATTCATCATTGACACGGGGAGGGACGAACTACTGTGATTAACCAGGGATTTCCCAAAATAACAGAATCTGAAGGGTTGCCTCGGACTCGGGACGCGCAAATCCATAGATCGGACTCGAAATCCAGCGAAGAGTGCTGGACAGGAGCTGTCCAGAACAGCGGACAGCCTCGGGTGTGCCGGGGTGCTGGCCGGGCACGGGACAGCATGCGGGGTCATCGCTGGGTCACGGCGGTGGAGCGCCGGGCGGCCGAGGAAACACGCCGGGGAGCCGGGACGGCCGGGTAGGGTGCCGCGGGGTTAGGGTCGGCCGGCGGGTGGCCGGGAAACACGCGTGCGGGCGCTGGGTCGGCAGCGGGAGCTCGGGGTCGGGGCGCTGGCGCTCGGGGGTCGGGCCGGGAAGGTCGTCGGGGCGCGGCGAGGGCTGGAGGAGGCCGGCGGGAGGCCGGAGGGTCGGGGCGCCGGTGTCGGTTCCGCGTGGGGAACAGTGAAGGGGTTTGGGAAAGGGGAAATAAAGAGGAAGGGTTTGTTGAAGTGGTGAAGGGGTGTTCTCCTCTGGGAAGAAGAATAGAGAGAGAGAGGGATGGAGAAAGAAGAGTGAGAGGAAGTTGGGGAATTAATGGTGGTTTAGGGAGAAGTGTTGGTTTTAAGTAGTGGGAAGAAGGAATGGAGTGTTCCCTGAGAGTAGGGAATCGTGTGGTAGCAAAAAGATGTCAGGAGAGAAAAGTGAGGAGGGGAGGAGTAGAACGTGAGGTGGGAGGGGAGAGATCTGGTCCATTTGGACCAGATCCAAAAGAATTTAGAAAATATATTAAATTTTTTTTAAACAAATCAGATTTTAAAAGAGTAGGATTAGGTCCGGGTCTGGGTTTCGAAAATCGGGTCCGGCTCGGATCTGGTCGACAAACAGAAACCATATTGATTATTTTCGAAATTGATTTTAAAACCCAAAAATGATACTAATAATAATAATACTATTATGCTAATAATAATAAATCATAAAGCAAAAACTGGGTTTCACAGAGTTCTTCGCACATGGTGGATCGATTCCCGAACCGATTTCTCTGGTACAATCCTAACCCATACTAATTCAACCTCCTTCTTTTAGTTTGAATTTAGAAGTCTTGGGTTGCTCGATAAATCGACGCAAACTTTGTCGAAAAACTGCTTGGAAATAGCTAGAAAACTGTCCCAATCACCAGTTTTGGAAGACAATTTACGAGAAGAATACTGGCGATTTATAAAATCCACCTAAAGGCATTCATTAACAACATATAGGGCTAGAGAACCCTTTTTACAGAAATTAATTTCGATAACCGTGCGCCGAGAAATCGATTTTCTAATATTGAGAAAAATCTGTTTTGAAAATCATGAAAACCTTCGATACGACGTGCGTCCCGCCATTCCGGGCGACGTGGTCGTGCACTGTAAGCATCGAAAGCTGCGTAACAGCTTTGTAGTCGTCTGGGCTTTGGCAAAATTCAAATTGGTCGCGTGTGCGCGACAAATTTGATGCGTATCCGTCGAAATTTATCGTATCGGCCTCTATGTAAGTTTCCCAATTACTTCGTGCACTCTCGTCAGATCAAGACGAAACTTGTGCCTACAGGACCGTATTGTTTTTTTGGTCCTGTATGCCAAGTTTGGTCCGATTCTGAGACAGTTGATGAAATCACCGTTTTGCGGGCCCCACGGTCCGACTCAACGGGTGATTTTGTGCACGGCCCGCCGAAATCCAACTTTGGACATACGGTTGGGTTCATATCATAAAATTGGATCCGTAGACATGTAGTTTGAGGACTTTAGAGACCATTGACTCTGACACATTTTTTGGTGCAAAGCGGGTCCAACGGCGGACAACGTTTTTGTCCGAAATTACCGTTTTGCCCCTGTGTCCAGAATTGGACTTAAGGACAGGCAATCCTAGCTAATTTGACTATTCTGAGAATGTTGGCAATGTTTGTTTCAGCTTTCGGAGACAGTTGTGTTGACTTGGACTTTATGGCTCACCAATCGACTAGATTTTGTGGGATTTGCGTGCAACTTCCAGGCAAGATTACTTGCCTTCCTCTACAGTTTATTTACATGCATATTTATATTATTATACAGTTTTATTAGTTGATTATTTATATGTGATTTATATATCATGCCTGCTAGTTTATATATAGCCTTGTTTATAATTAGCTTTATAGTTCATATTGGATTGGTTTTCTCGTGTATCGTGATTGGGTCGTGTCGTGTCATCTTTTGTACTTGGACTGAGTCGTATCATGTTATAGGATGAATAAGTCATATCGAAACTGCTGTACCTTGAAATTCTTGAAGCTAATCTGCGAGCCCACATTAGGGGCGAGGGTTAGTAGTTAAGCTAACTTGCGAGCCCACACCAGGGGCGAGAGTTAGTAAGCTAATCTGTGTGCCCACATTAGGGGCGAGGGTTAGTAGTTAAGCTAACCTGCGAGTCCACACCAGGGACGAGAGCTAGTAAGCTAATCTGCGAGTCCACACCAGGGATGAGGGTTAGTAGTATATGGTTCACACCTGCGAGTCCACACTAGGGACGAGGGTGATGCTAGCCTGCGAGTCCATACCAGGGACGAGGGTTAGTAGTATATGGTTCACACCTGCGAGTCCACACTAGGGACGAGGGTGATGCTAGTCTGCGAGTCCACACTAGGGGCGAGGGCTAGTAGTTGTTCAAGCCTGCGAGTCCACACTAGGGACGAGGGTTTGAGTATTCGATTTGGTTATCCATTGACATCATGATATCGTGTTCTCTTGTTCTTCTCCAGCAGTTCGTTCAGGCGTAGTGGTTCTTCCAGTCGTGTATAGTCGTATTTTCGTGATGATTGGTCCTTTCCTGTTTATCTTCTGTATTTTCTTTATTGCATGATAAACTGCTAGATAGGCATGTTTTTATGTATCTTGCTATATCCCCTGAGGACCTGATGATCTCTTCAGGTTAGTTATTGTATGGAATTAGTTAGCAGCTCTGGATGGCAGATGTGATAATACGCTTGTGGGATTCAGGTATCGTTATTGTGTTTATTATCCTCTCGTGCTTTTCTTTATTATCATGAGATATTCTGTTTCTTGATTCAGTTTAGACTCTTGTTATTTTTCTTTAGAGTCTTATCGAACGTGCATGCTAATGGGCTGCAGACCATGACCCATACTTGTTTATTCTTGTTTATATGATTCATGTGGATTGAGATATAGTTTAGATTAGACATGATACCCATGACCTTGACAGCTTATACGTACTCGAGTCGGGCTGGAGTCTGTTCGATACGTAGCTGGCTTGCTCACGAGCTCACGCCCGAAAAGCGGGTACGGGTCATGACAAGTTTTTTTGGTGGCCTATGTAGGTCAGAGTATATTGTATCGGTTACGTAACTGTACTGATATGAGCCTGCGACAATGACTAAACCTAGAAATCTCAATCCACACTGCCTTGAAAATTCTCCTAGAAATTCTCCACGTCCTTGAAAACTCTATATTTGCTCTCGATTATACTTCCTTGCTTCTTGTGACATTGATTCTCGTCTTTTTTATTTCGGGGTGACGAATGATCGTGCTATCTAGGATTTATCAGAAATTCTTAATTTATAGTATAATATTGCTTGACTATTGAATATTTGGTTCTCTGATAGATATGTGGGGATTGTAGAAGCCATATGTCTTAGATATCTAAGGATAATGACTCTAGCGACTTGATGGAAGGTTATAAGTTTTAGGGAGTAGTGTGACCAAAGGTGGGTAGAAGTCCTCACGTATTCGAGGTTATAAAATATTTTTGAGAAATTAAATTTGAGGAGATTAAGGTGATAGTAGACTTTGAATTTTATGAAATAGTTATGAATTAGAATTTCGAGGACGAAATTATTTTTTAGGTGGGTAGATTTGTAGCCTCCCTTCCCGGAAATTCTTGAAAATATTTTTTATTTATTTGATTTAAATGGTGATTTTATGATTTTATAAATAATAATTTAGTTAATTATTTTGGTAGATGACTTTAGCCATGGTAGAGTTTTGAAGTACAAGACGACTAGGAAACATGGCACGGATAGTGCAGTGGCGTGCTTTGACTAGTGTATTAGCCCTGGTAGGGAAGACCGAGCCATAGTGACGTCCTAACTGAAAAAACTAGGCCAAATTGCGACTTAACCCTACCGAAGATTTTATTTATTTTTTAATTATATTATTGAGTTTTCGGGGACCCGATTGTACCGAACCTGTCCAGATTAGACCCAAGTCAAACCCAAGCCCATGTAGTCGTTTAGTGGGACCAAATACGATCTTGTAGACATGTTTGGCAAATACAAATATTTTGTATATATTAGGAATTGGCAATTATTTACTAAATAATTGTTATGGGTAGAATATAGATATTATTGTTATTAAATAGCATTTAGAATATTGTACAAATTTTTGGAGCCAAATAAATAGGGTGGTTGATGAGTTCACCGCGATATATTATTGGTTTAATTTCAGTGTTATTAGGATTAATATTATTATTAATAATTTTGACGTATTTATTAAACAAATTTTACTTTACTATTATTGGTTATATTTATTTTATATAAATAAATATTATTGTATATGTGTCCATATCTATGTAGGTAGGCCCTATCCTAGGAATAATTGTTATTGGGATTTAATTGGGTTTTGTGGAGATTGTATATAAGGATATACGTATATTGATATACATATGTGTATATATATATAATATATATTAAATATGTATTGATAGATATATGGGATTGTATATATATATATAAAATATATAAGTATAAATGTGTTTGAATATATATAAATAAATCGTATGTATAGAAGTATATATATATATATATATATATATATATATATATATATATATATATATATATATATATATATATATATATATATATATATATATATATATATATATATATATATATATGTATATTATTGTGGGTGTATTTATATATAAATACATAAATGTATTTTTGTGTGTGCATAAGATAAATATAAGTGTGTATACAAATATGTATATGTGTATATGTGTATTTATATAGAAATATATATTATATATATTATATATGTATGTGTATATATGTATGTATATGTATACATGGGTATTTATGTGTATATATATATATATATATATATATATATATATATATATATATATGTTAGTTTGTAATAAAATAGAAAAAGAAAAAGAAGCAGGAAACCATACCAGCCAGGCCCAGCAAAGAGGTCCAAACCCCAACCCAACCTGTACTGGGCCGAGCCCAGCCCGAGCAAGACCAAGCCCACACCATTTTTTTCCTAGAAGCAACTCAGCTTCCCCCGCGAATACCAAGCCGAGCCCGATCACAGTTTATATATATATAGTTCGACAGGGATAGAAATTCACCAAAACCCTAATCATACCAGACCGCCCCCGACCCCTGGCACCACGCGCACCATCGTGCCGCCGCGCCACCGCCAGGGCGGCGACCAGTCGACCACGCGGCCGACGGCAGCAAGGCGCGTCAGGTGGAAAACAGCAGCAAAGGTGCCACTTTGTCGCGGGAGTTCTTCGCACATGGTGGATCGATTCCCGAACCGATTTCTCTGGTACAATCCTATCCCATACGACTTCAACCTCCTTCTTTTAGTTTGAATTTAGAAGTCTTGGGTTGCTCGATAAATCGACGCAAACTTTGTCGAAAAACCGCTTGGAAATAGCTAGAAAACTGTCCCAATCACCTGTTTTGGAAGACAGTTTACGAGAAGAATACTGGTGATTTATAAAATCCACCTGAAGGCATTCATTAACAACATATAGGGCTAGAGAACCCTTTTTACAGAAATTAATTTCGATAACCGTGCGCCGAGAAATCGGTTTCCTAATATTGAGAAAAATCTGTTTTAAAAATCACGAAAACCTTCGATACGACGTGCGTCCCGCCATTCCGGGCGACGTGGTCGTGCAACATAAGCATCGAAAGCTGCGTAACAGCTTCATAGTCGTGTGGGCTTCGGCGGAATTCAAATTAGTCGCGTGTGCGCGACGAATTTGATGCGTATCCGTCGAAATTCACCGTATCGGCTTTTGTGCAAGTTTCCCAATTACTTCGTACACGCTCGTCAGATCGAGACAAAACTTACGCCAATAGGACCGTATCATTTTTTTGGTCCTATATGCCAAGTTTGGTCCGATTCTGAGGCAGTTGATGAAATCGCCGTTTTGTGGGCCCCACGGTCCGACTCAATGGGTGATTTTGTGTACGGCCTGCCGAAATTCAATTTTGGACATACGGTTGGGTACGTATCGGAAAACCAGATCCGTAGAAATGTAGTTTGATGATTTTAGAGACCATTGACTCTGACACGTTTTTCGGTGCAAAGCGGGTCCAACGGCAGACACCATTTTTGCCCAAAATTACCGTTTTGCCCCTGTGTCCAGAATTGGACTTAAGGACAGGCAATCCTAGCTAATTTGACTATTTTGAGAATGTTGGCAATGTTTGTTTCAGCTTTCGGAGACAGTTGTGTTGACTTGGACTTTATGGCTCACCAGTCGACTAGATTTTATGGGATTTGCGTACAACTTCCAGGCTAGATACCTTGCCTTCCTCTATAGTTTATTTACATGCATATTTATATTATTATATAGTTTTATTAGTTAATTATTTATATGTGATTTGTATATCATGCCTGCTAGTTTATATATAGCCTTGTTTATAATTAGCTTTATAGTTCATATTGGATTGGTTTTCTCGTGTATCGTGATTGGGTCGTGTCGTGTCATCTTTTGTACTTGAACTGAGTCACATCGTGTCATAGGATGAATAAGTCATATCGGAACTGCTGTACCTTAAAATTCTTGAAGCTAATCTGCGAGCCCACATTAGGGGCGAGGGTTAGTAGTTAAGCTAACTTGCGAGCCCACACCAGGGGCGAAAGTTAGTAAGCTAATCTGCGAGCCCACATTAGGGATGAGGGTTAGTAGTTAAGCTAACTTGCGAGCCCACACCAGGGACGAGAGTTAGTAAGCTAATCTGCGAGTCCACACCAGGGAGGAGGGTTAGTAGTATATGGTTCACACCTGCGAGTCCACACTAGGGACGAGGGTGATGCTAGCCTGCGAGTCCACACCAGGGAAGAGGGTTAGTAGTACATGGTTCACACCTGCGAGTCCACACTAGGGACGAGGGTGATGCTAGTCTGCGAGTCCACACTAGGGGCGAGGGCTAGTAGTTGTTCAAACCTGCGAGTCCACACTAGGAACGAGGGTTTGAGTATTCGATTTGGTTATCCATTGACATCGTGATATCGTGTTCTCTTGTTCTTCTCCCGCTGTTCGTTCAGGCATAGTGGTTCTTCCAGTCGTGTATAGTCATGTTATCGTGATGATTGGTCCTTTCCTGTTTATCTTCTGTATTTTCTTTATTGTATGATAAACTGCTAGATAGGCATGTTTTTATGTATCTTGCTATGTCCCCTGAGGACCTGATGATCTCTTTAGGTTAGTTATTGTGTGGAATTTGTTAGCAGCTCTGGATGGCAGACGTGATGATACGCTTGCGGGATTCAGGTATCGTTATTGTGTTTATTATCCTCTCGTACTTTTTTTCATTATCATGCGATATCCTGTTTCTTGATTCAGTTTAGACTCTTGTTATTTTTTTTAGAGTCGTATCGGACGTGCATGCTAATGGGCTGCAGACCATGACCCATACTTGTTCATTCTCTTTTATATGATTCATGTGGATTGAGATATAGTTTAGATTAGATATGATACCCATGACCTTGACAGCTTATACGTACTCAAGTCGGGCTGGAGTCCGTTCGATACGTAGCTGGCTTGCTCACGAGCTCGCATCCGAAAAGAGGGTGTGTGTCGTGACAGATTACCAAGGTAAAGTTGGTCATACCCGAACTGACGAGCAAACCGATTAGGTAGGTACGGTTCAAAGATGCAGTTGTCTTCAGTTCTATATATCATATGTGAATGTCTGATGCATATTAGCCAATTGAGGACCGGTACAGGTATTTCAGTTCTATCTCGACCTACGTCTTCAAATTGTACACCAAAATAGTCCGCTGGAACTGGTGGTTGTATGCAGAAAAAATTCTACCCATGGGAGAAGTTCAGTGCTGCCCGTGTATCCGTCACTGAAGTTGCCTTCCAGGTAGCTTTGCTAAACTTCTGGAGGAATACCTCCGCATCATTTTCAGGGCCTGGTGGTAATAAGATGCAGTTGTGATGCAGTAGCCAGCCCATCAAATAATTATAGGGCATCTCCACCCTAGGGAAATCGCGACAGTAGGGAGCATTATTGATCAATTCTTCACCAAAAGCTCGCAAACCCGCGTTCATCCGGCACACCATTGCCGGTAATAGACTGAGTCTAACTTTGAATACCAAATGTACTGCTAGCCATAGTACGTTTCGGTGAATTCTGTCAACTGTACCGGTCCCTGGTATGACCCACATTCATAACCACAAGGAAAGAAAGCCCGCCAGCAAGGCTTCCTTTGAGAGCTTTCGACTGCCATGTTTCAAAACGCTCAATGTTTCAGTCCCCGCAGGGAATTCTCCAGCTTTGGTGGTTAAATACTTGTCCGGGGATTTATATGTGATCATCCAAGTATTTATCAAGTCGACAGGAATTATTGAGCAAGGATTAATGGTTTGAGCCTTGCTGTTTTGGAATCTCTCCTTATCCTCCTTGGACACTCTATTCTTATGATAGAATAGATATGTTGTCCATTTATTGATATATGCCAAATTTGATCCACTTTCATACATAGTGGTGCAGATCAAATATTGACACATCAGCTCTTGTTATACTTCGACTAAACGAGGGTCTTTCTTGCTAATTTCTGCTATTTCTCGGTTGGAGGGAACATATTCCTCATATGGAACTTCTCCCATTGGTAGCTTGGAGATAATTGCATCTCATGGAGTACAAAATCCATTTCGCCTATTGGGGTCGCAAAGGTTCCCGTCGAGCTGATATATAATTCCATCAGAGCTAAGAACAGGTTATTGTTTATGGGTATGCCTTGACTTGTGGAGGCTACCGCTTCTAACAATCCGATGGCTTGTAGTTCTGCTTCGAAGTTCTTTATGATCCAAGAGCTAAGTTGAACCCAATTTTTATTGTGAGGGATCATCCACCCTGGTAGCCTAGGGTTGACTTGGGGATATAATACTGAAGCGTTCATAAACCTGTTAATGAACATCGGTAGCACTGGCTGGATCAGAGATGAGCCTTCACTTTTTGTGAATCCAGGTAATAAGCCTGAGAAAGGAGTGACATTACCACTGGGAGTACTTGTATGATAGCCCATTTGGTTTTCATCCCTCTTGAATATAATTCTTCCCGGTCTTCCATGACTGTTGGGAGTCAGATTCCAGATCATCTGTCTCGGATGAGTGGCGTGAACAAAAGAAGAAAAGGGGATAATCCTTTGGCATTGTTGGGAGATACATCACCCTTTCCCCAAACTTGAACACCCAGGACTCCTTCTTGGGGTTTGTCTGAGATTTGAAATCAATTGCGTCCCCAAACATGAATGCAGGCTTCAAGTAATGCTGGCCATCCAGTGACGTCAGTAATTCTCCGTTCATCAGAGACAGCAACATTCTGTTTCCTTGAGCAGCTACCAACTGATGTCTTTTCTTGGGATACTGATTGTCGGTTTGAGGAAACTCGACGTGGGATAAATTTTCTAGATAATTTGATCCCAAAATACTAGCTGGTGAGCCAAACACCTCAGAAAGAGGATGGGCCCCCAAGTCTACTGCAAAAGAAGTTCAAACAAGAAAAATCAAGGTAGTAAAACTCTAAGTATGAACTATACGCAAACTCAAGTTTTACGCAAATGACTATACATGAGTTAAATTTTGAAGTTATTAAGCGTAAAAGGTTCTCTGTTTTAAAGAGAATTTGTTTTATGCATTTCTCTAAAAATGTTTTACGCAGTCTAAGAATGAAAGTTTTTTTCGCGTACTTTTTTCTGTTCAAAAGAATAAAGTTTTACATGTGAAAAATACATAGTCTTTTGACTTGCGTATTTTTAGTTTTACGCTTGCACGTATAACGTGAGCGTATTTTTGGTTTTACGCTTTTGTTCAAAAGAGTAAAGTTTTACATGTGAAAAACATAGTCTTTTGACTTGAGTATTTTCAGTTTTACGCTCGCACGTATAACGTGGACGTATTTTCAGTTTCACGCTCACATGTATAACGTGGGTGTATTTTCAAGTTTTACGCTCGCACGTATAACGTGAGCGTATTTTTTATTTTGAGATCTACGCTGGCACGTATAACGTGAGCGTGTTTTTGGTTTCAAATTTTACGCTGGCACGTATAAATGTGAGCGTATGATTTAGGGTTGGTCTTGGGTTATCTTCTCCCACAAAATTGATAGGACTTCTACCTATCATGGCCGGAGCCACGTTTGAGTTGGTCTTTGGGGTCTTCTCTATATTCTTCTCCAGTGATGCTGCAGCGACGTAAAGTTTCTCGGATGATCTAGACGTCGACGAAGTAGCAAGCTTTTTGCCCTTAGCTGAGGCGGTGGTCTTCCTCTTGGGTGCCATTCGCTCAAAATGATTTTGAAGATAAAGGATTGAGAAATGAAAGAGATGAGTAAAGTTCTCTCTCTTCCAAACAGAGCCCTATTTATAGAAAACTCAAAGTTGATTCAAATTCTCGAAGTGACTGTTGGGTATCCCTAATTTTATGCTGATGACTGTTGGATATCCCAAACTTTACGCTTCTGTTCAAAGTATTTCAAATATTGGAAAATTTGAAAACTTTGAAGGGGGTCTTGTCGAAGCGTAAATAAATTTCGTAGACCAAGTCAAGGAAGTTGAGATCTTTACGCAAAGACATTTTCAGATTAGACTGAGTCAAACTCCAAACTCTACGCAAGGATTAAATTCAGACTTTACGAGAAGACAATTTTTACTCTCTACGCGAAGAATGAGCTGTCATGCTGTATTAAATGCACGCAGATAATGTTCTGACAGATTGATTCTCTGACAATTAATTGCACAGAAGCCAAGAAGATTGTTGTTTAGTACCAATGAGCTACTTTACGCTTAAGGAACAGCCTCCTCTTTACGTATAAGAGTTATTTGAGCTTTTACGCTCGAGGCTATCTCAGCCACTCTTTTTGTGCGTAGAGTTTATTTGAGCCTTTACGCTCAAGGCTATTTTTAGCCGCTTTACGCAGGAAGCTTACTTTGAGCTATTTTACACTCAGACATGCCTAAACAGCATCCCTTACGCACAGTCTGTCCTGATTGTGTGGGAACATAATTTTCTAACGTAGCCTTCATGCCACACTTTTCGAAGAACGTGTGTACGTGTTCTCCTTATTTTATTGGATTATGGGACACGTGTCAACATGCGTAGAGGCTAATTTCTGTATGTGGGTGACAGTTATTCTACCAGCATGCGTAGAGACCTAATATTGGTGCTTTTTACGCACAAAGGACAGACCTATATAAAGACTTCTTTTTTAAAGAAGAGGGACTGGATTTTAGAGACCAGAGATCCTGAAAGAATTCATACTTTCAGAGCAAAGTAATTTTCCAGAGCATTTCTCTTCAACTTTTCCTCAAGAACAAAGTGAAGCAAAGCAAGAAAGCATTCGACCGTGCCATCAGTGCCAATTGTGTCGATACCTTTCTGGTGACTTAGTTCTTCTAGTTGTTCATCTCCAAGCAGTTTTCTTCATCATCATTGTGTGGTCCAAGGAACAAATTGATCGCTCTCAGATCAGACTTCTATAGCAATACTCTCCAGAATTTACTTGTACTTTTGTACATTTTCTCTCGTTTTCTTTCAAAAGCCTTAGGGCATTTTTGTTAAGTGAAACAGGAAGCTGTCGAAGTACGAATTCTTCTTGGACCGAGTAGAGTTTCTGGGCCACGTCGTATCTAGTGATGGAATTTTAGTGGATCCGAAGAAGATCGCAGCAGTGGAGTCCTGGTCTACACCGAGCTCGGCTGCAGAGGTTCGGAGTTTTTTGGGGCTGGCAGGCTATTACAGAAAGTTCGTACATGATTTTTCCAGGATTGTCGAGCCAATGACCTGACTCACCAGGAAGGACATGGAGTTTGTTTGGTCTAAGGAGTTCCAGGCCGCCTTTGAGGAGTTGAAAAAAAGATTGACATTGGCTCCTATTTTGACGTTGTCATCTAGGTCCGGAGGATTCACGATTTACGGTGATGCTTCGGAAAAAGATTTGGGATGCGTTCTTCAGCAGCATGGGAAGGTGATTATCTATGCCTCTAGGTAGTTATGCCCACATGAGAATAACTACCCGACTCATGACTTGGAGTTGGCAGCAGTCATTTTTGCCTTGAAGCTGTAGAGACATTATCTGTACGAAAAGCATGTGGAGATCTTCACTGACCACAAGAGCTTGAAGTACGTATTTACACAGAAGGAGCTGAATATGAGGCAGAGGTGATGGTTAGAGCTGATGAAGGATTTTGATATATCCTTACAGTACCATCCAGGAAAGGCCAACGTGGTTGCCGATGCTTTGAGCAGGTATCCGGTAGCCATGTGTTTGACGATGGACCGTCACCTTTTGGCAGATTTGGAGAGTTTGGGCATTGAGGTTATAGTCCCTGGGATCGAAGAGCAGATGTGGGACTTACAGATCCAGTTTGAGCTAATGGATAGGATCACAGCAGCACAGTTTAAGGATAAAGCTCTGAGGGTCATTAGGGAGCAGGTATAGGCAGGATTATTGGATGATTTCTCTATCGTCGAGGATGGGTCGCTGAGGCATGGTGCCAGATTGTGTGTGACGAGTGGAGAGCTTTGGGAGGAGGTTCTTCAGGAGGCGCATCATTCTCAGTACTCTATGTATCCTGATGCCAACAAGATGTACAGAGACTTGAGACAGCACGTTTGGTGGTATGGCATGAAGCGCGAGGTGTCTCAGTTTGTATCTAGATGCTTGATGTGCCAGCAGGTGAAAGCCGAGAGATAGAGGCCAGGAGGTCTGCTACAGCCACTACCCATTCCAGAGTGGAAGTGAAAGCACATCACTATGGACTTTGTGTCTAGACTCCCGCGTTCTCCGGGAAGGAAACACGCGATATGGGTCATCGTTGATAGATTGACCAAATCGGCCCACTTCTTGCCTTTCAAAGTAGGTTTGTCTACGAAGAAGCTGGCAGAGATGTACGTACGACAGATAATCAGATTGCACGGGGTCCCAGTAAGCATAGTCTCGGATCGGAATAGTCATTTCACTTCCTATTTCTGGAGGAGTTTGCAGGCTAGCTTGGGCACTCAGCTCAAGTTTAGTACCGCATATCAACCCCAGACGGACGGGCAGTCGAAGAGGACCATTCAGACACTCGAGGATATGCTTCGTACTTGTGTGCTAGATTTTGGGGGATCTTGGGACAACCATCTTCACTCGGTAGAGTTTGCTTACAATTAACAGTTACCAAGCCAGTATAGAGATATTACCATTTGAGGCTCTATCCGGACGGAGGTGCCGTACTCCCTTGTCATGGGATGATGTCGGCGAAAGAATTTTGCTTGGCCCTGAGATGATCGTGGATGCAGCTGAAAAGGTCAGGGTGATCAGGGATAGACTTTGGGTGGCTCAGGATAGACAACGATATTGGGCCGATTGCCATCAGAGACCTTTGGAGTTTGAGGTATA
The DNA here is from genome assembly GCA_029216955.1 of Iris pallida. Taxonomy (NCBI): domain Eukaryota; kingdom Viridiplantae; phylum Streptophyta; class Magnoliopsida; order Asparagales; family Iridaceae; genus Iris; species Iris pallida. The sequence continues at coordinate 7,126,829 of JANAVB010011800.1, forward strand.
GTTTAGATTTTTCTAGTGTTTGAGTCAAATTGTGATTATTTGTTTTAGATCGAGTTTTAAGTTTGTGTTTTGTGCTAGGTTGGTGAGCTTATGTTTTTGCGGATTTCTTCGATGCGGGGCACGATTCGCTTTGGCCGGGGCAGAAAACTTAGTCCGCGATTCATCGGACCTTTCCGTATCCTGGAGAGGGTCGATGCAGTGGCATACCGACTGGAGTTACCGCCTACGCTCGAGGAAGTGCACAACGTATTCCACGTCTCATATATGAGACGGTACATGGCAGATCCTAGCCATGTATTGGATCATTCTGCGATAGAGGTGGGGCCTACTCTCCGTTATCCAGAACAGCCTGTGGAGATTCTGGATCGTCGGAAGAAGGTGCTCCGGAGCCAGGTTATTCCTTTGGTTCGCGTTGCCTGGAGGCATCACTCTCCAGCTGAGTCTATCTGGGAGAGAGAAGACGACATGCGGAAGCGTTTTCCATATCTCTTCGAGCCTTCAGGTATTGCTCTTTTGTTTTCTTTTTGTATTCTTGTGCTAGTTTGTTCTTATTTCGAGGACGAAATTATTTTTAAGGGGGGTAGATTTGTCACCCTCACTTTCTTAAATAAGGGTAATATGGTCATTTCCATTATTTTTAATATTTAAATAATTATTTAAATTTTTGTTGTTAATATAATTACCTGGATAATTTTAAACAATTATTTTTTTGATATATATATATATATATATATATATATATATATATATATTTCTTTTTTTAAAACCAAGCGGCCGTGTCAAAGACACCCAGCCACCGCCTGGCCCGGGGGCCGTGGGCGAACCACCAAGCCGCCCCCGTGGGGGCTCGAACTCCGTCCGATGTATATATATATATATATATATATATATATATATATATATATATATATATATATATATATATATATATATATGTAGGTACAAAAAAAAATATATATATATATATATATATGTATGTAGGTACATATGTATGTAGATGTATGTGTATATATATATGGTATATAATATATGTTGGTATATATATAAATATATAGATAAAATATATATATATATATATATATATATATATATATATATATATATATATATATATATATATATATATATATATATATATATATATATATATATATATATATATATATATTTTTATATTTATATTTATATATTTTTAATATAAATATATATATATATATATATATATATATATATATATATATATATATTTTATATATATATATATATATATATATATATATATATATATATACACCAATGTATATATATCTATATACACACACACACAGACACACACACACACATATATATATATATATATATATATATATATATATATATATATATATATATTGGAATCGAAACTGTATTGATGTATCAGGCGCAAAATGTCGAAGCCTATACAAGTAAGCGCGCCAAGCGCAAAAGTAAGCAAAAAATAGTAAACAAACCGAGCGCCCTTAGGTGCTGCCGCAGGGCTAAAGCAAAGCCTGCCAAAACCGGTTCGACGAGTGGGAGCAGCGATTCTTGATTTTAAGGATCTGGCGACGAGTTTTTCGGGTCAGTTGAGCTGCGTTGTATTGACGGTCTTCATATCTGAATTTGTTTCGGTTCTTTCAGAGTGCCCAAATGCCAGCGGCTATAGCGATCTGAGAACTATAGGAGTCTCCCTAGTTTGCTAGGAGATCGTTGAAGCCCCCGGGCCGATGCCTTTTCCTACATAGGCGGGCGAGTTTGCGCCACAGCTTATCGACAAGATCTCCAAAAATTAGGATGTGTTCTGCTGTTTCAGGTTTGTGGGAGATGCAGCAGTGACATCTGGATGCTAGGCTGAAGCCTATGGTGGTTAGGCAGTCGTCGGTCGGAAGCTTCCTGTGTTGTGCTCTCCAGATCAGGAACGACCCCTTGAGGGGAATACAAGTTTAAGCGCGCCAAGCGCAAAAGTAAGCAAAAAATAGTAAACAAACCGAGCGCCCTTAGGTGCTGCCGCAGGGCTAAAGCAAAGCCTGCCAAAACCGGTTCGACGAGTGGGAGCAGCGGTTCTTGATTTTAAGGATCTGGCGACGAGTTTTTCGGGTCAGTTGAGCTGCGTTGTATTGACGGTCTTCATATCTGAATTTGTTTCGGTTCTTTCAGAGTGCCCAAATGCCAGCGGCTATAGCGATCTGAGAACTATAGGAGTCTCCCTAGTTTGCTAGGAGATCGTTGAAGCCCCCGGGCCGATGCCTTTTCCTACATAGGCGGGCGAGTTTGCGCCACAGCTTATCGACAAGATCTCCAAAAATTAGGATGTGTTCTGCTGTTTCAGGTTTGTGGGAGATGCAGCAGTGACATCTGGATGCTAGGCTGAAGCCTATGGTGGTTAGGCAGTCGTCGGTCGGAAGCTTCCTGTGTTGTGCTCTCCAGATCAGGAACGACCCCTTGAGGGGAATACAAGTTTGCCAGAAGGGGGCGATCGAAATGGACGGCAATCCTCCAGCCCTGACCTCGCGCCTAGCGGATGCCATCGAGAATATTCTACTAATGGTGGGGGTCCAGCACATGGTGTCAGGGAGATCGTTGATTTGCGCGTCCGCGGCGGCGATCGCTAAGGCCGCCTCCGTCCCGATCCACTCTCTGAACCGATCCCACCTCTATCCTTAGGCGCTGCTCCAAAGATCCTAAAACGTACAGTCCGGTGGGGCATTAGGTATGAGATGGAACACCGAATCTCCAATCCACCTTTCGTGGCATGGGGACGAGTTGTCGTTGCCGAGCCGCGAGCGGATATGGGGTTCAGCAAGTTGACGACCGTAAAGAATACGAAGCCAGGAGACAGAAGAGCGGTTGTTGGCCCCCGCTAACGCTGGGTGCGCATGAGGGAAGTATCTGGCTTTCATGAAATGCGTCCAGATGGAGTTATGTGATCTAATCCTCCACCACAATTTCATAGAGCAGGCGTCCACGATGTGCACTAATTTGGTGAATCCAAGGCCCCCTTCATTCGTGGGTTTAGCCATCATATCCCAGCCGGCCTAATGGTGCTTGACTTTACCCTCTTGGTGCCCCCAGAAGAAGTTCACAAGGAGAGTCTCCAGGGATGATAGAACCTTTAAAGGCGGGGAGCAGACGGCCAGGGTGTAGATGGGGATGGAGGATAGAACGTGCTTGATGAGAATCATCTTGCCACCTGGGAAGAGGGTAGAATTGTGCCAGCCCTCGATCTTCTTCCTGGTCTTGCTGACGAGACCGCTGAAGATGGTGGAATTAGATCTACCGTACACCAATGGACATTCCAGGTATATGAATGGTGGGTATGCGGTCGTGAAGAAGGTGAGATTGGTGAGGGAGGTTGAGTGGGTCCTATCCGCTTTGTGGTGGGTGTATATGACGCTTTTTCTTTGATTGATCTTTTGACCGGAACATCTGGTGTATTTTTCGAGGATATTGCAGATCACCTCCACAGAACCTACATCGCCGGAGGAGAAGATGAGGTTGTCGTCAGCGTAGGCCAGATGGGTTATAAGGGGACATCCAGCGGTAGTGTGGAAGTGGTAGAATCTGGAGATGTTAGCCATGCCGTTGAGATTTCTGCTAAGAGCTTCGACAGCAATGATGAATATGGTGGAGGAAAGAGGATCTCCTTGGCGAACCCGATCTCCTTGGCGAACCCCTCGGCTGGATTTGAAAAAACCAACTGCTTGACCGTTGATGACAGTGGAGAACCAAGAAGCGCTAATGGATCTGTATATGATGTCAATCCAAGTTTCGGAGAACCCGAATGCCCTGAGGACCCAAATCAAGAATTGCCAGTCAAGGCGGTCATAAGCCTTCTCCATATCTAGCTTGATGGCGATATTACACCCTCTGGATGGGAATTTTATGCATGTAATCATCTCTTAGGTAGCAGAATGTTGTCAGTGATGTTCCGACCAGTGACAAAATTGCTCTGTTCCTCAGAGATGATTTTGGGGAGGATGTGGACCATCCTGGTGGCGATGATCTTGGAGATGATTTTGATAGTAAAAGTGCATAGACTGATTGGTCTGAAATCTTTGAAGGTCCCCGGGTTGTCTTTTTTGGGGATGAGGATGAGGTTGGCCCGGGATATCGATTGGGATAGTACGCTCCTTGGAAAAAGACGGAAGCAGCCTCGGTCACATCGGTGTGAATGATATGCCAACAGGACCTGAAGAAAATTCCTGAGAATCCGTCAAGACCGGGAGCGCTATTCTCATCGAGCGCCCAGACAGCGGACTTCACTTCTTCCACGGAAGGGGGGATTAAAAGACGATCATTATCCTGCTCATCAATCAAATAAGGCACTTTCGCCAGGAAGTTCTCGTCTTTGGCTACGACGTCTTTGGTGAAAAGATTAGAGTAAAAGTTGGTAGTGGCCGCTTGGATGGACTGTTGGTCTTTAAGTAATGTGTCGTTGCCATCGAAGATTTGACGAAGGGACAGTTGATGCCTGCGTCCCCTAACGCCGGCGTGGAAGAAAGCGGAGTTTATGGCACCCTCACAGTCCTAATTTAATCTGGCTTTCTGCTTCCAGAATTCTATCTCCACTTTGAGGCGAGATTTAAGGACGGCCTTGTTGAGGTTAAGAGTGGCACGGTTCTCTGACGATCCATCAGTGGCAAATCTAGTCTCTGTACGAGTGTGTAATACCTGTGGTTCGTATTACGTATTTCTGGAATACGTGTACGTATTTATTCTTGTATTGCATGATTTCCTTGCTTAATTTCCTCTCTGGGCTGGTTTATTCTCGATTTGGGTTAGCTTGGTTCGGTTTGGGATTGCTCTTGGTTCATCATAAACCAAGGGGTGAACCCCTACCTACCACCACCACTCATATTTATTAACCCTTCTCCTTTCTCTCTCTTCATTTATCATCTTCTCCACCATTACTTCCTTACCTACCAAAGAGAGGGAGAGAGAGGTCTAGGCAAGTGCAACTTGCTTCCACAAGAGAGCCTATTTTTATTGTTCCAATAGCTTCTCCTCATGTTTCTAAGACACATTAGAACTTGTCATTTTCCATTTTGAGGCTTTAATTTTTGTAGATCTAGAAATTAGTTATTTTTGGATTTTGGTGGTTTTGATCTATCAAACTTCTTTGTTTTCAAGTTTTGATGGTTCCATGTTGTAAAGAATTTTATTCTACCCAATTTTGACCTTTGAAAAGTTGGATTTGGACTTGTTTTGACCAAGTTATAGACTTTTGAAGCTTTGGGTTCAACTATGGAGTTCCTGCTGATTTGGAGAAGACAGTGAGCAGTGTGCGCGAGCTTTTTAGCTTGTGCCACTGAGCTGCGCGCGCTCTTTAGCGCAGCACAGTTTGACGTATACGCTGCCTTTTGGAGGCGTATGTTTTGCATAGGCTGCCTTGGCAAGGAGTCGTATGGACCTCATACACTGCCTTGATGAGGAGTCGTATGGAGTACATACGCTGCCTTTTGGAAGCGTATGTCTTGCATACGCTGCCTTGATGAGGAGTCGTATGGACCTCATACGCTGCCTTGAAGAGGAGTCGTATGGAGTACATATGCTGCCTTTTGGAAGCGTATGTCTTGCGTACGTTGACTTGAGCGTAGCCTGACTTGAGCGTAGCCTGACTTGAGCGTAGCCTGACTTGAGCGTCGCCTGACTTGAGCGTAGCCTGACTTGAGCGCAGCCTGACTTGAGCGCAGCCTGACTTAAGCGTAGCCTGACTTGAGCGCAGCCTGACGGACTTGAGCGTAGCCTGACCTGAGCGCAGCCTGACTTGAGCGCAGTCTGACTCAGGCGCAACCTGATGTTTAGGCGCAACTGGACCTGACCCTACTTACCCTGGATCTTCTATAGCCCTGTATATTGATATTTTATTAGATATTTAACGTCCATTTTATATCCTTACGCCTTTTGTCCTGAACTTGATAATCACGAATTTACTTGATATATTTGGAATTGATAATTGAGCATGACGTAATAGTGACCCGTAGTGGTGCACTCCTGACATAATAACCTGACATGACCTGATAGTGGCCCGTCGTGGTGCACTCCTGACAAGTACACTTGGCATGATAACCTGACATGATTATCTTGAATAGCTGTTGCGACGGCTACCTGACATGACATGACCTGTATAATTAATCTGGACACTGTGGGCGATTGTGTTTGTATAAATAAACCAGTCCTGTCTTGCATCATGTCTAGGACATGGACTCCTGAGTACCACGGTCAGGAGTACCTACTAAAATGGACTAAGGCTAATAACTAGATTAATACATTAGTCATGACAAGATTTTCCAGCTACAGGCAATCCCGTTACCTGGGCACGCCTTGGGATCTGTAGCCTGCCGTCGAGTAGGGCACATTTCCAGTACACTGTCATGTGTTGCACCCTTCAAGCTACCTAAGGGTACATTCGTTTCCTGGACGATGTACCCACCTGAATTCAACTCTAATCTTTTAACCCGGGTAACCTGGATGGTCTGCAGGGCTTGTGGCTGTGGAAAAATCTTACTACATCTTGTTATTAATTAGGCTTGTGACAACCCTAGTTAGTTAAAGTATCAAGCCGTAATTCTTGCTTCGCCGTGAAGTGATTGGACGGAGTCTAACCAGTATAGTCTTGCCCTGATCATGTTCCGGATTATTGAATGACCAGAATGCTTGTATTTATTTTACCGATAAATGGTGAGAATTCCAAGTTCTGTTCAGACGAAGGGTTACAACCCCGGTCCTTGTTTGGTTTACGGGTTGTAACCTGGTTATCTGAATAGTTCCATGGTTATCTCGTCGTATATCATCCTGGTGTATTTTCTTTATTTCCAGTTCTTACTTTATTTATATCTTGTGCTGATTGCTGGTTTTAGTTCTTAAGTGAAGCCTCCTTTGTGGCACTTGCTTTTTCTGGGGTCTGACCCAGCTTGTTTTGTGTGGCCAGATTTTGAAGCAGCTCCAGAGGATCTACCGACCTTCCTGCCAGATGGTGAACACTAGAAGGAATCCCGACAACGAGTGGGTTTTATTTTGCTCTCCTACTCCCTTGTAAAAATATTCTTTTGAGGCGTTTAGCCGACGAGCACCTGTTTAGCTCGATTGCACTTACTTACTGTCTGCCTACGGGCTGTAACATGATTAACAGATCCTAGGGTTGATCATGTATGACTAAACTCTTGCTAGTCCTGACATTTTGTAACGACTAGCTTCATGATCAACTGAATATATAATGTTTGGGACGCCTTACTATTGTATATTTAATGATCATACATCTTGTGACTTTTACTTACTTGCTTGTGATTGAGACACTAGGCTTGTTCATGACCTTAAGAGACTGTTGGCTTGTAGATAAACCCTCATGTATCTAGACAGCCGTGACCGTATAGCGAGATGGATTCCATTTCATATACGTAGCTGGCTATGTCTGCCCCCGTTCTCCAGTATTCTGGTTCTGGGGCGTGACATGGTTTAAGTGGTGGCCCATGCAGGTCTTGTAAATCAAGATATGTGAGGGTTTATCGAATAGATGTCTCAATCAGTATTCATCCTTGATCTCTGCTCGTATCTTCTGAATCTCTGGATTCTTGTCCTGATCATATGCTTGTATCGTTGATCTGTCCTGGTCCTTCCTTATTATTCCCTATGTCGTCTTCTTCAGCGGCATTGTTCGTGGTCCTACAGACCAGCAAGGCGGAGCACCTCCCGCGGACCAGCAGCAACCTGGAGATCAAGCCCAGCATTCCGGAGTAGCCTCCAGAGTCGTGCCTTCTGGCGGAGAGCCACCAGTCCAGCCAGTTCAACCTGTAGAACATGATGACGGCACTTTGGTAGGACTCGTCAGGACCTTAATAGCTTCCCAAGACCGGCGTGAAGATGCCTTGCACCAGGCAGTGTCGGATGCTTTGACCCGGGGTGGTCATCAGGGTAACAGCGCGGCCAACAGCTTCAAGCGCTTGAACCCTCCATTCTTCGATGGTAGTGAAGATGCTATCGCAGCAGATGCATGGTTTCAGGACACAGAGGTGATTCAAGAAGCAGCCAGGACCCCAGAGAACGAGAAGGTGGCCGTTGTGCGCCTGCAGTTGTTAGATCTTGCCCGCAGCTGGTGGGCAGCGCAGGCCGTTGGATTAGCAGCACCCATTGCTTGGGCAGTATTCAGAGAGAGATTCCAGACCAAGTATTTTGATGCCGTGGCTCGGTATGATCTGCAGACGAGGTTTACCAATCTGAAGCAAGGAGGCAGGACGGTCGACGGATATGCGGCCGAGTTTTCCAGACTCAGTCGGTTTGCTCCCACTTTGGTGGCAACCGAGTATGATAGAGCCCAGCGGTTCCAGCAGGGACTTCACCTGGAGATCTTGTTGGCAGTTGAGCAGTTTGAGCATCAGACTTTTGATGCAGTCTTGAGAGCAGCCCGGAGGCATGAGTATACCTTCCAGAGGATTGCGGATAGGACCGGAGGTCGGAAGAGATCTCACGTCCAGATGAATCAGTCTTCAGCACCGGCCCCGGCAGCCAGGGCTTTGACTATTGGAGCTCCGAGGCGAGCGGCCTCAGTAACGTCGGTTCAGCATTCAACTCCGACGCACTCTCAGCAGCAGAAGCAAAAGCAATCTTCCGCAGTGGGTTGTTCTCATTGTGGGAAGCCAGGCCATGTGGTGGCAGAATGTCGCAGGGCACAGGGATTGTGTCTGGCTTATGGAGCACCAGACCATAGGGTTGGATCCTGCCCGAATAGGGGTGGTTCATCATCGTCCAACCTTTTTAGCTCTTCGGTGAGAGGACCAGCTCCGGTCCAGTAGCAGCAGTATCCATTGCCGAGGCCCTTACCGCCTCAGACCCAAGTGTTCCAGCAGTAGAACCCCCAGCAGTATGCACAAGTCCAAGCCCAGAGTCAGAGCAGACAGCGAGGATTTCAGCAGAGGGGACCAGCACCCCGAGGGCACGGTCAGGCTATGGTGATGACCGTGGAGGAAGGATTGGCACCAGGAGAGGTAGTGGCAGGTACTATTCTCGTTAACTCCTTTCCAGCTTCAGCTTTATTTGATTCTGGTGCATTGCATTCATTTATGTCTGTACGATTCACGATACGGATAGGACTGGAGCCCGAGTCATTATCAGTAAGGCTCAATATACTTACTGGTAACGAACTTATGGGTGTAGATAGGGTGTTTTTCTCGTGTCGAATCGTAGTTAGCGGTAGAGAATTCCCCGCTAGATTGATAGAGTTCCCGATGACCGATTATGATGTGGTCCTAGGGATGGATTGGTTGAGGAACCAGTATGCTAGGATAGACTGCCACATTGGCAGGGTTGTTTTTAGCATTCCAGGCGAGCCGGAGTTTTCTTTCTCCCGAGGCAAAGTTGAGTCATCTCCTCCAGTATTGCGGATGGCAGTAGCAGCAGTTCAGTTGCCCAGGATAGTCGAGGAGTTTTCAGATGTTTTCCCAGAAGAACTTCCAGGTATGCCTCCGGAGCGGGAGATCGAGTTCACTATAGACTTGATTCCCGGGACAGCCCCAGTGTCAGAAAGAGTCTACAGGATGGCACCGTCAGAGTTGGAGATATTGTACAAAATGATTGAAGAACTCAGAACCAAGGGATTCATTCGTGCTAGTGGATTGCCTTGGGGAGCCCCGATGCTTCTTGTGAAAAAGAAGGATGGTACGTTCAGGTTATGTGTTGATTATCGTACCTTAAACTCAGTGACAATCAAGAACAGATACCCTCTTCCGAGGATAGATGACTTGTTTGATCAACTCAAGGGGGCTTCAGTATTTTCGAAGATTGATTTGCGCTCAGGTTATCATCAGATCAGAGTCAGAGAGCAGGACATCCCGAAGACAGCTTTTAGATCGAGATATGGGCATTGGGAATTCCTTGTTATGCCTTTTGGAGCAACCAATACGCCGGCAGTATTCATGGACCTCATGAATCGCATCTTCATGCCTTACTTGGATCAGTTTGTGATTGTGTTCTTGGATGACATTCTGGTCTACAGCAAGAGTGAGGCGGAGCATGAGCAGCATCTCCGTATAGTTCTTCAGATCCTCAGAGAGCACCAGTTATATGCCAAGTTCAGTAAATGCGAGTTCTGGCTCGATCGTATTTCGTACTTGGGTCATATCATCACTCGAGGAGGAGTAGAAGTGGATCCTCAGAAGATTGTGGCTATTGAGTCATGGCCAGTGCCCAGCACAGTTGCAGAGGTTCGTAGTTTTTTTGGATTGGCCGGCTACTACCGACGGTTTGTTTCGGATTTTGCTCAAATTTCAGCGCCATTGACGCAGTTAACCTGCAAGGATGCACAGTTTGCTTGGACAGCAGAGTGTCAGAGTTCTTTTGAGCAGTTGAAGCGAGGCCTGATAACAGCTCCTATTCTCACGCTTCCAGATGGGATCGAAGGATTCTCAGTGTACTGTGATGCTTCAGGCAGAGGTTTAGGATGTGTTCTGATGCAGCATGGGAAGGTAATAGCTTATGCGTCACGACAACTTCGTGATCATGAGAGGAATTACCCAACCCATGACTTGGAGCTGGCAGCAGTGGTGTTTGCACTTAAGTTGTGGAGGCACTACTTGTATAGAGACATGGTGGAGATTTTTACCGACCACAAGAGCCTGAAGTATGTTTTCACCCAGAAGGATCTTAACATGCGTCAGAGAAGGTGGCTGGAGCTTCTTGTGGATTATGATGTCAACCTGTAGTATCATCCTGGGAAGGCCAATGTTGTTGTGGATGCATTGAGCAGGAGAGCGGGAGTTTATTTTCTAACAGCACAACCAGAGCTGTTAGCAGATCTTCAAAAGATGGGTATTGAAGTTGTTCTCCCTTCCAGTGTGGCCTTGATGGCCAGTATGCAAGTTCAGTCCACTATAGTCGAGAGGATCCGGATGGCGCAGTCGGCAGATTCCAAGCTTCAGCGACTCAGAGCAGAGTGTGAGGCAGGACGAAGACCAGAGTTATGCATTCATGAGGATGGTACACTTCGATATGGTAAGCGTCTTTGTATACCCAGCGGAGATATCCGGCAGGAGATCATGTCAGAAGCGCACAGTTCACAGTATTCCATCCATCTCGGCAGTACGAAGATGTACCGTAATATCCGGCAGCATTTCTGGTGGAATGGCATGAAGCGGGAGATAGCTCGGTTTGTCTCTCGGTGTTTGGTTTGCCAACAAGTTAAAGCCGAACATCAGAGATCGGCTGGACTTCTTCAGCCCTTACCGATTCCAGAATGGAAGTGGGAGCATGTGACCATAGATTTTATGAATGGACTACCTAGATCCCCAGCTGGTAGAGATGCTATCTGGGTTATAGTTGACAGGCTCACGAAAGTGGCTCACTTTCTTCCATTCAGAGTTGGTCAGTCGACGGCTCAGTTAGCAGAGATGTACCTCAGACAGATTATCAGATTGCACGGTGTGCCAGTCAGTATCACCTCGGACCGAGATTCAAGATTTACGTCGTACTTTTGGCGTAGCTTGCAAGAGAGCTTGGGAACTCATCTCCAGTTCAGTTCAGCATATCACCCGCAGACAGATGGCCAGTCGGAGCGCACGATCCAGACTCTTGAAGACATGTTGCGGTCTTGCATACTTGACTTCGGTGGTTCATGGGAAGATCACTTGCACCTGGTAGAATTCTCATACAACAACAGTTTCCAGGCCAGTATCCAGATGGCACCGTTCGAGGCACTGTATGGTAGGAAGTGCAGATCCCCGCTAGCCTGGGATGATGTTGGAGAGAGACAGATGCTCGGTCCAGAAATGATTGCCCAGACAGTTGAAGTGGTCAGGCGAGTCAGAGATCATCTTCGGGTTGTCCAAGATCGCCAGCGCCATTGGGCCGATTCTCATCGGCGCCCTCTCGAGTTTTCGGTCGGCGATCATGTATTCCTGAGGATTTCACCTAACCGTGGCGTCATTCGTTTCGGCGTACGGGGCAAGCTTAGTCCTAGGTATATAGGACCGTTTGACATTCTGGAGCGAGTAGGAGATGTATCCTATCGTCTCGCTCTTCCACCGTCGCTAAGCGAGGTGCATAACGTGTTCCATGTATCCCAATTACGACGGTATATCCCGGACCCGAGCCACATCCTGGATCATTCGGAATTGGATGTTGGTACCAACCTTTCTTATGAGGAAAGGCCCGTGTCTATATTGGATCGGAAAGAGAAGATCCTCAAGAACAAGACTATCAAGTTAGTCCGAGTTGCTTGGGGTCATCACTCTTTGGGGGAGTCAACGTGGGAGCGTGAGGATGATATCCGATCGCGATATCCCGACTTGTTTGACTCGTGAGGTATAATGTCTTTCTTATGCCTCATGCCTTCGATTCCTTGCTTGAATGAGTGATAGTCTGCCTAGTTATAGCTTGCATGTGATTAATGTAGCTTATCATTGCTCCTCTAGCCTCTTGATTAAATTCTGAGGACGGAATTCTTTTAAGGTGGGTAGAGTTGTAATGCCTGTGGTTCGTATTACGTATTTCTGGAATACGTGTACGTATTTATTCTTGTATTGCATGATTTTCTTGCTTAATTTCCTCCCTGGGCTGGTTTATTCTCGGTTTGGGTTGGCTTGGTTCGGTTTGGGATTGCTCTTGGTTCATCATGAACCAAGGGGTGAACCCCTACCTACCACCACCACTCATATTTATTAACCCTTCTCCTTTCTCTCTCTTCATTTATCATCTTCTCCACCATTACTTCCTTACCTACCAAAGAGAGGGAGAGAGAGGTCTAGGCAAGTGCAACTTGCTTCCACAAGAGAGCCCATTTTTATTGTTCCATTAGCTTCTCCTCATGTTTCTAAGACAAATTAGAACTTGTCATTTTCCATTTTGAGGCTTTAATTTTGTAGATCTAGAAATTAGTTATTTTCGGATTTTGGTGGTTTTGATCTATCAAACTTCTTTGTTTTCAAGTTTTGATGGTTCCATATTGTAGAGAATTTTATTCTACCTAATTTTGACCTTTGAAAAGTTGGATTTGGACTTGTTTTGACCAAGTTATGGACTTTTGAAGCTTTGGGTTCAACCATGGAGTTCCTGCTGATTTGGAGAAGACAGTGAGCAGTGTGCGCAAGCTTTTTAGTTTGCGCCACTGAGCTGTACGCGCTCTTTAGCGCAGCACAGTCTGACGCATACGCTGTCTTTTGGAGGCGTATGTCTTGCATACGCAGCCTTGGCAAGGAGTCGTATGGACCTCATACGCTGCCTTGATGAGGAGTCGTATGGAGTACATACGCCGCCTTTTGGAAGCGTATGTCTTGCATATGCTGCCTTGATGAGGAGTCGTATGGACCTCATACGCTGCCTTGAAGAGGAGTCATATGGAGTACATACGCTGCCTTTTGGAAGCGTATGTCTTGTGTACGCTGACTTGAGCGTAGCCTGACTTGAGCGTAGCCTGACTTGAGCGTAGCCTGACTTGAGCGCAGCCTGACTTGAGCGCAGCCTGACTTAAGTGTAGCCTGACTTGAGCGTAGCCTGACCTGAGCGCAGCCTGACTTGAGCGCAGTCTGACTCAGGCGCAACCTGATGTTTAGGCGCAACTGGACCTGACCCTACTTACCCTGGATCTTCTATAGCCCTGTATATTGATATTTACTTGATATGTTTGGAATTGATAATTGAGCATGACGTGATAGTGACCCGTAGTGGTGCACTCCTGACATAATAACCTGACATAACCTGATAGTGGCCCGTCGTGGCGCACTCCTGACAAGTACACTTGGCATGATAACCTGACATGATTATCTCGAATAGCTGTTGCGACGGCTACCTGACATGACATGACCTGTATAATTAATCTGGACACCGTGGACGATTGTGTTTGTATAAATAAACCAGTCCTGTCTTGCATCATGTCTAGGACAGGGACTCCTGAGTACCACGGTCAGGAGTACCTACTAAAATTGACTAAGACTAATAACTAGATTAATACATTAGTCATGACGAGATTTTCCAGCTACAGGCAATCCCGTTACCTGGGCACGCCTTGGGATCTGTAGCCTGCCGTCGAGTAGGGCACATTTCCAGCACACTGTCATGTGTTGCACCCTTCAAGCTACCTAAGGGTACATTCGTTTCCTGGACGATGTACCCACCTGAATTCAACTCTAATCTTTTAACCCGGGTAACCTGGATGGTCTGCAGGGCTTGTGGCTGTGGAAAAATCTTACTGCATCTTGTTAGTAATTAGGCTTGTGACAACCCTAGTTAGTTAAAGTATCAAGCCATAATTCTTGTTTGGCCGTGAAGTGATTGGACGGAGTCTAACCAGTCTAGTCTTGCCCTGATCCTGTTCCAGATTATTGAATGACCAGAATGCTTGTATTTATTTTACCGATAAATGGTGAGAATTTCAAGTTCTGTTCAGACGAAGGGTTACAACCCCGGTCCTTGTTTGGTTTACGGGTTGTAACCTGGTTATCTGAATAGTTCCACGGTTATCTCGTCGTATATCATCCTGGTGTATTTTCTTTATTTCCAGTTCTTACTTTATTTATATCTTGTGCTGATTGCTGGTTTTAGTTCTTAAGTGAAGCCTCCTTTGTGGCACTTGCTCTTTCTGGGGTCTGACCCAGCTGGTTTTGTGTGGCCAGATTTCGGAGCAGCTCCAGAGGATCTACCGACCTTCCTGCCAGATGGTGAACACTAGAAGAAATCCCGGCAACGAGTGGGTTTTATTTTGCTCTCCCACTCCCTTGTAAAAATATTCTTTTGAGGCGTTTAGCCGACAAGCACCTGTTTAGCTCGATTGCACTTACTTACTGTCTGCCTACGGGCTGTAACATGATTAACAGATCCTAGGGTTGATCATGTATGACTAAACTCTTGCTAGTCCTGACATTTTGTAACGACTAGCTTCATGATCAACTGAATATGTAATGTTTGGGACGCCTTACTATTGTATATTTAATGATCATACATCTTGTGACTTTTACTTACTTGCTTGTGATTGAGACACTAGGCTTGTTCATGACCTTAAGAGACTGTTGGCTTGTAGATAAACCCTCATGTATCTAGACAGCCGTGACCGTATAGCGAGATGGATTCTATTTCATATACGTAGCTGGCTATGTCTGCCTCCGCTCTCCAGTATTCTGGTTCTGGGGCGTGACAGAGTGACGTTGTCTTCCGCATTCTTGATCTCTTGGAAAATCTTGCCGAATGCAAGTTTACTCCAGAAAACGAGGGCACGCTTGGTGGCCTTAAGTTTAACTGCCATTCTGATAAGGGGGTACGGGTTGTTGGAGGAGTTCCATGCGGATGCCACGATGTTATGGAATTGAGGGTGATGTCTCCAGAGGTCCAGGAATCTGAAGGGTTTTTTAATCGGGTTGGTACTGGTGCTGACCTCGATGAGGAGGGAGGAGTGGTCAGATTCGGTGGAGTTGAGGTGGGATAGGTTGGGGATGAGATTCATGTCGATCTACCGGTTGTCGACAAGAGCTCGATCCAGGCGAGAATATTGGCGACAGGCTCCTTCCTGCATGTTGCACCAGGTAAAGGAGTTGCCAGAGAAGGGGAGGGGGTGTAAGTTTGCCTGAAAAATGAAGGAGTTAAAGTCGTTCATCGCCGGTAGGTGGGGAGGGCGGCCCCCCAACTTCTCCTCGCTGCTAGAGATACAAAGCCACGGAAGGGTATGGAGGGAGCCATGGATATCCTTCAGGGTGGTCCAGAGCTGCTTCCGCTCGACAAAGTCGCAGCTGCCGTAAACGGCGGAGATGAGGGATCTGGATGGGAGGGCAGGGTATTTCACCCAGCATGACAGCGCCTGATCGGAGTTGAGGACAGTACCAAACATGCATTCGTCGGAGAAGAGGATCCAAATGTCATGGCACCCGGCAATGGCATTCGGGAAGCCGAGCTGAAGTTGGATGGCTTTGAGGTTTTTCTGGAGGATTTTTGGTTCGATAATGACGATAATGTCGATCCGATGGATTTTGATAAGGGAGGTCAATCTTTCCTTGGTTGGTTTGTTGGCTAGCCCTCTGACGTTCCAAGTTAGGATGTTAAGCGTCTGCATGAGTTCTATTGGGTGTGGGGTTGAGCTTTGAGGCCGATCGAGTGGTCATGACCGAAGGCACTTTGGCTCTATTTTTTTTCTTGTTTTGATTAGTAGTGGGGCCCTTTTATGGTGCTGTGAGGGTGGCCTCCGGCTGGTCTCCAATTTCTGGGCCGGTCTCCAAGGTGTTGGCGAGTTCTGACTCGATCTCGGCCAGAGCGCTGAAAGGGTTATTGGGGTTAAGGAAGCCTGCGTCCTGAGCTTGTCGGATCCTGGCTTCGTACTCAAGGTCAAGCGACTGCACTTCCTCGGCCGAGAGGGGCGATGAGGGGAGTTCATCAGCAGCCGGGAGGGATAACTGCTCCGGCCTGAAATCTTCGGACTCTTTCAAGTTTCTAGCGGTAAGGTCTCCGTCGTGCTCTTCCCCTTTTTGGAGCTCGACGGAAGGCCCGACAGTGCTCCACTAGCATCGGCCTGAGTCTTAGTGGGTAGGGGGTTTGGATGTTCTTCTGCCTCTTGAGGGGGGCTTAGAAGCTCGAATCTGTTGAGGAGGGTGATGCCTGATGGCTTGGCTGGGGCTATGATGCCGTTTTC
This sequence comes from Iris pallida, assembly GCA_029216955.1. Lineage (NCBI taxonomy): Eukaryota > Viridiplantae > Streptophyta > Magnoliopsida > Asparagales > Iridaceae > Iris > Iris pallida. The sequence continues at coordinate 7,143,444 of JANAVB010011800.1, forward strand.
CGATGTGGGTTTGAGGGGACTGGGGGACCCGTCGCTCTCATCGAAGTGGAAGTGGTGGTTGGGGCGGGGGAGAATCGGTCCTAGAGTGGTAAGATGAGTTGTCAGATGGGTTGTCTTCTGGGGATGGTTCTTTGGGGGCGCTTTCTTTCTAAGCTCGGGATGGGCTTTGAAGCACTGCTTTGATAGGTGGCCTCTTATCCGACAGTGCGTGCAGAAGCTGATATTGTTGTCGTACTCAAGCGGCTGAAGGTGTGTCCGCCCTCCTAGCTCTAGCTGAATAGTGATGGGGGGTCAGAGGATAGGTCGACCTCTACGCATATCTTAGCATAGTTGCCTTTGGTGAGATTGCGAATTTCGTCTGCAATAGCGACAAGTTTCCCAAAGGCGCTGGCAATCCTCTTGAGAGCGGTGGGAGCGAAGCAGAACAGGGGGAGTTTAGGTAGAGTGATCCACGTCGAGATAACCATAGCGTCGACGTTGGGATTGAAATTGGGGGACAATTTGGCAATTTTCACGGTGTGAGGTCCGATGGTGGTGGAGCCCTTCGCCTAGACTAGGGAGCAGTCGGTGTCAGATGATAGGTGGAGGAACAAATGCTTGGAATCCACCGGTGCGACCTGGTAAGGGGAGGAGATACCCCAACTTGCAATGGCTTCATGCGCGACCGGTAGTTTAGAGCATCCTGACTGGAATTTTAACACGAATGTCTTCAAGAAGGTAGAGGATAGGGAGGAAATTTCTACTGGAGAGAACGGCACGCTGATGTTCTCACCATCAGGCGGGGTGGAGAACTCAAGCTCAGGGAGCTCGATACCATTCTCTGGGGGAGGCGACTGCGGACGCTTATCCGGGCGCAAAACATCAGCAAAAGAGCGACTAGGGGGCGGAGACGGATTGGTGCCTGGATTACAGGTACAGGTACAGGGGGTAGGACGGGAACTACGTCGCATCCCGAGGGGGAGCCACACGGGGGCGAGCTACCCTCAACAAACTGAGCAGAGGTGGGGCTCGCTGGCCTGCTGATGGACGCTGGCGCAGGAGATCCCAACGAAGGAAGGTCACGAGAATGCTGGACCACGTCCGCGGGCGCATGACCGGACACACAAGGCAGGGAGGATGGGCCCTGCTGGGCGCATGCAGGCTGGGCATCCATATGCGCATGGAAAGGGGAAGCGAGGGCCCCTGTAGCCGTCCCGGGCGCATGTCCCCACAGGTGGGGCGCATATGGCTGAAGGGCCCTGATAGTAGAACCTGGCGCATAGCTCCGCATGTGGGGTGCACACGCCTGCTCGATCGTCCGGGGAGCATATGCGCGAAGGTATGGGGGCGCATGGCCCCCCAAGATGGGGGGGCGCATGCTGAGAGCGGGATATTCGAATTTTGAAATGTCAAATTCGACCTCTGAGTAGGTGACGGCCCGGCACTCCCAACGGAGGAGATCCTGGAGACCTCCGAAGTAGGCCGACTGAGAATGCCCGCCACAGAGGGGATGGGGGCCACCGGAGGGGCAGAGCCGCTCCGGGGCGATGGGGCGTAGGAGGGGAGATCCGGCAAGGGTGGGAGGGGCGTCTGAGCAGGGGGAGGCGCCGAAAGTTACGGGAGAAGGGTCCGGAGGAAGTCCCGCCGGCGGCCACCTGAGCTTCTGAGCAAGCCCCGCGGAGGAGACGCCTACCAAGGCGAGGTGAGAGGGGGTCCAGGCCGGCAGCGGGAGAGAGCGGCGCACCGTCCAGCCGAGACTGACGTGCGGGTGACCCTGCCCGTCGCCTGGGAAGGTACGAGTGCGGGTGGCGCTGATGACGAGGGGGCGGCGGGGGACTGGCCGGGCGGCCATGATCACGGGCGTGGGGGGGTTCTCCTAGAGGGGAAAGGGGAAAGGGGGGAGCAGCGGACATAGGGAGAGCCTTTATACATTTGTATTTTTTTTTATACATTGGTATATATATATATATATATATATATATATATATATATATATATATATATATATATATATATTTTATATATATATATATATATATATATTTTATATTATATATATATTTTTTTATATTTATATTATATATATATATATATATATATATATATATGTATATATATATATATATATATATATATATATATATATATATATATATGTATATATATATAACAAACCGTTACCTTTATAGGAAAAAAGAGGGTAATGAGTACATCCGACCTCATAGGTAACAAATAAACAAAAAGACAATCAATCAAAGCATTACTCAAACGCCCAATACGGAATAGGCGGAAGGTGACGACAACCCGAAAGCGACTTCCGAAACTGCCGCTTCACCTCCCGGACCAAAAAAACAGCACCAGCACTACGCCCCTCATAGCGATGCTTGTTTCGGTTCTTACAAAGCACCCATATAATCGCACCGGCCAAGGATCTCCGGTGATGACTGTCTGGGCCCCGCCACCACCTTTGAAGGAAGGCAAAAATTCACGATGCATCCGTGCTTTGAAAAAACCCCGGAAGACAGACCATACCTCCAAAGCAAGATCCCCGTGGAAAAAAATATGCTGAAGAGTCTCCCCGTGTCCCTCCTGACAGCAATGACACCTTCAAGCTAAATGAAAGCCAATCTTTTGAATGTTGTCATCAGTGGGAAGCCGGTTATGGCAAACCCGCCACATCAGAATGCTCCACTTTACCGGAATACACTGGCCCCAGATATTAGAAAATAATGAGGAGGTTGGAAGGGAGATCCGACACAACCTCCAAGCCGCTGCCAGAGAGAAGGATCCTTGCCGCTCACCCCAAACGAAGGAATCAGGAACCGGAGTGCAATTCAGATTAGCCGCACTGAGACGCCGCGCTGCCTCTTCCCCGAACTGCTCCGAGATTAAAAGAAAATTCCAGCCCGCGACAGTCCAGAACGATCGGATATCAGGACCGCCATTGTCAGAGTTCCTCGCCCTAGAATCCTAGATCTTCCTCCCCCTATCCGATAGGACCCTCACAATCACCGATCGATGAGGATGAAGCACCATCCTCTCAGCCAATCTGGCCGACCGCCGAAGCTCTCCGAATCCACCACCAGGCGGTACCCGTCCTGACGGGTGAGCCCGACGCTGCGACGGATCAGCGCCCGCCCCCCACGTCGGTCCCCTGTACTGGCCGAAGACTGGCCCGTCTGGCCAGATACGGCCGGCGCCAACGCCTGGGCTCACAACCGCACCCGAGCCCGTCTCCCCGTTCCGCGCCTGACCCCTGTAGTCACGCCCTCGTCCGTCGGAACAGCAACTCTACGTAGCCTGAAACCCCCCGAAATCCACGCTTCGCACCTCGCTGAACCCTCTCCACGGCCAAGTCTGAATGAAATATACGGTTCCACCAATTTCCTCTCCCGCAAAATCCATCGCCAATGGAAGAACACTTAGAAGTCAGGAATGCTTCGCATGGATGACGCAGACGAAAATATTTTGATTTAAGAAACTCCACCCAAAGCCCCTTCCCATGACGCAACTTCCTCCATAATTTCATAGAGAAAGCATCCATAATATCATTAAGACACTTGATCCCAAGACCCCCTTCAGACTTAGTCCGAGTAACGAAACGCCACGCCAACCAACTCCTCTTAGCAACACCATCCTTTCTACCCCAAAAGAAAGCCGCAAACATTCTCTCAATCGCCCTAATAACTGCCCTATGTGGGCAAAAAGCTGCCAACGTATACATAGGGATAGATGTGAGAACATTCTTAATAAGAACCAGCTTACCCCCAGGAGATAGTATCTTGTTTTGCCATCCCGTCAGCTTCGATCTGATTTTATCAAGCAAATAGTTAAACATCCCCGCATTCCGTCTCCCGCACGTTAAAGGACAGCCCAAATAAGTAAGTGGGAGAGAACCAGTGTAAAATCCAAAAAGAGTAGAGATAGTCCGAGCACGAGCCTCAGCCAATGGAGTCGCAGTATAAAGACAGATTTGGAATAATTAATCTTTTGACCTGATACAGCCTCATATCGATGCAACACCTGCTGAAGAGCACGCAATCCCGCAATATCCCCCGAAGTGAAGATAAGTACATCATCCGCATAGGCCAGGTGCGAGATACGCAGACCCCCAATTGGAGTATGAAAAGAAGATCTCCGATTAGAGTCTTGAAGAAGCTTGAGATTCCGAGAAAGCACCTCCGCGGCAATAATGAAGAGAGCGGGGGAGAGTGGGTCCCCCTGACGGATCCCTCTAGACGCCGGGAAGAAGTCAGTAGGAGCGCCATTCAGAAGAACCGCATACCGGGTGTCCGCCAGGAGACGATAAATAATATCACAGAAGACTTCATTAAAGCCAAATCTCCGAAGAACATGCAGAAGGAAATGCCAATTAACTCTGTCATAAGCTTTCTGCATGTCAAGCTTGATTGCAACGTTGCCACCATGATTGGACTCCCTCATAGATGCCACCATGTCCTGGGCAATGATAATATTGTCAACAATCTCTCTCCCTTTAACAAAAGCACTTTGCTCCGGAGAAATGATTTTGGGAAGAAAGTCCCGTAACCTGCAAGCAAGAATCTTGGAAATAATCTTGTTACAGAAATTACGAAGACTAATAGGACGGAAATCTGAAAGATTACTCGGGTGCTCGACTTTGGGGATAAGGAATAAGAAAGTATCGGAAATGGAAACCGGAAGGCGGGCACCCATGAAGAAGGAGCCAATGGCTTCCTCCACGTCGGCAGCGATAATATCCCAACAAGATGAGAAGAATCTCCCAGAAAATCCATCCGGCCCGGCGCCACTAGACGGGTCCATCCCACGAACAATCTCCAACAACTCTGATCTCTCCGGACAACGGACAAGATCAAAATTGTCCTTCACGGAAATGATGCTAGGGATGACATCGAGGAAGACATCATCGTCTGAAATAGGCTCAGCTCGGAATAGCTTAGAATAGAATAAAGAAGCCTCTGCCGCCACCTCCGCATCAGAACCTGTTTCTGAACCATCCGCACGAATAATTTTCTGAATAGCCGCCTTTCTCTGTCTGCTCCTGGTATACGCATGGAAAAAATGAGTATTCTTATCACCTTCCAGGTCCCACTTCAATCTGGCCTTTTGTTTCCAAAAAGACTCCTCAACCTGGACCTTTTGCTTCAGTCTGGCGACAGCCTCCATCCAGGAAGCCCTTTCCCTCTCCGAAGGATGAAGATCATAGTCCTGTTCCGTCGCCAAGGCAATGTCCTCTGCCTGACGGGCCTCCTGGAAAACGTCTCCGAAAGTAGATCTGCTCCATCCGGCCAGAATATGCCCCGTCGTCCGCAAGCGCATGCCCAGCCGCTCAAGAGCATCATAATGCCAACAAGATCCCCACGCCCGGGCAACCACCGAGAGGAACTCAAGATGAGACATCCAAAAGTCGAGGAATCTGAAACCTCGACGCTGTAGGGAGGAGGCTGCTGACATAAAATCAATAGTGGAGCATGATCAGATTCTGTCCGGTTAAGGTGCACGCAGGATACCTGGACCCCATCCAACCAACTACCCGTCGCGAGCATACGATCAAAGTGGGACCCCTGCCGATCCACTCCAGCCTGACCATTCATCCAAGTAAATATGCTTTCTCTGAAACCGACATCAGAGAGCCCGGCAGCCAACTAAAAGTCGAGGAAGTCTGCAATGGCCAGTGAGTCAGGAGGCCGGCCTCCAAATTTCTCGTCCGAAGAAGCGAAGATATTGAAGTCCCCGCCCACAGCCCAGGGCAATGCAATATTCCTGGCTTGGACGTCCAGAAGGTGCCGCCGAAGACGCCTTCTTCCCTGTCGTATCCCTGCACCATGAACAACAGACAACCGTACCGGATCTGAAAAACAACTCAAAGATAGCTGCACCGTGATAGCCTGATCACAGGAATCAATACAGTTAAGCCCACAACCCGACTTGCTGAGAAACCAAATATTTTCCTTTTTATTGCAAAAACTAGCATCAAAACCCAACCTCAATTGATAAGAAAGGAGCTTAGAGGATATCACCTTGGGCTCGATAATAGCAAGAACCTGTATAGAGTTGGTCCGACACAAAGACCTGAGACGGCAAATAGTGGATCTGTTCACCATCCTCCGAACATTCCAAATAAGAAAGTTAACCATGGACCCTCTGGGGGTCCCGCCTAACCCGGTAAGCATGTGATCGAAGAAGTCGATCCGACTGAGGAGCCAACGACTTTCTTCGCTTTCCAGCCACCTTTTTGAAAGGTACCACCTACCAGCCATCTTTTCGACCCTCTAAAAGGAAAGTAGAAGTACCATATTCAGGCAAAGAAACCATATCATCGCCCGGAGAGGGATCGTCACCCCAAACGGTGATAGGTCCAAGGATGAGTTCCTCCCACACCACCAAGCTGCGGTCTTCAGTGTCAGAACCAGCCGCTATAACTCCTTGTCCCAGCTGACTATGAATAATGATAGGAAGGTCCGGTAAATCAATGGGACGAATACCCCGCTCAGGCCCCGTCTGCCCATCCGAACAATAGCCCGGAGAGCTGCATCCCCCCTGCATGGGGCGTCCATCATTCGACCATAAAGCCATCTGTCCCGAAGATGACTCCCCCACGTGCCAGGATGGCAGAACGGAACTCGCGCGACTGCCATCACTCCAACGCAAATCGGGCTGCGAAGACCCACTGCTAATATCACGCCCGTGAACGTGCCTCCACTCATGCCTTGTCCCCTTCTCACGCCTTGATCGTCGCCGTCGACGACCCCTGCTAACCCCACGTCCATCCACCGGGCCGTCCTCCTCTAATGCTACGCCAGGAGAAGAAGCGTCGAGGACGAGCGCCTGTCTGTCACGTCCACCGAGGGCGTCTCCACCTGAGATCGACCACAATTACTCTCTACGTGGCCGTGAAGGCCGCATGCAGCACAATAGAGTGGAGTCCGCTCATAAACGACCGGCTGCGACCAGACGCCATCAGGAAGTTGGAAGTATACCTCATGTTGTAGCGGTTTGCTAACGTCCACTTCAACCAGGACCCTAGCTACACCCGGCCTAGAAGGGAAGTCGTAGCTCGGTCCGTATAAAGCGGAGTGCCAAGACCAGAGGCGATGGAAAGAATCGCATTGGTATCAAACTGCAGTGGGGAAGCCCGGGGAAGGCAACCCAGATGGGAATCCGAGGATCCTCTCTCAACGGCAAAAAAATCCATCGAAGACCTAAACAACATCATCGGGACCCGACCAACGAACCAACATTCCTTAGATCGGAGCCGAAGAAAATTGCTCTCGACATGAGGCCGTATGAGAGCGTGACGATCATCAATGGCCTTCACTTCAATCAACCCCTGAATCCCGCGAAGCAAAATCCTTCCTAATGGCCTCAATCGGAAGTCTCCGCCGAGCAAATTTTCCAATAAGGTCCAGCCCACAAGGCGCCGTGAGGGCCTCCATGTCTGACGTGGAGAAAACGACCACCTTCCGACCACCAGAAATAATGGCTGGACGGTAGCCGATCCTCGACGAACCACCCGCTGACGCCGACTCGGGTCTGCCCACCACCGCTGCGAAAGACCTACGCGCCGGGAACATCCTTCCCTCCGCCTGCCACCTTCGCCTGAACCGCCGCAGCAGAAGACGGCCCCACCTCGGCGCACTCAGAAGCAGGCCCGCAAGTCACAGGGGCGGATCCCTTGTCACCCCCAGTTTTCAGAAACAGGGGTATTTTTGTCATTTTGTATTTTTGAACATTTTTTAAAATTTATTTTATTATTTATGATATTATTTTGGGGTTGAAATTTATTTTATTATTTATGATATTATTTTGGGGTTATTTGAGTCGGGTTCGAATTTCAACTCAATCTGACTTGAAACGGGGACCCGGGGGGTAGTTTGACTCTAGTGGGACCCACACACTAGTTAGACATGGCCCATATGATATTAATTTTAGTCCACATGATAAATTTTAGTTAGTAGTTAGACTAATTATTTATGGATAGGTTTAGTTTAATTAGAGACTTAAAACTAGACTAATTTGACCTCAACCTTTAACCCATTCCTAATTTAAATCAAATGGATTAGTGGAGGGCATTTTGGACATTCAAAATGGGAACACCTCACCCTTTTTAGGAAGCCACCTATGGGGGGATAAGGAGTGAGTCACCATCTCTTCCATTTCATTTTATCCATCTATTTTCTCTCTCTTGTTCTTCCCCAAATTTCTAGAGAACAACTCCATTGATTTCATCTCCAAATCCATCATTTCTTCCACCAAATCTTCTTCTCTTCTCCTCTACTCCATAGTTAGAGGGTGCTAGCCAAGTTTGGGAGGATTCGGAGCTCGTTCATGTCCTTTGGAATCTCTACGTGTCGGTGTCGTGTCGGAAGAATTTTCCTTTGAATCTCTCTCCCGGAAGGTATAATCTCTCCTCTAATCCATCCCTACATGCATATAGGAATATTTTGAACCCATAGGAATGACCCCATGGTTGTATCTCCATTTGTGTCCATTTCGTGTCCATTTGGAGGTCATAGGAGTGTCCTTTGTGTTGTGGTTGTGTCCTAGTGGAAAAAAATCCCTATTTTGGACACTTGTATGCATATATATATATATATATATATATATATATATTGTAGGAATGATTAATTAGTGTTTTAATCTCAGATTTATATTTTTAGAGAGTGGATTGATCTTATTTAGGATGGTTAGAATATGTTTTATTTAGATAGCTATGTTGGTATCCAAGTATTTTGGCCTACATGTGTTTTTTTGTCCAAACAACCCAAATTCGTCATAATTTTTATCCACGTTTTTAGTAGCTAGAGCAACTTAGAAATGTCATAACTTTTAGCTCATAACTCCAATTAACCTCCCGTTTTTTTTAAAAGAAGCGTATCAAAGTTAGCTTTCCAAATATATATTTTAATAAGTGAAATTCATTCTATAACTTTCTGTAGAATTGTTTGAGTGTCAGCTGTATGAAAGATGAACGTGTTTCGGTGTTTTTGCGATTTCGGGAGCTTCCGGACACGAAAATGTGATCCGTTTGAAGTTTCGGAAAGCTAACACGAAGAGCTATAACATACTTTAATCCTAGCATTTTGTGAAGGCCCAATTGGTACAGTATTGATTTTAAGTAGAAGAGTGACTATGCGACGTAAGTATTTTGTGTAACCTATGAGCCTAGTATGGATATCATGTGAATGTAGGTATCATAGATTATCAAAAATATGTATGATATAGTACATATAGTATATTATATATATATATATATATAATATATATATATTATATATATAGATATATATTATTGTTATGTAATATATGTTAGTATAGTGTGTGTGTTTGAATGAGATAAGGATGTGTGTGGTTAGTGGAGAGAAGTGAGATTGATAGAGGATATGTGCTAGTGTGTGTGATGTTGTATAGATGGTAGTGTAGTGTATGTGATGTGGAGGTGAGAGAGTTGGGAGGATCATGCCATCCTATTTGACTTGAGACTAGTGTAGTTTGTTGAGTGATTTGTGTTTGATTGAGTGGTAGTGTATTTGTATATAGATGTGTGTAGGTGTATTAGAAGAGAAGGGTGGTGGATTTGGTATATGTGTTTGTGTGTGTGGTTAGATGGTTAGAAAGTGAGAGAATGAGCAGGAAAGCAGCAGAAAAAAGCAGTAAGCAGTAAGCAGAAGCAGTGCAGGATGGTTTTTTGGGGTTTTTGTGGTCTCGAAACATCCCCTTTTGACCCACCTTAGCCCTAAATACCTACCCACACTTATCGATCACATTTAGTACTACGAAACCCCTAAGTTAGAGAGTGCTTTTAGTGTGTTAGGCGGTTAGTAGAGTGTGTTTATAGTGGTAGAAAATAAGGTTTGTCAATGTTAGAAAGTATGCCATGTTATGTTATCTTGAGGGTAGTGGTAGATGTTTGAGTTAGTTTTGAGAAGTTATTTTAGAAGTAGCATTCTAAGTTAGATGGGGGTTAGATAGATGATGTTTGTGAGGGAGAGTGAGTGTGGTTTAGAAGAATGAGTTATGTTAGATGTGGTATCTTGATATCTCAATATTACCTTAAGGTAATGTGTAGGAGAGTAACATATTAGAAAAAAAAGTTTTGATGCCCAAGAACCCTAGATTTCTTGGTTGGTAAACCCTAGATAGGATAGTATCTAGCTACCCTAAGGAGCCTAGGCTAGTATCTTGAGTATTAGCGGGGTTTCCTTTGTAATGGGCAAGGTATCGGGATTACCTTGGTAAGGGTAAATGTAGGTAATAGGGTATAGTTAAGATATTGAGTTTAACTTCTAAGATATAGTTAGAATTAGGTTCTCTTGGTTGGTAATGGTTAGGATTAGTGTCCTCAGACTAGTTTTGACCTCGGTTGACCATTTTGACCAAAAGTCAACAAAAGTCAACCGAAAGTCAAACTTAGCCTATAAGTGACTAGAATTGACCGAAACCAAACCAGAGTTGACCAGTTGATTGAAAGTCAACAGTTAGTCAATATTTGACTAGTTTGACCTAGGGTTGACCCAGGGTTGACTAGAGTTGACCAGAGTTGACCAGTTGACCAAAAGTCAACTGTAAGTCAACCTTTGACCCCGTTTGACCTAGTTTGACTTGGATTGACTCCCTGTGACCTGGTATGACCTAGTATGAACCAGTATGACTCAGTTTGACCTAGATTAACCTAGTTTTGACTTAGACTTGCATTCATGACTTAAATTAGTTTCATTTTTCAGTATAAAACCCTGTTTAACTCATAGTATCTCATTTTAGGTCTGTAATTTACTCTGAGCGTCTGTTCACCTTATCAGCTCAGGACCACAGGTGAGTACATTCACTGATAGTTTTCATTGTCTTGATATCTACTATATTCGATTCAGTTGTAGTGTCTTACATGATTCCCGACACGACGGTTCACGGACTAGTATACGTTGGATCCTGTCATGAGATGTTATTCCCGGATTTTCTTTGGTATGTTGGTATGTGATATCCATGTTCATGTACTTATATAGACATCGATTTGGGAGTGGGCTGATCACCTGCTTTCGAATCCGTGTCATGATGTGCCATGTCCGGATCCATGATACTATTCGGGGATGGGGAAATTATTAGGGGTTATGTGATCAAAGTCTCCCTGTCACTATTTTGCTAGCGCCACCCTCACCTCACGTAGGGTGTAGCAGATACCTCATGCCAGGTTATCCAGATTGGTCGGCATGACTCTCCGTTGAGGTTACCGCGGATTGCCGGGCCAAGTGGATAACCCCACCATGACTCCCTAGCTGATCACATATCGCTCTAATAATTCAAATCACATTTTATATTTATTGTCATATCTTATATTCCAGTTCAGCTTTACTTTCTGTACTTCTCACCATGCTATGATTCTATTACTCATATGCTCTACCTGCTTTTATACAGTACCATGATTTGAGACTAAGTTCTGTTTGAAAGAAGGTTACAACCCCGGTCCTTGTTTGGTTCAAGGGTTGTAACTCGGATTTCAAATGGGTCCCAAGTCGCCTATATCTTTGTCTTGTATTTCATTATACTGTCTCTTATAGTATTTGTCAATTCATATGGAACTGCTCTTGGTGTTTGTACTTGCTCATTTTTTTGACAGGATACCGTTGATATATTACAGATGTTTCTGAGGCAGATTGTCCGACCTATTATGGGGTCGAGTCTGATGGAGTAGACCCGGGCTGTGGTTTGTTAGTAGAGCTACTAGACTTTGCTCACCATGAGTAGCGTAGCTTAGTTAGGTTTGCCTGGCCTACGAGTCAGCTAGTACTTTTTAGACTATAGTAGTTTTATATATTATGTGATTCTCTGGGTTGTTTGTGTATAGCTCTGGACTTGTGTGGATCTTGGACTTATTTTTGTTCTCATCATTCGTATTTTCCTTTCCATACTATCTACCTTAGTTTTATATTTGTGATTGAGACTGTATTGCTATGTCACCTCCATTCGGAGTGTATATACTGTACAGGTATATTTATCTGTTTAGTTATAGTATTTATAGATGACCTGACAGCGTTCTACCGCCGATGCTGCGGCGTAGGCTGGACGTAACCACGTACTCGTGCCCCTAATCAGGGTGCGGGTCGTAACACATTTTTGTGGTGGCCCATGCAGGTCAGAGTCACAATTAGTACGATCTCGTAATGGTGCTCGACTTTGAGTACTAATTACGAGCCTGCGACTAGGATATAGGATATGAAAAGAGTTACTCAATCACATTTTAGGAAAATTCTGATCTTTTGATTATCATGACAACTCTTCTTGCATTTGAATTCAATTGTCTTCCTTTGATAATATCTTATCTTGTGCCATATTGATCTCTTGGGTTCAATTCGTCTTCAGGATGACAGTGACTTATTTTCAGGCAGTAGCAGGGCAGATAGCAGGTTCCAATCTTTCGATCTCATTTCCGCTTTTGCTTTCTTATAAACTGTCTTGAAATTCAATTCCATCTGTTCCTTGATCGTTGGATGAAATTTTATTCTTGTGATGTGATATTCTTCTGAGATAAGTCGTATGGGCTAGGCCGACTTGATTGTGAGATTTTAGAATCCTTAAGGGTCATCCTAGCAGGCATAGTAAGGACATATAGTCAGATTATGGTCGTATTTCTCGGGTGTGGAAATTTAAGATTTTTGCTGCCAAGCATGCGGCAATGCAAAAATTTTAAATACCATAATTCTAGAGGTATGTACCATAGTCAAGGACTCTGTGATTATCGTAGCCTTGCTCACTGGCATGACGGATTTCTTAGTATCATGATTTTGGACAGACGCATACGATTTTTGAATTGCATGATTTTTTCTGTGGTTACTTTGTTTTAATTTTTGAGGATGATTCCCTTAAGGTGGATAGACTTGTAGCAACTAGTTTCTATTTGAGTATAATTTTAAAATGCTATAATTTTAGTCATTTAATTAATGTCATTTAATTCATGCTTTGATTTTGGAGATTTTAATCATTTTAAATTTTTAAGCCATGACTTGTGATTTGATGTTTTACTAGTAAAACCCTATGGACTGTTTGACCTGGAGCCTAACCATGTGATTAGGATACTTTCAGTATTATTTCTGGCCCAAGGGTATTTTGGTCATTGGACCTCTTTGATTTATTTTTATATTTTGCATTGGTGATTGCTTGGTTTTAATTTCGAGGACGAAATTTTTTTAAGGTGGATAGATTTGTCACCCCCAGTTTTCAGAAACAGGGGTATTTTTGTCATTTTGCATTTTTGAATATTTTTAAAATTTATTTTATTATTTATGATTATTTTGGGGTTAAAATTTATTTTATTATTTATGATATTGTTTTGGGGTTATTTGAGTCGGGTTCGAATTTCAACTCAATCCGACTTGAAACGGGGACCCGGGGGTAGTTTGACTCTAGTGGGACCCACACACTAGTTAGACATGGCCCACAATATTAATTTTAGTCCACATGATATTAATTTTAGTTAGTAGTTAGACTAATTATTTATGGATAGGTTTAGTTTAATTAGAGACTTAAAACTAGACTAATTTGACCTCAACCTTTAACCCATTCCTAATTTAAATCAAATGGATTAGTGGAGGGCATTTTGGACATTCAAAATAGGAACACCTCACCCTTTTTGGGCAGCCACCTATGGGGGGGATAAGGAGTGAGTCACCATCTCTTCCATTTCATTTTATCCATCCATTTTCTCTCTCTTGTTCTTCTCCAAATTTCTAGAGAACAACTCCATTGATTTCATCTCCAAATCTACTATTTCTTCCACCAAATCTTCTTCTCTTCTCCTCTACTCCATAGTTAGAGGGTGCTAGCCAAGTTTGGAAGGATTTGGAGCTCGTTCGTGTCCTTTTAGAATCTCTACGTGTCGGTGTCGTGTCGGAAGGATTTTCCTTTGAATCTCCTCCCGGAAGGTATAATCTCTCCTCTAATCCATCCCTACATGCATATAGGAATATTTTGAACCCATAGGAATGACCCCATGGTTGTATCTCTATTTGTGTCCATTTCGTGTCCATTTGGAGGTCATAGGAGTGTCCTTTGTGTTGTGGTTGTGTCCTAGTAGAAAAAATCCCTATTTTGGACACTTGTATGCATATATATATATATTGTATGAATGATTAATTAGTGTTTTAATCTCAGATTTATATTTTTAGAGAGTGGATTGATCTTATTTAGAATGGTTAGAATATGTTTTATTTAGATAGCTATGTTGGTATCCAAGTATTTTGGCCTACATGTATTTTTTTGTCCAAACAACCCAAATTCGTCATAATTTTTATCCACGTTTTTAGTAGCTAGAGCAACTTAGAAATGTTATAACTTTTAGCTCATAACTCTAATTAACCTCCATTTTTTTAAAAGAAGCGTATCGAAGTTAGATTTCCAAATATATATTTTAATAAGCCAAATTCGTTATATAACTTTCTGTAGAATTGTTTGAGTATCAGCTGTACGAAAGATGAACGCGTTTCGGTGTTTTCGCAATTTCGGGAGCTTCCGGACACGAAAATGCGATCCGTTTGAAGTTTCGGAAAGCTAACACGAAGAGCTATCATACTTTAATCCTAGAATTTTGTGAAGATCCAATTGGTACAGTATTGGTTTTAAGTAGAAGAGTGACTATGCGAGATAAGTATTTTGTGTAACCTATGAGCCTAGTATGGATATCATGTAAATGTAGGTATCATAGATTGTCAAGAATATGTAAAAAAAAAAATATATATATATATATATATATATATATATAGATATAATTATTGTTATGTAATATATGTTAGTATAGTGTGTGTGTTTGAATAAGATAAGGATGTGTGTGGTTAGTGGAGAGAAGTGAGATTGATAGAGGATATGTGCTAGTGTGTGTTTGATGTTGTATAGATGGTAGGTAGTGTGTGTGTGTTGTGGAGGTGAGAGAGTTGGGAGGATCATGCCATCCTATTTGACTTGAGGCTAGTGTAGTTTGTTGAGTGATTTGTGTTTTGATTGAGTGGTAGTGTGTTTGTATATAGATATGTGTAGGTGTGTTAGAAGAGAAGGGTGGTGGATTTGGTATATGTGTTGTGTGTGTGGATAGATGGTTAGAGAGTGAGAGAATGAGCTGGAAAGCAGCAGGAAAAAGCAAGCAGTAAGCAGAAGAGAAGCAGTGCAGGATAGTTTTTTGGGGTTTTTGTGGTCTCGAAACATCCCCTTTTGACCCACCTTAGCCCCAAATACCTACCCACACTTATCAACCACATTTAGTACTACAAAACCCCTAATTAGAGAGTGCTTTTAGTGTGTTAGGCGGTTAGTAGGGTAGTGTTTATAGTGGTAGAAAATAAGGTTTGTCAATGTTAGAAAGTATGCCATGTTATGTTATCTTGAGGGTAGTGGTAGATGTTTGAGTTAGTTTTTGAGAAGTTATTTTAGAAGTAGCATTCTAAGTTAGATGGGATTTAGATAGATGATGTTTGTGAGGGAGAGTGAGTGTGGTTTAGAAGAATGAGTTATGTTAGATGTGGTATCTTGATTTCTCAATATTACCTTAAGGTAATGTGTAGGAGAGTAACATATTAGAAAAAATAGTTTTGATGCCCAAGAACCCTAGATTTCTTGGTTGGTAAACCCTAGATAGGATAGTATCTAGCTACCCTAAGGAGCCTAGGCTAGTATCTTGAGTATTAGCGGGATTTCCTTTGTAATGGACAAGGTATCGGGATTACCTTGGTAAGGGTAAATGTAGGTAATAGGGTATAGTTAAGATATTGAGTTTAACTTCTAAGATATAGTTAGAATTTGGTTCTCTTGGTTGGTAATGGTTAGGATTAGTGTCCTCAGACTAGTTTTGACATCGGTTGACCATTTTGACCAAAAGTCAACAAAAGTCAACCGAAAGTTAAACTTAGCCTATAAGTGACTAGAATTGACCGAAACCAAACCAGAGTTGACCAGTTGATTGAAAGTCAACAGTTAGTCAACATTTGACTAGTTTGACCTAGGGTTGACCCAGGGTTGACTAGAGTTGACCAGAGTTGACCAGTTGACCAAAAGTCAACTATAAGTCAACCTTTGACCCCGTTTAACCTAGTTTGACTTGGATTGACTCCCCGTGACCTGGTATGACCTAGTATGAACCAGTATGACTCAGTTTGACCTAGATTGACCTAGTTTTGACTTAGACTTGCATTCATGACTTAAATTAGTTTTATTTTTCAGTATAAAACCCTGTTTAACTCATAGTATCTCATTTTAGGTCTGTGATTTACTCTGAGCGTCTGTTCACCTTATCAGCTCAGGACCACAGGCGAGTACATTCACTGATATTTTTCATTGTCTTGATATCTACTATATCCGATTCAGTTGTAGTGTCTTACATGATTCCCGACACGACGGTTTACGGACTAGTATATGTTGGATCCTGTCATGAGATATTATTCCCAGATTTTCCTTGGTATGTTGGTATGTGATATCCATGTTCATGTACTTATATAGACATCAATTTGGGAGTGGGCTGATCACCTGCTTTCGAATCCGTGTCATGATGTGCCATGTCCGAATCCATGATACTATTCGAGGATGGGGAATTATTAGGGGTTATGTGATCAAAGCCTCCCTGTCACTTTTTGCTAGCGCTACCCTCACCTCACGTAGGGTTTAGCAGATACCCCATGCCAGGTTATCCAGGTTGGCCGGCATGACTCTCCGTTGAGGTTACCGCGGATTGCCGGGCCAAGTATATAACCCCACCATGACTCCCTAGCCGATCATATATCGCTCTAATAATTCAAATCATATTTTATATTTATTGTCGTATCTTATATTCCAGTTCAGCTTTACTTTCTGTACTTCTCACCATGCTATGATTCCATTACTCACATGCTCTACCTGCTTTTATACAGTACCATGATTTGAGACTAAGTTCTGTTTGAAATAAGGGTTACAACCCCGGTCCTTGT
This sequence comes from Iris pallida, assembly GCA_029216955.1. Taxonomy (NCBI): domain Eukaryota; kingdom Viridiplantae; phylum Streptophyta; class Magnoliopsida; order Asparagales; family Iridaceae; genus Iris; species Iris pallida. The sequence goes on from JANAVB010011800.1 coordinate 7,160,360, forward strand.
TTGGTTCAAGGGTTGTAACTCGGATTTCAAATGGTTCCCAAGTCGCCTATATCTTTGTCTTGTATTTCATTATACTGTCTTTTATAGTATTTGTCAATTCATATGGAACTGCTGTTGGTGTTTGTACTTGCTCATTTTCCTGACAGGATACCGTTGACATAAAGATTGCCCGACCTATTATGGGATCGAGTCTGATGGAGTAGACCCGGGCTATGGTTTGTTAGTAGAGCCACTAGACTTTGCTCACCATGAGTAGCGTAGCTTAGTTAGGTTTGCCTGGCCTACGAGCCAGCTAGTACTTTTTAGACTGTAGTAGTTTTTATATATTATGTGATTCTCTGGGTTGTTTGTGTATAGCTCTGGACTTGTGTAGATCTTGGACTTATTTCCTGTTCTCATCATTCGTATTTTCCTTTCCATACTATCTACCTTAGTTTTACATTTGTGATTGAGACTGTATTGCTATGTCACCTCCATTCGGAGTGTATATACTGTACAGGTACATTTATCTGTTTAGTTGTAGTATTTATAGATGACCTAGACAGCGTTCTACCGCCGATGCTGTGGCGTAGGCTGGACGTAACCACGTACTCGTGCCCCTAATCAGGGTGCGGGTCGTGACATCCCTCCCCCGAAGCCATACCTCCCCCTCGTTCGTCGATAGCCGATGCTCCAGGGCCAGGGGGCGGAGCCCCCCGCCGGTGCAGCCATCCTCTGTAAACCACCGTCGCCCAAAGGATCGTGCGATGGGGAGCTCCGAAAATTCCACGGCAGCCCTAATCAACCTATGATATAGATCATATATATATATATATATATATATATATATATATATATATATATAATGTAACACCACCTAACTAGCTAAACAAAGTCCACACACAGACACACCTAGCACAACCTAATCCCAACTACCGGCAGCTAAGCTAACCCGAGCTCCACACTCACCAACACACATTCACATCAACCTTTACTCTTCTTTTTTCTTTTGAAACCGACAACCAAAAGCCTCCTTTAAACGTGATTTAGTGAGAGAGAGAGTTATTCTCAAAAAATCACAGCTAACCCCAACCCGGACTTCTCCCTAACACCGACGACCATCGGGGCATGCCGGAGCGCCGCCTACCGCCGCCCGAAGCCGCCGCGTGCACACAACCCGCGTACAGACCGCAGGAACCCATTTTCAGGTAACCATCTTCCCCATCTTGTATCTTCTTGCACGCTCGATCAAATCGAGATCCGTAAATTTCTACGGATAGCCGATATGACCCTCTAGGAGTCCTATTAAATAAATTTTCCAATACCAAACCCTGCTGTCCAAAAATTTGACGCAAAGTTGTCAAAAAACCACGTTTAAATGAACATATTTAGGTTCCCGGATCACTATTTTTGGAGGCAATTTCTCGCCGATCCTTCGATCGATTCAAAATTTCGTTTGAAGGAACTTGTAGACAACCTATAGGGCTCTATGAACCTTCTTTTATTTTCTGATTTCGTTGACAGCGCGTCTCGAAAACTGATTTCCAAAATCAGGAAAATTAGTGTTCCGAAAACCGAAATTCAGGAAAACTTTCCCGATACGGCATGTGTCCCGTCAAACTGGGCGACTTGGTCGCAACCCGTAGGCATCGAAAGGTGCGTACGGATGTTATGGACGTGTGGAGTTCGACGGAACTTGATTTCGCTGCGTGTATGCGACGAAATCAGTGCGTATCAGTTGAGATACCCCGTTTCAACCCTTTTACGAATTTGCCAATTACTTTGTTCACGTTCGTCGAATCGAGATGAAACTTGTGCCAACAGGACTGGGTCATTTTTCGGTCCTGTACGCCAAGTTTGGTCCGATTCTGAGAAGGTCGACCGGAATACTATTTTGACGGGACCGTGACCCGATCCAACTGGCAAAATTGTGCACGGCCCACCGGAATCCAACTTTGGATATACGGTTGGGTTCTTCTCGTCAAACCGGATCTGTAGACATGTAGTTTGACGACTTTAGAGACCGTAGATATCGGCATATTTTTCGGTGCAAAGCGGGTCCAATGGCGGATATCATTTTGGCCCAAAATTATCGTTTTGCCCCTGTGTCCAGAATTGGACTTATGGATAGGCTATCCTAGCTAATTTGACCATTCTGAATATATTGGTATTGTCTGTTTCAGCATTAGCAGACTATTGTACGAGTTGACCCTTCGAGACTCATTGAGTGGCAGTATTGATTCCTCATTTCAGAACCTGGCGAGTACATTCTCTGATGATTTTCCATTCATGATATTTACTATGTTTCTTGTATCTAGTGTAGATATTCATGATTCTTGACACATTGGTCATACGAATTGGTATTTTATGGATCCCGCCATGGGTTGTTATTCCTTGTTTACCTTGGTGTACCTTGTGCAAGCCTTATTGTAGTCCTTGTGCAATGTATGGACATCGATTCTCGAGAAGACTTGCTACCTTCTCTTAGAATCTCGTATCGTAACGAGTCATGGTTGGATCCACTATATCAGTCGGGGGCGGGGAAATATTTAGTCTAGACTTGTGGTCAATACCCACCTTGTGCATTGTATAGATCCTTGTGAGTGTTAATCATACACTTCACGTATGAACCAGGCCAGTAGACCTTGTGCAAGTTTCCAAGCCGGTTACATGTCAAAGCTAATATTCACTCAAGTAGATAGTTGTTCTTGATTCTTGTACATGACAAGTTCAGATATTCATTCTTGCTATAGTTTACTGCTTTACCCTTGCCATGCTACTTTCATGTATATTTATTTTACTCGTGTTTATTCTCTCTATTTGCTGTTACATAACACTTGTCATTTATTGGAAACTGTTGTTGGAAATGTGCTCGTTCCAATCCTGACTGGATATGTTGACCAAATTTTACAGATTATGGCGAGGATGAGTGTACTACCTACTACGGTCCTCATGACGTAGTGGGCGTAGACCAGGAGACCCTAGTCCAGCAGGGGTTAGTGCCAGCTGAGGAGGCTCTAGCAGTGACTCAGTCAGACTAGGATTTGACTGGACTTTTTCTCTAGCTTTTATATTAGACATGTTATGTTATTTCAGACTTATTTGACTACTTTGTGACTCACTATGGATTTGTGTTAGCTACTTTGCACTCTGAGTTTATCTTTATCTTTATCTTTATTTTTATCCTTATCTTTATTCGTGCCAAATATTCTTCCTGCTAGATTGTGATTGAGTTTATATGTATTCATATTACATCCTCCATTCGGAGATGACAAGTTATTATACATTGTTAGATAGCAGACCTACAGCGAACTACGCATTTCTGCGGCGTAGGGGGCGCTGTTACGCACTCGTGCCCTTACATTGGGTACGGGTCGTGACACCAAACAAGGACATGGCTTGGACCACGCACCACGATAGTCCATGTTCCTCAGTTACTAACCGAAGAAACATATCACAAGCAAGTCGGTTTACAGGCGGCCAATCAATCCTACGACTTTCTATGATTTGTCTGGGTTATCCCAGTAATGCAATATATATGAAACCTTATATCGTATCGTATCCAAGCAGGACTAGCCAATCCATTATATACACACATGCACGAAATGCACCTGTCCCTCGAAAGGCTACCGTGCTAGAACAAGCAATAACGGTTCCAGCCCTCCTATAGGGAGAGCTGGCTCAGCATTCACAAATCAGATACTGCACTCCTCTAGTGCAGATGACTATATAGTATCCGAGGCGACCAACCCGACACGTTAGGACAGGGCCTAGGGTGGCTGGTAACGTACGATCTCGAAATTTCGTCCCCTACCAATGCTTTTACCAATTTAAGTTGCTTAGATTAACCCTATCTTTATCTTCGAATCACATGTCGTTGTCACATGGTCATCATCCTATATGTCGTACCATAGTACGTGTACCCTAAGTATAAATTCACATCGGCTCAAGGAGTCCCAAATCTAGATCCATGCTTAGTGTAATGCATCAAACAACAATCAATATACCACGATACTATTACAGGCAAATTACCATGACTGTGCTGGAAGGTATATATGTATTGACATATAACACGAATGATCACTTAGCACGCAGAGTCATACCTCAGTGCACTCATTAAATAGCACCGCAGTGCATAGTAATATTGTATCTCAATACACACTTAGAAAAGGTACCAGCACGTATACAGGTAATCAAGTCAGGAACACGGTCAAGTCAGGACGTCACATGGATCCCTCGTGAAATAAAAGTTACATAGGACACGCAAGTCTCAGATATTCATGTAGGAGCGTAAAAAGTGCTTCAAAGAAAGGGTCATCTCATTCATAAGTGATCTACTTTACGTCTAGCAGAGCAGGTAATCTCTATACGCCCAAGACAAGGCTAATCGCTTTACGCCTAAACAGGCTGATGATTTTACGCTCGGGTTTACACCCATGATTTTATGCCAAGGACAGAGCAGCCTCTTTTACGCTGGACAAAGCTGTCAAATCTCGTATTTAATGCAAACTCTGACATGGAGATATAATGATGGCATATATCACAAAGGGATTTGTTTTTACACAGAGACCAATGTTGTCGTTTAGTGTGTGGATTGAGCTACTTTACGCTCACACTAAGGCTTCTTTTACGCACGAGACTATACGAGCTTTTACGCTCAACAACTGACGTGTGCGTAAAGTCTCGTAAAGTCTATTTGAGCTACTTTATGCTCAAGGTTATTTAACAACCACTTTACGCGGGAAGTCTATGTCAAGGCTATTTTACGCCTAATCTACTGCTTTACGCTCAGAGTACATTGGGGCTATTTTTACGCCCTATTCTCCTCCACCAGCTTGGAACGTGGTCTGCCTACGTGGCTTTCATGCCATTCTTCTCGAAGAACGTGTGTACATGTATCCTATTCTTACTGAAATGATGGGACACATGTCAACATATGCAGAGGTTGGCTTCGATCGTGGATGGCAGTTGTTAGCGTAAAGATGGAACTTTTGCTAAATTTTTACGTACAAGAGCCCAAGTCTATAAATAGACTTATTTTTCTCATAACACAAGGACAGAGACAGGAGAGAATACAGAGATCAGAACTTAGAGATTTTGATTCTCTAGAGCATTCTTCTTCAACCTTTCTTTCAGAACAGAGTGAAGCAAAGCAGAAAAGCATTCGGCCTCGCCATCAGTGCCCAAGTGCGTCGATACCTTTCTGGTGACTTAGTTATTCCAGTTGTTCTACTTCAAGCAGTGATCTTCATTATCATCATATGGTCCAAGGAACAAAGTGATCATTTACGAATCAAACTTCTACAGCAATACTTCCCCAGAATCAAATTTGTACTTTTTGTACTTTTTTGTTTTATTTTCAAAAGCCAACTCCTCCAAGGCATTTTGTTAAGTGAAACAAAAATGGCGACTCTGCTGGGGATGACCTTCTCCTCTGACGAGGAGGCAATTGCTCAATATGATGATGTTTCGGTCGGTTCGACCAAGAAGACTCTGGTTGTGCACTTCGACCAGACTGCCTATGAAGAAATGCTCCGAACTGGGGGTGGTTCTCGCTGCTCCAATGTTCAAAAGTCTCGCAAAGTACGAAAAGTTTGGATTCCTAAATCCAAAATAGCTTCTGATCTCTCTGTTGCTGTTGATAACAAGGGAATTCTTCCCTCTCCTGTCGTAGGGGCTCCCGTTCATAACGAGGTAGTCCTTACTTCGGTGTCGCTCTCTAAGTGTGACAATTTGTCTCCCGTCTGTGACGGTGTATATGATCGGGTTCCACGCCCACTGCGTAAGAACCAGGTTTTACGCCCACAGGGTAAAAACCAAGTTTTACGCTCAAGGCATAAGAATGAGTCTCCCATTTGTAATGTGGCAGATTCTAATGCTTCTGAGTGTAAAAATAAGTCTCCCGTCTGTGACGAGGTAGACACACACAAATTACGCTCCTCGCGTAAAACAAAACCTCCCATCTGTGACGTGGTGGTAGATAATCAATTTTTACGTTTTACGCATAAAGGTAAGTCTCCTGTCTGTGACAGTGTAGATTAAATTCACAACGATGTTTGTACATCTAATGCGAATATACCTAAACGCATACAGCGTAAAAATGTTGTTGGTAAAACTTCTGTCCTACACCAACAATCTTCTTATACTGCTTTACGCAAAGTACCAAACTTGCAAATCACGCGCCATGAAGATGGAGTCCTTCGTGCTTAAAAATCTCAAGATTTACGCACACAACTCCAAACGCATAGAAATGTACAATTTGGTTCTGCGAATGCTGCTAGTCATCTTCTTTACACACAGGGTACTAAACATTTTTCTACCCCTAATGTGATAAAGAAGAATACTCCCCCCTTCCTTCTGACTTACGTGAATTGCTCATACAAAAGCGTAAGAATTCACAATCTTCGGTGACGCTCCCCCAAGAAAAACATCATTGTGAATATCACCAGGTTGTGATCAATTGTTGTTGTTCGGCTTCAAAATGGTCAGTTTTTGATCGATTGAGTTTTTCGCTTCAACATCAAGCTGAAGACCAAGAAGATGAGCTGTCATATGCATCAGTCAACATGGCATCTCATACTAACAGAGGACGACGTCCGAGACGGAACATATCCCAAAACTCCAGGTCAACAACAGTTCAACAGACTTCTTGATTCCTTTGAAGGAGTATATCAGAATACTCGATCAAGAAGACAAAGGCAATTACAGACTTCTGATTCAGAAGCTGGGGGTACTCAATCTTTTGAGTCTGATACCGATAGTGTGGATTCATACTTCTATACAAATCCTTCCGTATCTTCACGAGAGGTTGAATCCTACGCTGTTGGAGATGAACCAGAGACGTCATCTGCTAATACAGAACAACGTCTCACTGCCGTTGAGCAATCACTGAAAGATATGCTTAACATGGTGCAAAGTATGCATCAGATAATTTTGAATCAGCAAACTACTCAACCGACGGTAATAACACCAGTACCAGTAGCAGCACAAACTCAAGATAGTCAAGGGGCTGAAATACCTTTGAATACTCAAGAGCCGGCTGTTAATCAGAATTCTGCATCTCCAGATCCTCATCCCTGAAGATGTACCACCTCCAGTGGGGTTACGGTACATCCAACAACCATTCAATCAAATGTGCTTCCCCAAACCAGTGAAGCCATTCAAGCAGTGCGTGAGCTCAAAGCACAGTTTGAAGTTTTGAGGCACAAAGATCAACTCCAGAGGTTAGGGATCAAGCAACCTTATCCTCCTCATTGGAATGATGTACCCTTTCCACTACCGAAATTCAAGCCACAATCTATGGTTTTGTTCGATGGAAAAGCATCTCCCAGTCAATATATCAATTACTTTGATATTATGACTGTACACTTGCAGAAAGATGACGCTCTTCTCACTCGAGTGTTCATCGGGTGCCTGACGGGTTCGGCTTATGATTGGTATCGAAGTTTACCCGACAATTGCATTTCGTCTTTTGACGAATTTAAGGCAATGTTTCTCTCCGCTTCTATGAAGGAGGCATGGACATGAACATGTCCTCCTTGATAGAAATCAAACAAAAGGAGAAAAAGATACTCGGACGTTCATCGAACGTTTCCGACAGGCTACTTTAAAGATGCCTCCTGGTATGCCAGATTCAGCATTGATTGATACATGCAAGATGAATCTACGACCATCCATCGCTGTTTCACGGGTTCCCAATTCTCAGATTGGGCTTCGTTCATCATAGCAGCGTTTCTGCCGACCAATGGTAGGTTGGCTCGTGAACATGGGATGATTTTTGCCTCAGATGATAGAGGAAAGAAAAGTAATCCTGGTAATAACCCCGACAATCGTAATGTGAAGGGAAAGATACCCTCATGGTTAATCTTTCCAAGAATAAAACGATGCCAAATAGTCAGGAATCTTCCAGGCCAAAGGAAGAATACTCTTTTGATGAGAGTGATATCCCAGGGATATTTCAGTGTCTGGTAAAAAGTGGCAAACTTCAGATTCCAGAGCCAAAGAGGCCTAATGAGGTGAATCTAACTGATAATCCCAAATATTGTATCTATCATAGATACATTAATCATCCTACCAGTGCTTGCTATGTCCTGAAGAAGAAAATCCAGGAGCTGATAAATGGCGGTGCTATCGCTTTAACCAATGATGACCATACGGTTACAACCAATATGGTTTCTCTTCAGTTCAGATTTTCCTCCACAGCAGGTCCCAGATGGAATTATCCCAATTCCGAAGGCGACGATGAAGATCGTGAATATCCCGCCTGCCAGAGAAGAAGATGCAGGATTACTGCCTTTACACTAAAGAATGGTGAAATCATGTGGGTACATCCTGACTTAGTGCCTGAGTTAGAAAGTGAAGATAAAACTTCAAAATCCAAGAAGGCAAGAAAGTCAGAACCTGCAACATGATTTCCCATGTTATTCCAGATCCCGATGACTTGGATCACCTATGGGATGGCCTTCCTTTAGAAGATAGACTGAAAGGACTGAACATCTGTCCCCCAAGTCTAGCTCCTTCTACCAAGCTCAAGCTTACTCATCAGCAGTGGTTAGCCATGAATAGTGTTCCTTTATATCGGGCACAACAAGTCTTTGCTGCTTATGAAAAAGCTCCAACAGGGATTCTTCCTCGTATCCCGAATCTTTCTCCTCCTGTGGCTACAACGACACCTATTCTCCACTCTCCTGAGGTTACAGAAGGTCTTGCTTCTTCCTCTTCCTCTATTGGAACACCTGTCAAAAGTCTGCTGCCCACTCACTTGTATAGTCAACAATCTGTCCATCTCATGAAGAATGGGTTATGACTTTCAGAAGGCAGAAGGTTTGAATTATGATAAAGGAATACGACTTCCTTTACAGATTCAAAGTCAAAATTCCACTCTTGGATTGGGTTCTGAAGCTCCTCATAACAATCACACAAGAAAAGGCTAAGAAAGGGAAGACAAAATCCTGTAATATGGTACTTCCTTCTCCTGAGTCTGAAGAAGAATCTTTTGCTGGTACAAGATCCGAAAGGAGTACCATAAAGACCATGAGGGATCCTCCAAAGAAGCTGAAGACGTAGTGGAGACACTACCAACTCAATCCTCTTCTGTTCCTGCCAAACCTTCTGTGGTTGAAAAGGGAAACAGAAAGCAGTACGCTTCGACGTCCCATTGAAGTCTGCTTCCAGTCAGGGGGATAGTAATGAAGCCTTACAATTCGATATTCTAGCTCAGTTAGCCAATACTTCGGCTAGACTATCTATATTTGAGTTGCTTCGCCTTTCCAGAGAAAAGCAGAAAAACTTTGAGTGAAGCTTTACTTCAAGCAGATTCATACTTGGCTCAACTCAAGACTCCTGATAATATACCAGTGTCATGTCCACAATGTCATAGTGTGATGGAAGCAATTCCCAACATCACCTCTATACAAGAAGATATGCTGTTGAAGCATAACAAGCATGACAGCCTTTGTGCTACACCGGGTATATTGGATCCACTGAAATTGATAGGATTTACATTGATCCCGGATCCTCAATTAGCATAATTTTTCAGAGTATGCTAAGACCCCTGAGGATCCCTACTAGTGATTTGACTTACACTAGTACTACGATAGTCGGTTTTAACTCTGGCAAGAGCAAGCCATTGGGGAAGATTCGTCTGCAGATTCAGATTGGTGATCTTCGAACTATGGTAACTTTCTATGTTATCAACTCAGACGTCTCCTATAATATCCTTTTGGGGAGACCGTGGATTCATGAGCATAATATCGTACCTTCAACTCTCCACCAATGCTTCAAGTATGTGGATTCCCAACGAGTTGTGAAAACTGAGTTTGCTGATATCAATCCCTTCAAGGGTGTCGAAGCCTATTTTTCTGATTCAAGGCTTTATAAACAAGAGCATGTGAAAGAGATATCAGATATGGCTGAAGATCAATCACCTACCGAGGATCAATCTATTAATGAAGATCCGCCAGAGGAGCAACCTTTGAAGATCATAGTCAAAGGACGAATCCAATCCCAATCTGTCAATGATCAACCTCTGATAATCAAGGTTAAAGGAAGAACTCAAACTTCATTTGAGGAATCAACAAATATTCCTGCTAAGAGCCAAGTTCAACCTTTCATGATCAAGGTCAAAGGACGTACTTCTTGTACGAATGATCCAGAACCACCATTGATTGTCAATCTTGGCAAATCTACGCAGAAGACGGATAATGGTCCACTGATGATTAATCCGAGGCGTAGCAGTCAAATCGTAAATGATGTAAATATTGATCATTCTGTACTTTTTGATATCAATAAGATTTCCTTTTCGAGTATATGGCTGTCAAGTTTATCGAAAGAATGACTTTATCTTCTGATAATCAAAGTCATCGATATAAAGACGACATCGAGCCAGAAGAAACTTTATACATCGATCATAAGGAAAATTCTTTCCCTCCTCATATAGATGTTGGACCTTATGCTCAAAGGTTCCTAACATCTTCTCCTTATCTTCTACCTGTGGCCGCTTCATCACAAGCTTGCGTAACTTTTAGACGTCACGAAGAATCTTACTTCGTGGTTCCGTCTGATAAGAAAAACAAGCGCCAAATTGTGTTTGGCCTGGCTAGAAATATCCTGTTGCTCAGGCAGATGAGCTGAAGGATAAAGACAAGGGAAGAATCCGAATTGACAAGTATAGTCAACAATCTATCAAGATTATCCAGAACATGGGATATGACTTGAAGACTATGCAAGGTCTCAATCAAGGCAAGGGTAGACGACTACCATTATATGGCGATCCGTTTTACCAAAAGACTCGTCATGGGTTGGGATATGATCCGTCCCACATGTTTACGATATACAAGAAGAATTCTCTTCTAGCTCTTCGCAATCATCGGATTCAGAAGAAGTCCAATCCATTGAAACTGATATGTCTCGTTCCTCATATGATGAATCTGGACAAATACTCTCAGTCAATATGGTTCAAACTGATAATGAATTAGAACCATTTGAGAATGATCCTTGGACACAACAGATGGATACTCAGTGGAAACTCCGTTTGAACAACGACAGCCACCTACAGAAGACGAGGTCATCCAGATTGATGTTGGGGATGGAGCTACGTCCAAACCAATATTCATCAGTAAAAATCTTGCTGAAGATGAAAAGGAAAGAATTGATAAAACTTATCAAAGAATATATTGACATCTTTGCATGGAGTTATGAGGATATGCCAGGGTTAGATCCTAAAGTTGCCACTCATAAACTCAATATTCTGCCCAAAGTCAAGCCTGTAAAACAACAACAACGGCATTTTAGACCAGACATGATGGATGCAATTGAAGCAGAAGTAAAAAAGTTGATCACATGTGGATTTGTTCGTGAAGAGCAACACCCGGATTGGGTTGCCAATATTGTTCCTGTCATGAAGAAGAACGAAAAGTCCGAGTTTGTATAGATTATCGAGATCTTAATGCAGCTTGTCCAAAGGACGAATTTCCACTTCCAATTACTGATGTCATGATAGACAATACATGTGGTTTTGAACGCATGTCTTTTATGGACGGATTCTCAGGATACAATCAGATCAAGATGCATCCAGAAGATGAGAAGCACACCGCTTTTCGTACACCTCTTGGGTCTACTGCTATACAGTTATGGCCGTTTGGTCTTAAAAATGTCGGTGCCACGTATCAACGGACTGTGAGAACATCTTTCAAGAACATCTACGAAGATAGTTGAATGCTATGTAGATGACATCGCTGTTAAAAGTCGATCAAAGGATGATCACATTCAGGACTTGAGGACAGTATTTGAATTGATGCGCCAGCATCAATTGAAAATGAACCCTACTAAGTCTTTCTTAGGGGTTTCCAGTGGCAAATTTTTAGGATTTGTCATTACTTCGCAGGGTATCCACGTTGATCCTGATAAGGTTAAGGCAATTCTTGAAATAGCGTCCTCCTCGTAATCTGAAAGAACTCCGTGGCTTTCAGGGTCGTATTGCTTATATCAGAAGATTTATATCTAATCTTTCTGGAAGATGTCAACCTTTCTCCCGTTTATTAAAGAAAGGTGTATCTTTTGTTTGGGATGAAGCATGTCAGAAAGCCTTCAATGACATTAAGCAATACCTGACGAACCCTCCTGTCCTGGTACCCCCGGTGGTAGGAAGGCCATTTTTGCTATATGTTCGAGCCTTGGATCATTCACTTGGCGCTCTTCTTGCACAGAAAAGTGATGTGGGTCATGAGCAGGCAATTTATTATCTGAGCAGAATGATGGTCGAGCTGAACACAGGTATACTCCTGTGGAAAAGGAATCTAGCTTTAGTTTTTGCCGTCCAAAAGACAAGACATTATGTGACAGGGCAGACTATTCATGTCATCTCCAGAATAAATCCCATTCGGGTATTGATGAGAAAACCTAGCATTCTTAACTCCAGGTTGGCCACTTGGGCGATGTTGCTTACTCCTTATGACATGGTTTATATACCTCAGAAATCAATAAAGGGTCAAGCATTAGCCGATTTCTTCGCTGCTCACCCTATACCTGAAACATCAAAATTATATGAGGACATTCCAGATGAAGTCGTGGATTGTAACCTGACTTTGAAGAATGACATATGGCAATTATATTTTGATGGAGCATCACGAGTAGGACCTAAAGGCAATATTGTCTCTGGGGTAGGAATCGTCTTGGTTTCTCCTGACAAAATGGTCATATACCGTGCCTATTCTCTCAATGAACCATGCTCCAACAATGTAGCAGAATATATGCTCTATTGATTGGTCTCCAAGTTGCAAACCAACTGGATATTGAGTTCCTAGAAGCTTATAGAGATTCCCAATTGATCGTTAATCAAGTTAGAGGGACTTATGAAGTCAGAAATCCCGATCTCATCCCTTATCATCATGTGGTAGTTGAATGGGTCCTTTCATTCAAAGGATTCTTCATTGAGTTTGTACCACGCTCTCAAAATGTGGAAGCTGATGCTCTTGCCAGTTTAGATGCAGACCTAGATATTCCAATCCGAAGACAAAATACAATTACTTTGTTGGATCGAGACTTGTTCTATGTTAAGAATAATTTGTATATTGAACAAAGTTATACTACAGAGTCAAGTTCCCAGCAGAAAGATTGGAGAACTCCATTTATTGATTATGCAGTCCATGGGATTTTGCCTGAAGATCCGAAAGAAGCTGCATCAATCAAAAGACGATCGTGTCGATTTTATTATGATTCGTCTTTACATATGCTATACCGTCGTTCTTATGATGGACTCTTGCTGCGTTGTCTCTCAGAAAGTGAAGCTAAACAAACACTACGAGAAGCTCATGATGGTATTTGTGGTGCTCATCAACCAGGTCCTAAATTACAAGACCGCATTCGAAGAATGGGGTATTATTGGCCTTCTATGATAGCAGATGCTGTAGACTATGCCAGAAGATGTAAAGCATGTCAGATTCATGCTGATTTATTCATCAACCGTCTGAATTTCTATATCCTACAGCAGCCTCTTGGCCCTTTGAAGCTTGGGGTATGGATGTCATTGGTCCTATTAATCCACCTTCTGTCAAGGGACATCGGTTTATATTAGCTATAACCGATTACTTTTCTAAGTGGGCAGAAGCAATTCCCCTTGCTGAAGTAAAACATCTAACGTGATCAGCTTCATCAAACACCATGTCATTTATCGCTTTCGGGATCCCTAGACGAATAATTCATGATAATGGTCCACAATTTGCCAGTCAAGCATTTATCGATTCTGTGATCAGAATCGAATCCAGAATTTGGCTTCTACGGCTTATAATCCAGCTGCTAATGGTTTAGCCGAAGCTTTCAATAAGACGATATTAAACTTCTTAAAAAGTTTGTCTCTTCTAATAAACGTGATTGGAATGAGAAACTTGGAGAGTGTTTATGGGCTTATCGAACAACAGTCCGACTCCTACTGGTTTTACACCATTCTCATTGGTTTATGGATGTGAAGCTGTCCTCCTATTGGAAATCCAGATCCCATCTCTACGAATAGCCATTGCTAATGAGCTAACTACAGATAATAATGACCGCTTACGACTCCAAGAACTTGAAGGATTGGATGAGAAGCGTCTTCAAGCACAACAGCATATTGAACTATATCAAGCACGTATATCTCGAACTTTCAATCGTAAAGTAAAAGAGAGGGTATTCAAGGTTGGCGAACTTGTATTAGCTGCTCGAAGACCGATGGTAATGACTCATAAAGCAAAGGAAAATTCCAAGCAAAATGGGAAGGCCCTTATGTAATTGAGTCCGTCTTTTCCAATGGCGCCTATCGGTTATCAAGCCCAATGGAGATCTACTCATGATGCCAATCAATGGCAAGTTTCTTAAGAAATACTATGTATAAAAAAAAGAGACAGAATGAAATAAAGCTCCTTTTATTATTTTGTTCAAGACAAAAGATTAAGGACGAGGGCCACTCCCTCCCTTATGGAATACATAGTCAGTTAATGTCTCGAAGGCGTCGTTGCCTGAGCTCATGAAAAATTTGCAGATGGCCATCCTCAGTGCTTCTTCTTCAGGAGTTTTTCCTGGCTCTACTAAGAAGCAAGGATATCTTGTGGTGGCTTGGGCGTAGAAGAGCTGTTGCCTACTTGAGTCGGGCCCGCCATTGTTGACTCAAGGGGACACATCTCAGTGACGTCCTCAATTTTCCTGGAAACTTCATTCTTTTGCTGTGCATCCTCGGAAGACATTTCCAATAGAGGAGTGGAAATAAGAATGAAATGTTACAGAGAGTTCTCGCCTATTTATAGAAGAGGACTGTTGATGAACCGATCTTTGAGATTGAGAACAACTTTTCATTCCCAAAAACCTGTCCATTCGTTCTATCGGGTTCGTTCATTTAATTACGGAATCGAATCAATGCTTTCTTTTCCCGAAAATTATGATTCATTCATACATTAAGATGGACTTATATGTTCATGACATCTGTCTCCTTAGTCCCCAGCTACCAAGGTTTGGTTAAGCTGATTTCTTGTCTCCTGGGAAAGGGATCTTATATCTTCTATTTTATCAATT
This sequence comes from Iris pallida, assembly GCA_029216955.1. Classification (NCBI taxonomy): domain Eukaryota; kingdom Viridiplantae; phylum Streptophyta; class Magnoliopsida; order Asparagales; family Iridaceae; genus Iris; species Iris pallida. The sequence goes on from JANAVB010011800.1 coordinate 7,175,378, forward strand.
GATTAGAAAGTGGGATTCGCTATTTATCATGTTTCCATGACCTCTGAATAAATACTAAATCTACTTACTTTTCCTATCTATCACTTCTATTTGACCTCTGCATAGATATTAATCTAATTTTTTTTGAGTATACTATTATGTCCATATTACCTCTGATAGTATTATATACTCTAAAAAGAAAATAAGATTTCATTTATCTATCATGTCCATATTACATCCAGATAGATACAAATCATTGATCATAGAAGAATCATCATTTCCATTTCCATATCATCAAAAAGTCTATTACATTTCTTAGACTTTCTTACAAGTTATAATGGAAATCTATTACATTCTTGGATTTTCATTCTATACACACAACGATAGCCTAATAGAGATCTGTTTCTTCTTTGGATCTTCTTCGTCGGATTCGTTGTTGGTGTCAATTCCTTGCTGTCCAAGCCTTGTGGCAACCAGAACAGAAGGAATCAAACTCTGGTCTTCTCTCTCAGACGAGAGAAATCCCAGAGTATGGCAGCCCGAAGACGTGTTGCTGCCAATACAACTGGTGGATTAGGGACGGCCTTCCAGAGGAGATAGGAACGCATCCAGCATTGGGATACGATTCCTAGTTCTGCCGTGAAAGGAACTCTACTACCCGATTTCTCGGGGTAGAGTTGACTCCACCAATCCAACTTCCGTGTATAAAGGCTCTTCCTACCAACAGAGGAAGACCCTTCTATCCCACGAAGAGTTCTGAGTTGTTTGATTTGCGCGTCAAAAGCATGAGCTCCCTGATGTTGATGTCAGAAGAACGCTCCTCACAGCGTCAAAATCGCCAATGCGGTTCTGGAAAAGCTGCTCAGCCAAACTTCTGCAGAAAACAACAAAGAAGATGTTTTAAAACAGAAGTATTATCAGATGCGTATTAAACGCTAACTAAAAACAGATCGCAAGGCTTTTACGCCAGTGATTCAGCAAGCTTTTACACCAGTGCTTCAGCAAGGCTTTTAGCCAGTGATTAAGCAAGGCTTTTATGCCAGTGATTCAGCAAGTCTTTTACGCCATAACTTCGGCAAGGCTTTTACGTCAGTGCTTCATTGTGACGGTTGAGTGTTGACCAACACTATTGAAAATTACGCTGACTGTTGGACATCTCCGCTTTTATGCGGATAACGGTTGCGTATCCCAAATTTTACGTTGGCAGATCAAATCTCAACTTTTACGCTTCTGTTCAAAGTGTTTCAAATTTTGGAGATATTTGAAAACTTTGAAGGGGGTCTTGTAGGAGCGTAAAAGTGCTTCAAAGAAAAGGTCCTCATTCATAAGTGATCTACTTTATGCCTAGCAGAGCGGGTAATCTCTATATGCCCAAGACAAGGCTAATCGCTTTACGCCTAAATAGGCTGATGATTTTACGCTCGGGTTTACACCCATGATTTTACGCCAAGGACAGAGCAGCCTCTTTTACGCTGGACAAAGCTGTCAAATCTCGCATTTAATGCAAACTCTGACATAGAGATATTAATGATGGCATATATCACAAAGGGATTTGTTTTTACACAGAGACCAATGTTGTCGTTTAGTGTGTGGATTGAGCTACTTTACGCTCACACTATGGCTTCTTTTACGCACGAAGACTATACGAGCTTTTACGCTCAACAGCTGACATGTGCGTAAAGTCTATTTGAGCTACTTTATGCTCAAGGTTATTTAACAACCACTTTACCGCGGGAAGTCTATGTCAAGGCTATTTTACGCCTAATCTACTGCTTTACGCTCAGAGTACATTGGGGCTATTTTTACGCCCTATTCTCCTCCACCAGCTTGGAACGTGGTCTGCCTACGTGGCATTCATGCTATTCTTCTCGAAGAACGTGTGTACATGCATCCTATTCTTACTGAAATGATGGGACACATGTCAATATATGCAGAGGTTGGCTTCGATCGTGGATGGCAGTTGTTAGCGTAAAGATGGAACTTTTGCTAAGTTTTTACGCATAAGAGCCCAAGTCTATAAATTGACTTATTTTTCTCATAACACAAGGACAGAGACATGAGAGAATACAGAGATCAGAACTTAGAGATTTTGATTCTCCAGAGCATTCTTCTTTAACCTTTCTTTCAGAACAGAGTGAAGCAAAGCAGAAAAGCATTCGGCCTCGCCATCAGTGCCCAAGTGCGTCGATACCTTTCTGGTGACTTAGTTCTTCCAGTTGTTCTACTTCAAGCAGTGATCTTCATCATCATCATATGGTCCAAGGAACAAAGTGATCATTTACGAATCAGACTTCTACAGCAATACTTTCCCAGAATCAAATTTGTACTTCTTGTACTTTTTCTCGTTTTATTTTCAAAAGCTAATTCCTCCAAGGCATTTTGTTAAGTGAAACAATTCATGGCACATTAAGGTCAAGACAAGAAGTCAAGGTCAAAGATGCACAAGGTATGCAAGGTGCAAGGTGCAAGGTGCACAAGGTGCAAGGTCAAAGGTGTGCAAGGTGCAAGGTCAAAGGTGTGCAAGGTGCAAGGTGCAACGTGCACAAGGTGCAAGGTTAAAGGTGCACAAGGTATAAGATGCACGAACCAAAAGGTGCGCGAGGTAAGGTACGCTAATCAAAAGGTGTACGAGGTACAAGGTGCGCGGACCCAAAGGTGCACGAGGTACAAGGTGTGCAAACCAAAAGATGCAACAGGTGCAAGGTGCGCGGACCAAAAGGTGCGCAATGTACAAGGAGTGCGAACCAAATGGTACGCGAGATGCAAGGTGCGCAGACCAAAAGGTGCACGAGGTGCAAGGTGCGTGAACCAAAAGGTACGCGAGCTGCAATATGCGCCGACCAAAAGGTGCACGAGGTGCAAGGTGAGCAAACCAAAAGGTACACGAGGTGCAAGGTGCACGGACCAGAACGTGCGCGAGGTGCAAGGTGAGCGAACCAAAAGGTGCGCGAGGTACAAGGTTCGCGGACCAAAAGGTACACGAGGTACAAGGTTCGCGGAACAAAAGGTGCGTGAGGTGCAAGGTGCGTCCGAGGTGCACGAGGTATCGTTCCTACCAGCAAGCTTTTGGCCATAGAGTTTTAAAAATTCCAATGTCCATAACTTGGACTATAGGACTCGAAATTGGGCAAAAAAGGTCTAAACTGAATGAAATTGAATTCTTTACAACATAGAACAAGTAGTTTTCGAAAAAGAGTAAGTTTGATAGATCAAAACCATCAAAACCCATAAATCCTAGTTTTTGGAACATAGATCTACTCAAAACTAGCCATAAAAACCGAAAATACCAAGTATTAAACTTGTAGAGGATGATGAGAAGAACAATATAGATAAATCATATCAAAGAAAAAAATAAAAAAATAATAAATGCAAGAATCTCTCCATTTGGTGCAAGGTGTACTTGCCTAGAAGTCGGTTTAAGAAAAATAAATGATAGAGTGAATAAGGAAAGAGAGTGTAGAAGAGATTATATAGGGGTTGGGTTGACTCAAGAAAATCCTAATCTTAAGCATGCTCTTAACCATATGACTAATGACATGTTAAATGCTACATGATACAACTAATTAAATTAATTAAATAAAATCCTAACCATAACAAGGTTCAGATATCTTATCATCGAAGCAGTGAGCCATGCCTACAACCAGACAAGGACAAGGAGTGACATACTAATCCGCGATGAGATACTGTTCCATGCCATGGCCATTTACAAATACATGATACATGCAATCAAGATACAGGTGTCAGATATCACATACAGAAAAATAAAAAATGTACGTATTCCAGGAACGGAGAGTGACAGAATGCTAGAATGGTGGGCTGATCATCTTCTCTATAGCGACTATGAGCACCATCGCTTGACACCATGTAAGAGACGGTGGGGACGTGCGCTGCTGCTAGTCGTCGATAATGCTCTATTCAACGCTGCTCGAGGAAAAGAGGACCATGGCCACGAACTCAAGCTGCCATGGCAAACGGAAAAAGAAGAATAGGCGAGAGTAGTTTGCCAAGGCTTTGCCAGTGTGGCAGTGATGAAGAGACAGAGAGGCCTGCATTCGAATATATAGATTTGAGAGAAGATTTTAAATTTTTCAGAAACAACTCTCAAACTGCAAAAATAATTTGTAAATTACAAATTTAACTAAAATTTGTTATAACTAACTAAAGTTAGTTAGAGTTAGTTATAACTAACTAGTGGATTAGTGAAAAGTTAGTTGAGGTGGTTATAACCAACTAGTGGGTTTGTGGAAAGTTAGTTGAGGTGGTTATAACCAACTAGTGGATTAGGAATTAGTTAGGAGTTTGTTGTAACTAACTAGGGTTGTTAGGAAAAAAAATTTAAGAAAAGAGCAGTATATATAACCCAAAAGGAGGGAAGCCGCTCTGGTTGGCGCTTGGAGATGGCCCAAGGCGCCTACAAAATATGCGAAGTCGCTAGGACTTCAAACAAAAAAAACCAAAATCTGGCGCCAAGCATGACTTGGTGCCCAACCACTACTCTAGTCTCTCTAACAATAGGAATCTAGGAATATTCATATTCCTCCATGACTAAGCATATGACTAGGAATTTACTAAAATGCTACCCTTCATCCTATTTTATCAAATTGCCATTCTTATTCTAACATTCACCAAATTGTCATTCTTAGCCAAACTACTAAACAAATAATTAGAAGGGAAAATGTGGTCTTTATTGGGAAGTGGGGTTACATCTTTTTCTGGAGTTATACAACGGGTATATACACTATTCATTTCTTCTACCAAGCGGTGGCAAATATTCAAAGATAATGTGCAAGGTCATACGATTAAACCGTTATCACAAACACGTTGGGAAAGCCATATCGAAAGTGTTAAGCCCATAAATGAGCAGACTTCACAAATAAGAGATGATGTAGTTGATTTGGAAAATACTTGTGAAGACCCAAAAACCAAGAGTGAAGCTGAGGCCTTAGCATCATATAAACTTGAAAATTTTGAGTTTCTATTAGGAATGGTAATTTGGTACAAGTTGTTGTACGGTATTAGCGTTGTTAGTAAATTTCTTCAAGTAGAAGATATGTATATTGATGTTGCTATCAGACTGTTACAAGGACTTATTTCTTCTCTTCAAGAGTACAGAGAATCTGGGTTTGATTAGGTTATGATTGAAACTGAAAAAATTGCAAATGAAATGAGAATTGAAGTTGCATTTCGAAAAAAATGCATCATTCGAAGAAAGAGTGAAAAGGTATCACAATCACTATCAGCTAAAGAATCTTTCGAAGTTAATTACTTCCTTTTTATAATGATCAAGCTCTTTCTTCTCTTCAAACTCGGTTTGAACAATTTCAAAATTGAAAAAATATTTGTGTTTTTGTTTAGTTTGGAGAGATTGAAGTCTACTGATGATGATAATCTATTGAGTCTTGTGTCAATCTTCAAAATTCACTACAAGAAACCAGGGTTTCTTATAACGGTAAATTTTTTTTGCAAAAATAATATAACCCATTGCAAAATCAATCTACAACAGTTATTAGAACTATTATAAATTCGAGCGTTGCAGATTCCTCTTACAACGATTATAGGAGATTTTTGCAAAATTTCTATAAATAGTTGCAAATAACATATTATGTAACAGATCTCACGTTAATGTATAACGGTTACATTGTGTTGTCAATAATATATTTGGCAATTATTAACAAACCATTGTAAATATTGAGTAATGCATGATGGTTAATAACTGTTGCCTAAGATATTTCATGCAACGGTTAAAAATTGTTATGGATAATAGGCAACGATCGATATCAAGTACTTTTTTTATCACCAATGGAACTCTCAACCTCCTGGATCACATGACTTCTCTCTACCACTAGGCTAGAGGCTCATTTGCATATAAATACTTATATATATATAATATATGTACTTATATCATTTCATCAATTGAAGATTTTGGATCGATATTAAATTAGTTATCTAATATTTTTTGTTAGCAAACAAGGAACCAATTAATATGTGTAATTCTAATGCTTAAATTCCTATTGTGTATAAACAAAATTCAAATTAGACATTGAATTTGCAACAACTATAAGCAAACTGTTGCGAGATCAATATTTTTGTAACAGTTGTTTTTCTTTTGACAATGGTTATCATAACGTTGTTATTAAAAAAATTGTAACTTGTAGCATAAATCGTTGCACAATCATTACAAATAATAAGCTCACTCACAACAGGTTGCAAAAATTGTTGTGCAATTGTTACTAACAATGAACCTTTTTATAAGTCTTTATGTAATCGTTGTAAAATATAATAAATTTGTAACAAATACTTAAAACCCTTGCATAACCATTTCCTATTCAACTCACTTTGACAACATTTTAAAAACTGTTGCTTGACCGTTGTAAAGAAAAACGTTTAGCAAGCGTTTATGAACCGTTGTAAAAGTGTATGAGGCGATGATTAATCTCTAACCATTGCAAATATTTTAAGTTAGAAACGGTTATTTCAACCGTTACGTAACTGTTGTAGATTATAGTTTCAGCAACAACCATATAAGCGTTGCAGTAAAACCATTGCAAAATAGGAATTTTTTTGTAGTTATTCTTTAACACATGACAGATGCTCTGATATTGATGGATCAGATTTGTTGTTGGAACTGAAGTTCTTAACACCTCACTACCAAGAGAAGCAAAAAAGAGCAATTGATGTGCTGAATTATTTGAAGAAAATAGATGATTGCTATCCAAATGCCTATGTTGCTTACAGAATTTTACTGACTATACCAGTTACAGTTGCATCTCCAAAAAGAAGTTTTTCTAAGTTGAAGCCGATCAAAACTTATCTTCGGTCAACTATGTCACAAGAGAGATTGAATGGCTTGGGTATGTTATCCATCGAGGAAAAAAATGGTTGAGAAAGTAGATTATGCAAACTTAATCATTACTTTTACCTCGAAAATGGCAAGACGAGTAATATTTAAGTAATTATGTGATGCCTTGAAGAAGCGTCTTATAGCCTAAGTTTTTTATTATTACTACTACTCCTATGAACTACCCAAACATTGTTAGCTTTCTTTTAATTTATTTTCTGGAACATCAGTTTTATCTTTTGGTTTGGAATATCTTCATTTTTATTAGTATTTATTATAACATATATTCTTTTGGATATTAAATTTTGTTTGTTGTTTTATCTTATGAATTTGGATTGAAAATACTATTATAGCATTATCGATAGAAAAAAAATACTATAAATAAACATTAAACTCTGAGGGCACATTTGTAGAGTTCGTTTCAAGTCTCAAAATCTAAAGTCCGACACTGAATTGTACTCCGGCGATACGCACGGAACTTTGTGCATGCTGCATTGCATGTCTTTTGGGCCCACTGTCTCCCAACTTCCACCATTATTATAAATGAAAGATAATATGTCTCCGCGACTCGATCCACTGATCTTCCGCTACCCAGCTAGGATCTTATAACTCTTCTCGGTAACCACAAGAGTAACTAGGTGGAGACATAACATGATTGTTGGGATATGCATTCATTTAAATCTCAACTATCAACTATATCTAATACTACTCATATTACATATACTTCTAAATGATAATTGGTTTAGGACTCTATTGGGTACAAGAATACCTTCTGTGCATGAGCCTAAGGTGTCCAAGAACGGATCATCCTCCGTGAAGACGAAGGTGACCGGCCGAGCCCAGTATCCCTCCACACGACCGAATTGAGCGTCGGTCCAGAAAGTCCGTATACGTGAACTGGTCGCTGTTATAATACATCAACATCCATCCGTAACCGTTACTTCATTAGTGAAAAATCCTATAAATTTGGCTCTCCTCTCAAATATGTTGCAGTTGCACACGTTGGCATACGCTTCCGCTTGGCCAGCCATACACAAACGAGACTTTGATTCATAAACTCCCACAAACTGTTAGATGCAAGCCTTTGGTACACAAGACCAAGACCAAGGCTTTTAACTCAAATTGATCACTCATCCTACATTGACATAATCTCCCAAACATTAAAACAGCATTACAATAAAACTACAATTATTATAATTTTAATCATCGTCGTATTTGTAATCCAATCCTGCATGTGTTGCAACTGCATAAACTCTCCGATCATCGGGTGATACGAGCAATGAACAAGTCCATGTCTGTTCTTGAGGATCCTCCGTCCGACACCGCAAGTCGAATGGCTTCGCCCAATGCCTTCGCTCTCTTCCTCACCTCCTTCCCTCATCGAGCAGCATAACCTTCTCGATCGCCTCCTCGATCTCGGCCGCGGAGACGACTCTATCACGATCATGCCAGTCTCTCACGGTGACCCCACCTTCAAGTAGCTCTCCGCCATGATCGCGTTCCGAGGCTGGTCCGAGTGCATTGGCCATCCGATGATCGGCACGCCCAGGCTCATGCTCTCCATGCACGAGTTCCACCCGCAGTGGCTCACGAATGCCCTGTCGACGGGTGCGACAGTAGTCGAGCGCGCGCGCCCATCCCCTCACCACGATTCCCCTCGCCCCCACCTCCTCCTCGAACCCTTCCGGCAACCGCCTCTCTCGAGGCCTCCCCCTTCGACAAATATGTCACCGCGGTCCGCGTCGCGGACGACCCATATGAACCGCTGGCTGCTGCGCCGCAGCCCGATCGCCAGCTGCTCGATCTGGCCGTCGGATATCGTCGTCGTCGAGCCGAACGACACAAAGACCACCGTCGCCGTCGTGCCTGTCCAGCCAGTCGAGGCACTTGTGGCGTTTCTCGTCGCCCAGCCGTTCGTAAGCGGCGACCGGATTCACCGGCCCGACCGCGAAGAGCCTCTCGCCGTCGGGCACGTAGCCGCCGGCAATCAGGTCGAGGAACTCGCCCTCGATCGCACGGCACGTGTTGACGAGCAGCCCGGCCTGCTTCGGCGTGTCGAACGTGCTGCGGTCGACATGCTCCCAGAACTCGCCCGGGTAGCAGCCATCGAGCCGGGTCGATATCACGTCAAGGACCTCCCGGCTCAGGTCCGTTGCCGGCCTCTCTCCTTCCTCCCACATCAACGACAGGCCGTAGAAAGCCGGAGTGCAGTGGAAGGCGTAGCTCTCCGCGTTGTCCACCGAAGCCACCGCGTGCCCGGCGTAGCTCATGAGTACGTCGTGGACAACGACGAGCCTGCGCGAAGCCGCGGAGCGAGCGGAGGAGCTCCGCCAAGGGTGCTTGCATGTGCATGGAGGCGTCGAAGGTGGGGATGAGGTGGGAGGGGAACTTGAAAGTTGAGTTGGCGTCGGGTGGCGGAACGGGGAAGGAAGGGATAGGGAGGTCGTGAAAGTGGAGTTTCTTGATAGACTCAGCATCCCGGCCGTGGATTCGATGCCTCGCTTGGCGGATGTGGGTAGGAGAAGACACGTAGTGGACGGAGAAGTCGCGGCCGCGGCCGAGCGAGCCGAGCAAGTTGAGGGAAAAGTGGAGGAGCTGGTTGAGGTGGCCTTGGGCTGGGAATGGCACCACCACTATGGCTACTTCTTGTGATTGAGTCATTGTTGCTTTGCTTTGCTTCGCTTCGCTTGAGCAGTGCCTCCGGATGGAAATTTGTACACCCCCTCCAATTCTTTGCTTCTTGACGCAACGCAACGTGCCTGTGTCCGTGTCGGGTCAACTAGCTGAGCTCGTTCGTGATTGGTTGGCCGGCGGTGGTTGCTAATGGAGTCAATAAAAGGCTGCCTACTGTTGAAGGTTGAAGAAGAATTTTGTTGTCATTTTTCAATTTATGTATTTAATGATTACTGTCCAATTCTATCTAATAAAATAAAATAAAAGTAGAAAAATGTTGAAGTGTTACTAGGGGTCATCAGATGCCGAGTTTAAAATCGAAAACCGATCCGACCGAACCCTTATAGCAAATTAGGTTCGGTGTTAAATGTTTGGGGCCGAAGTTCGGTTCTAAATCCACAAATGTCATATTTTGGTTCAAAATTTGGGTTGGCAATTGGTTTTTGACCCGATACAAAAATTGAACTATGTATTTACCATTGTACCTCACAACTATATTTCTTTTCTTTTTTTTGAAAATAGGTAATTGTGTTGAACGCTCCCACCAGAAATCGATCTTCTAACCACTTGGGCCACATGCCTCCGCATGCCTTACCACTTGGGACGCATGCCTCACCACTACCACTAGGCTAGGGGTCATTGGCTACCCCACTACATATATATATATATATTATATATATATATATATATATATATTTATATATATATATATATCAATTTTCTGCTCTCCCCGTCCCTCGAAGTCTCCTCTCTTTTCCTGAAAAGTGAAAACCCTAATCCTATTCTTTGGGGAGAGTCCTTGGTTCAGGCTTCTTTCTCAGTTTTTGTCTCTCCATCTTTTAGATCTCTAAGATCTGATGGTTTGGGCTTCTCTCTCCGTATCCGTCTCTCAAATACGAGTCTTTCAATCTCGACTCTATGACTCAGATCTGTCTCATATGAGGATCTTGTTTCGTCTACAAGACTTAGTAAGTCTCTCTCCCTCTCTGCTCTCTCTCAAAACTTGAGTCTCGATCTCGAATCGAAGACTCATCATATCTAACTTTTATATGCGATGTGGTTTGGATATTCTCCTTTCCTGTGTCATATCTCTTATATGATTACTGCTTCAAATCAGTTCTTTACTTATTATGAGAAATCCAAGGATCTCGGCTTGAATTTCTTATTGCTTCAAATACAGTCATTTTTATGATATTTATGACTCTACATAGTGCAACTAATGATAATATATTGTATGGTTATTTTACACTTCCAATTAATTATTATTTTCTTGCATGAATCATGAAAGTGGAAGTCTGAAGGAGAATATATTTTGAATTGTTCTCGCTCACAGTACTGACTCACTTTAAGTATCCATGTTCCCTGACCCTTGCTCTGTTGTCTCGAATTCTTGAATATGTATTTTCCATCATTGAATATGCACGGTGCTGCAAAAAATGCTTATGTTAGCTGGAAAAACATGCTTATGCTTATGCTTATGTTAGCTGCCAAAAAAATGCAAGGTTGAAAAAAAAATTGTTAGTTTATTGGATCTGGTTATACTTATCAGCAGTACCTAGTGGTTTATGTTCTTTGATGGTTCAGTTATTTGCTAGTTCTGTTATTTACTGGTTATTTACTTTTGTTTGCACTTTGCAATGTTATCCTTTAGATTAAAAAATAAATATTAGAGTTAGGTAAGGGTTAGGTTAGGTTAGGTTACTCACTAATTATATGATATTTATTACGTAGCATCAATCAATAGTAATAATTTTGTATTCATGTAATGTGCATATTCTTAATTTTATGGAAATTCATATTCATAGTTAATATATTGAAAGACAAATTTTGTTTTTTAAATGTCACACGAAGGTGATCCATCCCTACCAGCAACTAGTTCCGAAGCCACTAATAACCCAAATTCCAATCCTAATTCGAATCTTCGAGTTAATTGAAAACCTATGAAGAAAAGTGCACCATTTTGGAGTGATTTTAATAGAATATTGGATGCAAAAGGCCATCCAAAAGCTAGTTACAAGCATTGTAAAAGAGAGTACCAACGTCATAGTAAATTAAATGGGACAAGCAATCTAAAAAAATATTGGAATGTATGTTCGCTGAATCCAAAAAAATCATGATTTCAATCAATTAATAGTCAACTTGCAACCAAATGTAAAAGGCATGGATAAAATACTCATTAGTTAAAAATTTAGTCAAGATGAGGGGAGAAAAGCCTTGACACATATGGTGATTGTTGATGAGCTTCTGTTTAGGATTGTGGAATGTGAAGTCTTTAGACACTTTATGAGTGTTGTGTGTTCCATCTTTCGTATTTCTATCAAGATGGACCGTGGTACGAGATTGTTATGATATTTACTCTATTGAAAAGAGTAAGTTCAAAGCATATTTGAAAGAGTCTAAGCAATGGTTTGCCTAACAACGGATTCATGAACATCATTACAGAAGACAAATTTTATGTGTCTTACGGTACATTACATAAATGAGGATTGAGAATTGAAGGGAAAAAGAATTATAAATTTTGTCCAATTTCTAGTCACAAAGAGGAGGCTATCAGAAAAGACGTGGAAAATATTTGCATGAGTGGGGTATTGATAGGATATTCACCATCACAGTTAATAATGTTAGTTCTAACAATGTTACTATTTCTTATTTGAGCAAGAAGATCCAAAATTAGAAAAATAATATTCTAAATTGCAAGTATTTACGCATGAGATGAATTGCACACATTCTCAATCTCGTTGTGGTTGACGGTTTGAAATTGATGTCTCCATCGGTTTCTCGTGTTAGGAATGCCATAAGATATGTGAGACACTCCTAGTAGATTCCAAAATTTTAAGGAGTGTGCTGAAGCCGACAAGATACAAAACAAAAAAATTATTGTCTCTTGATGTGAGCACACGTTGGAATTCTACATTCTTGATGTTAGACGCGGCTCAAAGGTTTGAAAGGCAGAGATCCACATATGTTGATCCGTAGTTCAAAGTAGATCTAGCGGAGAATGGTAGGTATCATGTAAAAAAGATTGGTCTAATGCAAGAAAATTGTGCACTTTTCTAGAACATTTCTATGATCACAATGCATATCTCAGATTTTTATATGTCACTTGTAATAACTTTTTTGATAATTTCACATTTATTGACATTTTATTGCGCACTTCAAGAGAGAGTAGTGACTTTAACTTGGCTCTAATGGTCGATAAAATTAGAGAAAGTATCATAAGTATCAGGGGACATTGAGAAGATGAATATGGTAATATATGTATTGCACCAATGCTTGATCCACGACAAGTTGGAGTATGTGGAAATGTTCTGATCAACTATGGTATGAAGGAGTGATTACAAAAAAGAAAGTGAAGAGTGTCGTGTATTCTATATTCAATGAGTACAAAATATTAGCACTTCTCAAATTGGTGGCACTAGTATACTACTAGTAGTGATAAAGTTCAATCTTCTAGTGAAAATCAACCATGCCACACATTGCAATTGAAAAAGTTTATGAGGCCCAATTCAAGAAACATAAGATAAAATTGGATGGAGGTGATACTAAATCGGAGCTTGATCATTATCTAGATGAGAGTACCGTAGATGATGATGATGATGATGAGATGAAAGTGATGATTTATATTTTGGGATGGTGTGAAAGCGTAATTCTCCTCGTTTTGGGTCCTTTCAAAGATGGCTATGGTTGTTTTGGTCATCTTGTATTACTGTGGCTTCCGAGATCGCTTTTAGTACAGGTGGTCGTGTGGTTGATGCTTATAGAAGCTTTTTGACTTCAGAAATTGCTAAAGCACTATATTTGTCAAGATTGGTTTAGGGGGCCCTCCGATCGACCCATCCTATCTATTATTGAAGAGGATTTTGAGGACATCTATAAACTTGAAATGGGTAAATTGTACTTATAAAATTGTTTTACATTCTTTCAATTGATAGCAATTGTGTTAACTTGTTCATTTATTTATTCTTATCATTTAGTTTTGGGTAAATTAACGGTGGGATCAACATCAACAAGCGATATTAATACTTTCGCTCTTTGAAGTTTAAAATAGGTGTGTAATACTTTTGAAACAATGATTGTAATGCTGGATATTATTGCTCTTTTGGAGACTAGACTACTGGATATTGCTCTATATGCTGGATATTATGATACTGCTATATTGGATATGTCACGCCCCGCTCCCATAGGAGCGATCGTCCTCGCTAAGGCGTGATGCCGCACGAGCCTAGATTGCGCTCGTGCATGGCAGTTTCATAACGGCCGATTACATCGGCGGCGACGGGGTCGTCGCACAGAAGTTCCAAGCAGATACATTGAAACATGCAGCAAAAATTAGAACAAGAACACATGAATACAAGTCATTCAAAAGAAGCTCTTTATTGATATTGAATACACGATTACATTGTGGGCGCAAGGCCAAATTATAAATTCTCTCATGCTCACTTTTCTCTCATTTTACAAGTCACTCTGCTCTCTCATCTCTCGATACAAATGTTGAACCAGCGGAAGCTTTGGAAGGCGATGTCCATACATTATGTCCTGTATAAGTCTTCGGTTCCACGCGGCCGCACGCTTCGAATCGCCAAGGAACTCCGTGCCTCGACGATCCAAGCGAGCTCCGCACCACGAGCTTCTACATGTGCCTGTACATGAACACTGTGTGGGTGTCAGTACTCAACTGTACTGGTGGAGTGAGCTCCTCGCCCACCCATACAAAACCTACACGTTCATTTACTTTGTGCAGCTTAAATCCCTTTCTATTGTCTTTCTAGTCTTGCCTTAGGATCAGTTTTAAGACTACGGACGCCTTGGCATATTTGTGAGGACTATCCCGTGCTTGTACACAATGTTAACATACTTTACCTCTAGACCCCTTTTTTGTGCCAACAACGTTAACCTATCAAGTCGTACTTGCCTTTCGGCCAAAATCAGAGATGCAACTACGCGATGAGGCTTCATTCCGTGTGACCGTGCCAAAACCCTTGCTGAGGTCGTGCCTCGCAATTCAGTAAGACTTAACCAACTCGCCGCCTCGCGGCCCTTGCTACTTTGATCACCAACTGACCCAATCGAGACTTGTGGACTTAGTGTCGCTCAACTTGTCTTACGGCGATTCCTAACTTAAACCGCGACGACTCAATCAAACTTGTGCAACTCTATGCCAACATCTTAAGACTCGACGCCACGACTCGTGCCGAAGCACGACGCCTACGTTGAAACCAAATCTTAGGCCCAACGTTGTGCTTTTGACTTGTACACACACCTTCAACTCGACTCCTTAATATAACGCACTCAATACTCGACTAAATTCAAAAGCACACTCGCGGATTACGTCATCATGCCGACATCTATATGAACTTGGTCACTAGTACGACAAGTATCTTGGACCTCCATTGGATATTAGGGTACGTTCGTAAAACGAGGCACAATCTCGTCGAATTTCCCCTAATAGCCGTCCTACGGCGCACCCCTTGGGTCAGGTCGCACACCATCCAAGGGTCCCGTAGGCCCGTGGTTCCTTCTAGGCCAGATCGGTCCCGTGGCCGCGGCAACCGTCTGAGGAACAAAATCAAAACCCTTGTGCACCGGTACACAAGTTGTCCAATGACCATGCAGACTCGACCCACTTTCTTATTTTAGGACCGTTTCATTCTTTACTTTCATTGTTTTACTATCTTTTGAGTTCCACATTCCAAACTTCATTATTTGAGACCCCTCGACGACCAACGGTCGCGAGCATTCTTTCCATGTTACCGTATTATTTCATTCAACTCAGGAATGCCTATTCGATAGTCTTTCTCCAAAACTCATTAAGTCGACCGTGTGGTTCATACCTTAATGCTAAGTCCGTACATCGTGTCTCAAACCAACTTACGTTCTACGCGACGCTATCGCCCAAGTCATTTATATGACGGGCCTTGGGATCGTAGGACTATTTAACTTGACAACCGCAGAATGAGCGGGACAGCACTTGGAATGACTTGGTCGACCGACATAACTTTGCCTAACTTACTCAAGCCTACAACTTAACCCGAGGGACGAGCAAAGGCTATGCCAAGCCTTGCGTTACGATAGCGTGCATGCTTTATCGAGCATTTACTGGACGACGCCTATGACTTAGGCAAGTCTTAGCTTTTGTGTCGAAGACCAACTTTCCTTCTCCCAAGCCACGAGACGAAGGGCCGAGTGTTATTTTCAAAGCACGCCGTGTACCAACTCTAGGCCGACCTTGGGACGTTTTTCATGTTCTAATTCATTTCGACCCGTCGGGATGATTCTCTTAGCTATGTAGATTCGTCTCTTTTATTTTCAAGCCTATTGTGCAAGTTGAAAACATGCATTTTATTATGTGAAGGCAAATGAGGCAAGTTCACCAAAACTATCCCACCTGAGCGAGCGGTCGCCTTGACCGAGCGATGTCTTCGAGTAGCCGTTGCAAGGCTAAGTCCGAACGTCGTCGGCGTTTCGATTCCTCCGATTGACTTTGCGGGACGGGGCACTACATCATACACCACTCAGAACAAGTCTCGTCCTCGAGACTTTCCTGAAGGTAAGCCATTCTACCATTTCTATTGCCCAGACTTAATCGTTCCTAGACACGGAACTATAACGGTCGTACGGGGCACGCCAGAACTTATCGTATACACTCCGTCTACGCGTTTCCTCGATTTTAAGCCATGCTCGCACTATTATCGAAGTTTCCTTTAGCACGATTTCAAGTTCTCGACACTTCCATTCTCCAAGTCTCATTTCAATTCAACGTATCACTTGGTTGGATCGTGCACGCATTCCAGGCGTCCCTAAAAAACATGCATTCAGCCAAGCCGCATGATAGAGAATCTGTCATTCTCACTCGAGTCGTATCGTGCACATACTCAAGCGTCCCTGAAATATATGCATGTCAGCCGAGTCTCATGAGCAGGGTTTCCTATTCTTGATTCACTCTTTCAATCCATGCAAATCTTCAAGATCAATCTTTCGATTGCTAACACTTGAAACAGGACGTCTCATCTATCCGCTAGGCCAATTTCTCGAGGCTAAGTCAACGTCAGGATTGGAATCATAGTTCCCCAACAATAATGCCAACACTGACCCCAATCCTAGGGTCAAACCAAAGTCGATAGTACGGGATTTTCTACCCAAGCTCGCGTCACTCAGATTTCTAAACATCGAGCACGATCACCTAATTCGCATCGAGACATTCGTTGCGCAGAATCCATTCATTTCACCAATTCTAACCAATTTATGTATTCGATCACGAGGTTGTTTAGCTCGACAGTATGTTGTGCCCCAATCTCACGCGAGTCCGATTATCCACGGTGGTTCATGAATCACCACGCAACGCTCCCGCGGAATAATCATTCTCATCGGGGCATAACTCTTGTTTGAGTCTAGACTAATTCATTTTCGATACGCGGATTGGACCTACTTAATCCTCAAGTTTAATCGTCCAGTACACCAAGTCATTCTCAAGTCCACCTTCGTGTCAAACCACAAGTCGAGGCATCAAATTGTCGTGTCGTGCAAGTTCGACCACCCCCGCTGTATGAATCACCATACCAGCGCTCACGCGGAGTGATCGCCCAAATCGGCGTGACGCATGTGCGAGGCTGGAGTAGCGCTTGCATAAGACAAGAACGTCAACGTCAACGTTGTGGTTATCGACGAAACAAATCCAAATATTCTATTTTTTATCCAAGCCAAGTTCGATAGTCCGATCGTCATTCGTTCAACTAGGAAATCCTCGAGCCAAGTCTATCTTTTTCTCGACACATTTCAATATCCCGAGTATAGCATCCATCGGAGCAATGATATTTGCACGATCATCATTCGTCGAGTCAGAGTACCCCCGAGTTATCGCATATCGATCTTTGATACGCCTCAATACCATCGATGATATGCGTAACCCGACGATCTTCCCTTGCAACCAATTTCGAGTCGTGCGATTGATGCTATTGTCCGAATGGATATTCCATAATCTTTTCGATATTCAAGATCAAGTTCGATCTCCATTCCTCAAGCTAGTTTCAAGATCGTTGTCCAAACGCAAGTCACGATTTTATTCGACTCGATCCAAAATCGTACGTACGATCCTCTAAGTTTCCTCGATCAAGACCAATCCTTTTTATTTATCGTTCCGGATCGTTTTCTAACTCACGTTGCCCATTCACAAGTTGTCCAAACGACATCTCGTTCGGGACACACGAAGTCACGACCAACTAAGCGTGACACGTTCCAAGGCTTTGCGCGATACCATCGCGTGCCGACATACTCGTTCTATCCGTAAATCCTTTAGTCTCCCTCGAACAATTTCTGTAACGTCTATACACCATTCGGATTCGAGCCATCCTGATCTAAACCACAATCACATTCGTATTACTCGCTAACTCGTCCTTCAGATTCGTTCGACGAATCTCTAGCGTAATCGCTCACATCGCATCGACAGACTAAGTCGTTCGTACTATTCTTCGAAATCTAAGTCAATCTTCCGTGTATGCCTAAGCGTTAACTCGATAGCATCCCTATCGATAGACACTCTAAGTGCATTTCCGTTCCCGACCGAGCGATACTCAATATCGCTCACAACTCGTTTGCACCATAAGTCTAGGTGCGCGATACGCGGACTAAGTTGTGCCGCATAATCATCCCGTGCGAACTATATTCAAGTTTGCACACTCACTTGCTAATGTCGACGTAGGACTAGTTGGACACGCATGCGACATGTTAACTTAGCATGTGTTTCCTAACGAGTCATGTGTAACATCGTTCGACACAAAGGCCGTCGCCTATCGATGCGTTCGATGGAACGCTTGAACGAGCTTTCGAAAGTATTTAGACTTATTGTATGGACATACCGAGGGACATTTGAGAGAGAGCACACACTTATTTTCCAACGATGAGCTTTCAAAACTGAGAAATTTGACTTGAAGTCCAAGGACGTAAAGCCGTGCTCTGATACCATTATGTCACGCCCTACTCCCGTAGGAGCGATCGTCCTCGCTAAGGCGTGATGCCGCACGAGCCTAGATTGCGCTCGTGCAAGGCAGTTTCATAACGGCCTATTACATCGGCGGCAACGGGGTCGTCGTACAGAAGTCCCAAGCAGATACATTGAAACATGCAGCGGAAATTAGAACAAGAACACATGAACACAAGTCATTCAAAAGAAGCTCTTTATTGATATTGAATACATGATTACATTTGTGGACGCAAGGCCAAATTACAAATTCTCTTATGCTCACTTTTTTCTCATTTTATAAGTCACTCTGCTCTCTCATCTCTCGATACAAATGTTTGAACCAGCGGAAGCTTCGGAAGACGATGTCCATACATTATGTCCTGTATAAGTCTTCGGTTCCACGCGGCCGCACGCTTCGAATCGCCAAGGAACTCCGTGCCTCGACGCATCCAAGCGAGCTCCGCGCTACGAGCTTCTACCTGTGCCTGCACATGAACACTGTGTGGGTGTCAGTACTCAACTGTATTGGTGGAGTGAGCTCCTCGCCCACCCATACAAAACCTACACGTTCATTTACTTTGTGCAGCTTAAATCCCTTTCTATTGTCTTTCTAGTCTTGCCTTAGGATCAGTTTTAAGACTACGGACGCCTTAGCATATTTGTGTATGAGGACCATCCCGTGCTTGTACCACAATGTTAACTCATACTTTACCTCTAGACCCCCTTTTTGTGCCAACAACGTTAACCTATCAAGTCGTACTTGCCTTTCGGCCACTATCAGAGACGCAACTACGCGATGAGGTTTCATTTTCGTGTGACCGTGCCACAAATCCTTGCTGAGGCCGTGCCTCGCAATTCAGTAAGACTTAACCAATTCGCCGCCTCGTGGCCCTTGCTACTTTGATCACCAACTGACCCAATCGAGACTTGTGGACTTAGTGTCGCTCAACCAACTTGCCTTACGGCGATTCCTGACTTAAACCCGCGACGACTCAATCAAACTTGTGCAACTCTATGCCAACATCTTAAGACTCGACGCCACGACTCATGCCGAAGCACGACGCCTACGTTGAAACCAAATCTTAGGCCCAACGTTGTGCTTTTGACTTGTACACACACCTTCAACTCGACTCCTTAATATAACGCACTCAATACTCGACTAAATCCAAAAGTACACTCGCGGATTGCCGCCGTCATGCCGACATTTATATGAACTTGGTCACTAGCATGACAAGCTATCTTGGACCTCCATTGGATATTAGGGTACGTTCGTAAAATGAGGCACGATCTCACCGAATTTTCCCTAATAGCCGTCCTACGGCGCACCCCTTGGGTCAGGTCGCACACCATCCAAGGGTCCCGTAGGCCCGTGGTTCCTCCTAGGCCAGATCGGTCCCGTGGCCGCGGCAACCGTCTGAGGAACAAAATCAAAACCCTTGTGCACCGGTACACAAGTTGTCCAATGACCATGCAGACTCGACCCACTTCCTTATTTTAGGACCGTTTCATTCTTTACTTTCATTGTTTTACTATCTTTTGAGTTCCACATTCCAAACTTCATCATTTGAGATCCCTCGACGACCAACGGTCGCGAGCATTCTTTCCATGTTACCGTATCATTTCATTCAACTCAGGAATGCCTATTCGATAGTCCTTTCTCCAAAACTCATTAAGTCGACCGTGGTTCATACCTTAACGCTAAGTTCGTACATCGTGTCTCAAACCGACTTACGTTCTACGCGACGCTATCGCCCAAGTCATATTTATATGACGGGCCTTGGGATCGTGGGACTATTTAACTTGACAACCGCAGAATGAGCGGGACATCACTTGGAATGACTTTGGTCGACCGGCATAACTTTGCCTAACTCAAGCCTACAACTTAACCCGAGGGACGAGCAAAGACTATGCCAAGCCTTGCGTTACGATAGCGTGCATGCTTTATCGAGCATTTACGCGACGACGCCTATGACTTAGGCAAGTTCTTAACTTTTGTGTCGAAGACCAACTTTCCTTCTCCCAAGCCACGGGACGAAGGGCCGAGTGTCATTTTCAAAGTACGTCGTACACCAACTCTAGGCCAACCGTGGGACGTTTTCCATGTTCTAACTCATTTCGACCCGGGGATTATTCCCTTAGCTATGTGGATTCGTCTCTTTATTTTCAAGCCTATTGTGCAAGTTGAAAACATGCGTTTTATTATGTGAAGGCAAAGATGAGGCAAGTTCACCGAAACTACCCCACCTGAGCAAGCGGTCGCCTTGACCGAGCGATGTCTTCGAGTAGCCGTTGCAAGGCTAAGTCCGAACGCGTCGGCGTTTCGATTCCTCCGATTGACTTAACGGGACAGAGCACTACAGGATACTACTCTATATGCTGGATATTGATCTGTTATGATACTTTGTTATATTTCTATATGGTAGTGCACCTAGTCTTTACTAAACATGCTGCTCTAGGTGCCCAGGTGTTGTTCTAGTGATATTCTGATACTTTGTTCTATGTGGATTCTTCTCCATATGGTCTTGCATACTTTTGTGTGATACTACTCCAAATTATGGTCCACATTAAGTTTCACTTAAATAAATCTAGATCCTGTAGTGGTGTGGCATTTGATGCAGCCAATGGCGTGGCACTTGTTACAGCTAATGGCGTGGCTTGTTGCAGTCATTGGTGGAGACATTAAATGCAACTATTGATGATGATTGCTTTTTTATATTGTTGTCAGTTCATTTATTGTTTCTCTCTATCTTGGAATTTTTACTAACATATTAAACGAGAAAGTGGCAATGATGATTACGGCTTAAGAAAGTGTAATGATACTACATGGCATCATACTATGATGCATAAATTAGCCATCTAAGATGTATTATATTCTTCTCATTTTCTCCCTTTAGTGTAGGACAGTGGAAATGTGGATTTGATGGCAAAATTAATGTTTGTAGCTTTGTCTTTGCCTGGAGTGAAATTAATGACAAAATTAATGTTTGTAGCTCTATCTTTGCGTGGAGTGGGATTTATGGCATATGGTTCTAAATGTCCATGGAATGTAAACTTGGATATTTGATATAGTTCTAAACTTGTAGCATTGTCTTTGTCTATTTGGTTCTAAATTTGTATATTTGATATGGTTTTAAACTTGTAGCTCTATGTCTTTGGTTCTAAACTTGTATATTTGATACTAACTGCACTATATTTGATAATTGATATTGCCCTATATGGTACTGCATACTTAAAATAAAGAGAAAATTTGAGTGGCATCCCACTTTTTTTTTACGCTTATTTAAGGTGCACCCCACGACTTTACATGAATGTACAACACCTCCCATTTTGACGAAAAATGTCTATTGCTAACGGTCAACTCCTTTGACCATTTATTTGGACAAAATACCCTCGCTCGTTATGCCCCTACCTGATCCTTGTGGCCGCCCCTCCCCGACCTCGCCGGCAGTTCTCCCCCTCCCCGACCTCGCCAACAGCTCTTCCCCCTCCCCGACCTCACCGGCCCCCTCCCCGACCACGCCGACACTTCTCCCCCTTCCCGGCCTCGCCGTCCCCTCCCTGACCGCCGTCGCCGCTGCTGCTGCCGCCGCCGCTGCTGCCATCGCTCGCCGCCGCGCCGCTGCTGCCACCGCGCGCCGCCGTGCGACGCCTCGCGTCGCTGCTGCCACCGTACGGGAGGGGGGTTGTTGTTGGTGGTGATGGTGATGGTGAAGGTGGTGGAGATGATGACGGAGATGGTGAAGGTGGTGGTGGTGATGGAAGAGATGGTGGAGATGATGGTGGTGATGGTGAAGGTGGTGGTGGTGGTGGTGGTGATGGAAGAGGGCCGAGCGACGCCGTGGAGGGGGGCCGAGCACGGCGGGGAGAGACAGATAGTTGACGTGGGGAAGAGGACAACAGACAGGGGTATTTTCCGTCCAAAAAATTGGTCAAAGAGGTTGACCGTTCGTTTTGGACTGAAACCATCAAAAGTGGGAAATGTCGTACATTTATGTAAACTTGTGGGATGTACCTTAAATAAGCGTAAAAAAAATGGGGTACCACTCAAATTTTCTCTAAAATGAACCAGATGAAGTTTGGATTTGAATATTTGTGATATGTGAAGAACATATTGGTCTTTGCCTGGAAAATGTAGTTTCCTGATGAAGTTTGTATTTGAATATTTGTTATATGAGTCATTAAACAGAATCTTGAAAATGATAACATGTCGGTCCTTTAAACAAAGGTCCATACTAAATATTTTGGCTTTTTAAAAAAATGTTATATGCTAACAGACCGGCCCATAAACGAAGGCCCATAACCCGAATAAGCTGATAAATCGAACCAAATTAGTTCGATTCGGTTCAAATTGGATTTTGTAGTAAAACAGTTCGGTTCGATTTTGAATTTTTTGATTTGATTCATGTTAGATTTTTATTATTTGGGTTCGGTTTGAACCGATGCACCCCACTGTTACAGTAGAAGTCTGGTCATATTTGTTTGTTATATTTTTTAGTGTTTGTCTAAAAGGGATTAATTAATGTAATATTTAATTGGTAAGTACAACCACTTCCTATCAGTAATGTTGATGTAACGAGTTGTCTGCACACAAAAATTATCTACAATGATAAATGTTCTATAAAGTAGAAAAAAGAAAGTAAGATAAAAAATTCTAGTAATATAGAAAGATGGAGATATGGTAAATAGAAAAGAAAAAATTTGTAAGAAGTTGTTTCTTCATTCACTTATTAATTAACTAGAAAATAGTCCCTTACATAGGGCTTGCAATAATTAAGAAAAAACAATGCCAAAGATATAAATTATGTAGATCAAATAAGTTTTTGTTGTTTTGTTCGCACTACTTACAGCGAGTCAGACGCTGAAACGATATGCTTGTGATCAAATATATCTTTGAAAATGTTCTAACCTAATTTATGTGCAGATTTATGTCTGTAGAAGTTCTCCAAGAATTTTTTTTTAATCAATTTTCTTGATAAATCGGCAGACTTTGCTGAGTTTTCCTAACATCGGAATACTGACTGTTTGTTTTTTAGGAAAAACCTCGAGTAACAAATAAATTTCTAAGAAACTTGTTCCCACATTATACTAAGTATAATGGTATACTCAGATGTATTGTCGGTATACCAGAAAGGACAACTTTTTAGAGTAATTTTTTTGTTGTCACCGTATAGTATACTAATGGTACATAGTCGATACACTGTTGGTATACTGAAAAAAAACAAAAACTTTAAAGCATTTTTCAGTTGATACTATAATATACTGGCGTATACTACCTTTCAATATAATCTACAATTTTTTGTTAGAAATTTTATTGTACCATGTCGATTCATGAGATGAAGAATATAAATTAAATTGATTGCGGAAGCGTACCTGAATCTATTATCTTTGCTTGACGGATCTTGAAGCACACGTCTCTTTATGGGGTTTGATCTTTCCAACCCTACGGCCCTTAATAACAAAGATGAAATCTTTGTTCCTCTCTTTGTTGATGGGGACAGAAGATAATAGAGAAAATCCTCTCTTGGTGGCCGTATGAGTTGGGGACCATAACCCTAATGAATACACATATATATAGATATGTGTGTTGTGATATTTCTAATTTGGCCCCTCATCAAATTAGAATTATCTCTTCGGTATCTACACATTAATTCCATGACAATTATACCCTTAAGCCAATTTTCAATAGACCACTTTAATTTGACTTAATTATTTAGATAGTCCAAACACAATTAATTTTACATGTGTGGCCCCATAATTATTGAATAATTCCAACAATCTTCCACTGGGCCACATATGTAACCTTATAATTGTGTTAACCTTATTGAGCTCATAAATTGCTATCTTAATCCTTATGGTATATCCGGACAATCTCGTCCATTAACCATATCAACATAGGATCAAAGCGGCATTCGTCACATATAGCGTAACTAAACCATCAATGGTCACATATACCAATATAGCTAAACGATATAGATCAATCATGGATGCGTAGCATGGAAATTATACGCAATGTGATCAATACATGTCTATTTCCAACTGGTCCTCCTTAACTTTAATGAGATCAATACTTAACATAATGAAAACAAAATGAACTGAATTTCCATACATCTGATTAGATAAATATCCAAAATACTTTAATACATAAATGTGTCCAAAACCAAATAGCACCCAAATACATAAAATACAAACTCCCACTATATTGTCATATTCTTAATTAACACCCATATGAGCAGCATGCTCATGAAAGACCCTGGATGATAATGTTTTTGTGAGCGGATCCACTAACATGGAGTTTGTCCTAATTTGCTATATGAACACTATAACCATTCTGAATTCTTTCCTTCACAACTAGAAACTTTATGTCAATATCCTTTGACTTATACAAGTTTCTATTGTTATTGGAATAAAGTACTGCTGATTTATTGTCACACCATAATTTTATGTGGTCTTTCAACACCGTACTGTAGGCGCAGTCTTGTGACAATTTCGCAACCATATTCCCTGAATAGATACCCTACATCATGTTATAAATCTTGCTTTCATGATGGAAGAAATTATGAATGCATGTTTGACACTCATCCAAAATATATCTCCATTAGTTAGCATAACCTGATGTGGATCTCATGCTGTGTTAGCATCCAACAAAATCGGAGTCGGAATACCTTATGATCTCCAGAATTATTCCATCTCCTACAAAGAGCATATAATTCTTTGTTCTCTATTAATTACTTAAGTAGTTTGGCTGCTATCCAATGATCCATCCATATTTGCTTAAAATATCTGCCTAACATCTGAATATGTACGTAATATCCTAACGCTTACATACTTGAGCATACATTAGACTTCCTACAACTGGCCATGTATGGAAAATCTATTGTATTTTCTTAATTTTAAGGCTAATCTTAGGGCACTTGATTGAGACCGAATTTGTCTTCTGTAACGAGAGGTGTCACCTTGTTTGCATTGAATACTTCAATCAATATACAAAACCAGAAAATTATTTCTACTCCCACTGAACTTGTGATACATATAATCTTCAACAGTGTTTATCTCAAAACCAAACGAGATAATCACTTGGTAAAACTTAAAGTATCTTTGACGAGAAACCTGCTTGAGTCCATAAATAGATTCTGTCAGTTTGCGAACCATATTCTTTGGGTCTTCTGACACAAAGTTTTCTGGTTGTACCATATAAATTATTTCGTCAATGTTACCATTGAGAAATACCGTTTTGACATCCATTTGATGTAGCTCAATATTAAAATGTACAATAAGTACTATGATTGGTTTAAAAGAGTCTTTCAAAGAAACCGAAAAGAAAGTCTCTTTAATAAAAAATCCCTTCCTCTTCTCTTGAGGTTGTTGAGTTTGTTCCTCAGAAACAATTACCTTATCTTGAATGGGGGGTGCCTTTATGTTGTCTTGTTAAGGTAGCTCAACATCAACTTATAGAGGTAATTCGACATTGTCTTATTGAGGCTCTGAATTCACTTCTTGATCAATGACAGGTGCAGAATCTTGCACATCGTCAAAAGTGATAGTAGGAATCGCAATCGGTTCCTCCTCAAAGACAATGTCATTGACTTTATTTCTCTCCCAAACTCAACATCCTCAAAAAATATTACACTTTTCGTCTAAAAAATCTTTATTTTTGTGTTTAGTACCACGTGGTTCCATATGCAAGATTTCTTTATAGGACGCAATAGTTTCAAGTGATAATAGCATGTCACGAACATTTAAAAAAAAATAATACCAACATTATTTTGAATTTAAAGATAGATCAAACTTTATTGATCCCAAATGAACAATGATAAATAAGATTGTCAAACAAGAAAACTGAAACTAAATTTCGTCTGAAAGACGGTACAACAAAGCTTTAGATAAAATTGTCTATCAAATACAATAATAACTAATATCCAAATTTTGTCCTATTGCATCCACTTCTACCGTCTTGTCGTCTCCCACATAGATGTATCTTTCACCATTAATTGGCTTTCGGTAGATCTGACAACCCTGCATAGAAACACTGATGTGAGTAGTTGCACCAAAATCTAATCACCACGTGTTTCTTAATACTGAAGCTAAATCATACAAAATTAATAAATGTACCTTTCTTTACACGCCATGCGTGGTACTTTGTACATTCCTTCTTTACGTGTCCCGGCTTGCCACAAAAGAAACAACCATTGGCCTCAGTTTGTTGTTTCTTTTGCACTGGACCCTTAGTAGCTTCTGTATTCTTTCGCTTAGTGCCCTTATACTTGTCTTTAGGGGTGGTAGCCAAATTAGCACTTTCAGTTTTATCTTGCTTCAATCTCTCTTCTTCTTGTACATAGTACGAAATGAGCTCATTTAGAGTCCATTTTTTCTTTCGACAGTTATAACTGACCTTGAACTGATTGTACTGTGTAGGAAGTGAGAGCAATACCAAATAAACGAACAAGTCATCCGACAAGTCGAGCTTAAGTGCCTTAAGTTTTGAAGCAATATGAGACATCTCCATGATGTACTCCCTTATGTTACCTTTGCCTTTATACTTCATGGTAATCAAGCGCAACAAAAGTGTGCTTGTTTCCGCCTTATCATTCTTTGCAAATCGCGTCTCGATTTCAGCAAGGAATTGTTTGGCATTAGTAACCTCATCAGATACTGTACCCCTGAATGCATCTGGAATATCGCGCTTTATGATCATTAGACTCATGCGGTTTGAGCGTTCCCACTTCTCGAAGTTCGTTCTGTCACCAGATGAACTGTCATCCTTAGGAGTAGTGGGACGCTCAATCCTAAGTGCAAGGTCTAGATCCATGCAGCCGAGAGCAATATATATGTTCTCTTTCCAGTCCTTGAAGTTTGTCCCGTTAAGCATTGGAATTGAGTTCAGATTAGCAGATATTGTAGCAACACTAGCTGAAAAGAGAACAAAAAATAAATAAACAAATATGCTCTAATTAATAACCAAAGAATAAAAGATAGTCAAACAAATTCAAATAATGGTGAACCGCATCTCAAGATACCTAGTGCATCATTAATATCAAGTCTTTGGACAGTGATATTAACTGCAAGTGGTACTCTTGGTGTAGTGATCAAACGTTGACAATAAGTCATATCAAATAATAAACCTATCTTTGGATCGGGTTATTATTCACATGTAAACCGTATAATTGTCACACATTTATTACCACAAGTATGCGTGCAGTTCGGCCAAGTATTAACCTTCCTTTGGGCCGGCTAATACCCGCATGAATATGCACACACAAACATCCGACATCCCTCGCAGACTATCTACGCAAGAGAGGTCACTTTGGCGACATCTTGTTTCAATGAGTTTACTTAGAATATTGGACAACTATTGCTAGTCATAAAAGGCACATAAAAAATTTGAATGTTGACTAAATTTTACAAAACTGAATCATGTCCAAAACTTTATATACATGCATATTCATAAGATTATTACTCAAATAAAGTAATCAAAAGCATAATCATGAATTTCAATTTGACAAAATTGGATATTATCACTATAACAAAATTCATGAAATAATCTACGGAGGATATGCATCCAAACATAATATCAAATAATGCATAATAATTACTTTAAATAGAATAATCTATAGAAGACCAAATATATGCATTAACAGATTATATTTTACTAAAGATATGTATCAACATATTGCACCAAATAATCTATAAAGATTATACCAAAAATAATCTGCTACAGATATATACGTCGATAGATTACACTGACATATTCTGCAAAACAAGACCTATTAAATTTAAGCAAAATCAAGTATGCCTACAGGCCACTTTTGGCAAAATTCCACAAAGTTTTGGCAAATTTTAGACCTTCTCAGGAAGTTTGGGCCAATATGTTAAGACATACAAGTTTTGTCCAGTTTTGCAATAATTTTGGTCAGTTATGATTCTTTTGAAACATTTGGCAATTTCAGTCATTTTGCCATAGAGCACCATAACCATAACAGACCTGAAATTGACTGAAACTTTATCGGATATTGATTAGGGATTTTCTCATGCAGTTTCTGATTGATCATATCCAATACGATATGACCAATACTTATAGCTATCGGATGACTCGTTCATCCTTTAACATAAATCCATAACTAAAGTAACTCATATCTGAAATTAATATCCAGCAACTAGGAATTCAAGTTCCAGTATATTAAGAATCAGCAGGTTCCAAGTTCCGACTTCCATTATCGAATTAATAACCAACAACAACAATTTTAAATCCATGTGGACTAAATCAACATATTACATGAGGAAGAACCAAAACTGAATCCATATATAATCTAATACATGTCGGTGGGTAACAGAAGCATCGTAATGGCGAACAACTAAAGATTGACCAAAATATATTACTTGGACCCATCGTTGTCATAAACCCTAAATTAAATTACATCAAATGATCTAGGGTTTCTGAACACCAACAAAATTTTAATCTAAAAATTTTAAACTCAAGAATCAAACAAGGAGGCTCTGATATCACTTGTTAGAAATTTTATTGTACCATGTCGATTCATGAGATGAAGAATATAAATTAAATTGATTGCGGAAGTGTACCTGAATCCATTGTCTTTGTTTGACGAATCTTAAAGCATATGTCTCTTTATGGGGTTTGATCTTCCAACCCGCTACGGCCCTTAATAACAAAGATAAAATCTTTGTTTCTCTCTTTGTTGATGGGGATACAGAAGAGAATAGAGAAAACCCTCTCTTGGTGGCCGTATGAGTTGGGGATCATAACCTTAATGAATACACATATATATAGATATGTGTGTTGTGATATTTCTAATTTGGCCCCTCATCAAATTAGAATTATCTCCGGTATCTACACATTAATTCCATGACAATTATACCCTTAAGCCAATTTCCAAATAGACCACTTTAATTTGACTTAATTATTTAGATAGCCCAAACACAATTAATTTTACATGTGTGGTCCCATAATTATTGAATAATTCCAATATTTCCTTCATAAGTTTTTTTCGCCTATTTATGTTTTTTTAGAACTGTATTTTTTATCTTTTGGTGTCAAACATGCAAAAAAAAAATTGATTAAATTTTTTTTAAGTTCAAATGTGTGCCGGAGGTAACCTCACACATTTTAAAAGTGGTAACCATATCATTTTTCTATTCTATTTTATTACAACATTCAAACAAATAAACTACTAAAAAATTATATTTCAAAGTTCATTTCAACAATCACCAAAACAATAAAATTAAGAATTAATGTATATAATAATGTAACTCGGATTATATTTCGTACTTTCTCACTTTAATTAATTCGAGGAGTGGCACTTTATGCACCGACGGGAGACGTGGGTAAGCCTGAGGCTGACGTAACCTCCTCCCTTCTCCTCCCCTCCCCCTCCCCCCCCCCCCCCCCCCCCCCCCCCCCCCCTCCCCCCCCCCCCCCTCCCGGACCCAAGATAGGACCTGATGATTGCAGGACGGGCTGGGTCCAATGGGACTGAGGTGCGGTCCTCTGCTCGGTCCATTGTTGTTTCCATTTTACATATCCAAACATGTCCTAAGGCCTTGTAATTGGTTCGTGGAATAGAAGGGAAAGGAAATCAATTCCTTGGCATTTTTTTTTTAGGAAATTATACTTTTCATTGATTTTCCTTTCCGATGTTTGGAAATGTTAAAGAATTTGGAAAGGACAGTGAATATTTCAATGTGGAAAAGTAATTTTTTGCTTGGATTGATGGAATCACTTTTCTCCTAATTTTTTTTCCATTGGAAATCACTTTTATTTCCTCCCCAATTCTTTTGGCATCCAAACATAGAAAATAATCAATTTTCTTTTCCAACTTGATGATTCCACGAACCAAACGAGGCCTAAGGAGACTCTACTGTTAATTATTCTTTACTTTATTTTATATAATAATATATGCATTCCTCGTGGCCTCAATGACTGCCCCACCACCGCCTCCCCTGCATGCGAGCGAAATGATGGTGGAGCGAAATGATGGTGGCAGAGGCAAACAAAAATCTTATAGAAAATCATGAGTTCTTAGATTTTAAAACTCGACCATTAATAGCCTTGGATTACACGCATCTCATCTTTTAATCTTTTTCAAAAATCTATAAAAAAAAATAAGAACCCAAATATAAGAATAATATCACATGCCATAATTATATTGCAAGTTTTTATTTGAGTTCCTCCAGTCAAACTCTAGCCGAAACAACATGGAGCTTACCCCAAAAATAATGTACTTTTTTAATTTATGAGTGTGTCCACATCTAATTCCTTATAAAATACTCCAGTCCATCCGAGTTAGAATATATAATTCTTTCTGTATGGTGGTACCGAAAAGGTCCTTTTGTTTTGTCTTCTCCATTATTACACTTCTACTATATTTTATACGAATTTTTCTATCATGATGTGACTCACGACACATATTAAAATATATTTATATTTCTTAATTACGTTTGCCTTCCATTTTTTTCTCTCTATATTTTAAATATATTTTGACTGCCACCCACCTATTTTAATATTATATATCATCCATCATTGCAGAAGTAGCATGAAATGTCTCTAAACCATGGACCATGCACACGTTAAAAGGAAAAAAACTAAAATTAAATCACTTTTCTATATATTTTCAGGATTGGGCCCCTAACCCATCAATACTAGGCCTAAATGAAAAATATGGGCTTACATACGAACATACCCTATCAGAACTGCTAACTCTAATCCATCCCCAAGATAATGGAATGGGTCGGATTTGACTCGGGCCAGCACGATCTGAAACATCCAGTCGAACCAGACTAGGCCGTGAACCAAAAATCCAAATCTAGTTCGACCTAGAATTCGTTTTGAGTCAGTCCGAATTGATCCATTTTTAAGGTACACAATTCATCTTCAATTTGACCTTCAAATTCAATTTCTTCATATTCACCATTTTTTTTGAATCATTGATGACAGTCTTTAATACCTTCAAATCTCCATACTTCAGAGAATGGAGGTGAACCGGACCCATTCGGAGTTTTTATCGGACCTAACTCGAATTTGACCAAGCCAATCCATGATTGAGTTTAACTGTGCCAATTCCGAGCCAATGTGTGGGTTGTCCGGCCCACATAACACCTTCATTCCAGTCCACCACTGTTCTAGCTCAGACACGGACCAAACAAAACACAAAATACACACCCACCTCCCCCACTTAGAGCATCAATAGTAAGGCTAATCCCAATTTCTAGATTCTAGATTCTAGATTCAGAATGTAGGAGTCCGTTTTGTAGAATAGTAAGGTTCAATTAGAGTCTCATGGTAGTTCCGTCCCAGCTGCAGGAGCTATAACATGGACCTCATAATTTCTATATTCAGAATGTAGGAGTCTATTTTGTAGAATAGCCTCAATTTGAAGCTCCAATTTCTAGATTCTAAGGATGACACCTAGGTCTATATCCATTCATCACATTTGGATCTCAAGATTTAGGATGAATTGTTACTAGATATCCTCTCTATTTCAGTTTTCCAACTTGATACCTTAAATTTTTTTTACTCGACAACTTGATACCATCAACTATTGAATAATTTCAACTTAATATCCAAAACAAAAAAGAGTTCCCCCCCCCCCGGATCCGCCCCTCGCCGCCCTCCCCCAACCCGCCTGTGCCCTACCACCCACCCCAACCCCTACCACCACCACCCCGCCCCTCCCCTCTATCTCCGCGCAGCGACTGCAGTAGCAGTAGCGGAGAGAGAAAGAGGAGGGGTGGGGGGGGGGGTAGCCGGGGGTGGGGCAGTCGGATGGTGTAGAGAGAGGGGGATGGGCGAGGGTAGCCGGGGAGGAGGGGCAGCCCGATGGGGTAGAGAAGAGGGAATGTGCGGGGGTAATTTCGTTGCTTTCTATTTTAAGGTATCAAGTTGATATATATCAAAGTTTAGGGTATCAGATTAAAAAACTGGAATGGTTGAGGGTATTAAGTTGAAATTAAGCCCAAGATTTATTTTTTATTATTCTCATACAAATCCAATCCATTCTGCATTTCTTTATTATGAATCTCAAGATGCATTTTTAAGCTCCATCTACTATTGATGCTATTAGCGAAATCCAACGACTTGTCCATAAGTCCACGTCACCAATCTAAACTGTAGGGCCGATTGTAGGAACGAGTTGTAAAGCGCAATACTCTAGAGGGGGGTGAATAGAGTATGCAGCAGAAATTAACTATTTAAAAATGTTAATAACAAGATCACATAATATATATATATCACAGATATGTAAATGAAAAGTAGAGTAGAGAATAAATGCAAACACAATGATGTATACTGGTTTTCCTCTTGTGAGGACTAGTCCAGTCGGAAGAACTCTAGCTTCCAGTTGAATCCACTATGGAAAATTACCACAAGTTTTTATCCGAAGTTCTTGCAACTTCTACAACACGAGCTTTGATCCGAAGTACTCGACCAACTTCAATTGTGAAGAGTCTTTCTTCAATCAAGCCTTTGATTACAAACACTCTGAAACTTCTAGACCGTACCGCACTGGCAAATCGACTAGAGAATTCTAACTGGCTTAGGATTTGAAAATGAATAGCTCAGAACACTTTGGAATAGAACAGTAGGATTATAGAGAAGAGATATGAAAGTGAATTGGTGTATTGAAATGATCAAAATCCTTCTATATTTATAGTTTTTCCAAAGGCAGAATTCTGACAGAATTCGGACAGAACTCTATGAGAAAATCTCGTTGGGATCCGTAACTATGGGAAGACCGAGTTCAAAAAGGAACGTTCACTAACCGAACTCTGGCCGAATTCGGGCCGAACTCGGGTCGAGTTCTGCTAGGATTCTGTTAGGGTTTTGCAAATTAGTTTTTGGACTTTTTGAAAAGTCAAACAGTTAGAAAGTAGTTTGGGCTTTTGTATGTGGGCTTGTTTTCAAAATGAAAGGGTATTTTAAAAACGTTTCTTGGGTAGCCTATTTGCCAGTACGATGCAGTGTACATCGTATTCCTAGACTCAAAAAATATGAAAAATATATTGATAAAATAGGAAAACCAAGAGCCCTTTGATGACACCTTTCTTCAAATATTTGAGTAGACTTGAAGATGCCTTTTTCACTTGACGGCGGTCGTCCAAGGATAAACATATCTAGAAATCTGAATACCTTTCGGGGGCTTCACCCCCGAACTCCCACAGGGGGGCGTTGTCCCCTCGACCCCTGTCCGCTGATCGGGCAGCGGAACCTCCGATGCGAGGACCCGGATAGGTCGTTGGGCGGTTCAGAGAAATCTTCTTGTATAATGTCGTCTTTGGCCCATCAATAATTCTCTATTACATATGTCCTGGTTTGACAAAACTTGATCATGCTTACAGGCGCATGTCTACAAATACATGTTAGGCAAACAAAACAATATGAATGATATAGAACATCAGGACAATGCTAAGTTAAAGTAGCAACATGATAGTAATTACATGAATATTAGTGATGTTATTATCTTAAACTTAATTGATTAGCCATATTCAAAAACATGATATAATCATTGGGCTAACAATCTCCCCCTTTTTGATTATGGCAAATCTTTTAAGTTTAGTATATATATACAATAGATGCATGTATCACTAATAACCACATAATACTAGAATATTGTGTGCTAACTTAAACTTATTTCTCCCCCTTTGACATGATCAAAAATAAGCTCCTCCGTAATTAGAGCTAAAATAAACTCAAGCATAAGTAAAGGAGGAAAGCAGAAATAAATATGATCAAGGATTAGGAGAACAGTGTAATGACAAATTTTTAGAAAATTGCATAACGAAAGAATAAAAAACTTATCAAAACACAACGTAGTTTGTTGAACTTTAACAAAGAACACTGAAATCAATCAATACATAGTTTACCAACTAGAAATCCAAAAATGACATTCAAAACATATTTTGTTCATCATATTATGTTTTGAAATAGAACAAAAAAAATATCAATATAGTAGGAATCAATCATTGGTCATAAATAAATCATGAGGAATAGAAATTCGTAGATCTAATATATATAAAAAAATTAAAAATATAATGAGACTTTTAACAATGATAAAAAAAAATATGATTCATAATTTGTCCATACAAATTAGTAAATCAATTCCATAAAGAGTATAATCATCGAAAAGAAATCAAAATACGTATACTAGAATTTATGCAAAATCTATACCAAAGTTCATGCATTTGAATTCAATTATCTTAGCATGATATATATATCTCTAGGCCAAAAGTCAACCCTAGTCAACTTTCTAGTCAACTTAGTCAAACTTGAACCATTGGTCAAACCTTGGTCAACCGTCTATCTAGGTTTTTGACTAAAAGGCTATGTAGATGTTGGTAACTTGGTATCAACCCAACCCACCTAAATTAGATTCACCCATCAACCACTATGAGTATTAAGCTACCTCAGAACATATAATACATGAGTATATATCTCAAAATACCTATAAGTTAATTACCTATATATGCAAGCTATTCAAGTTACTCAAAAGAGGAAATTGTATCTAATATATAAACATAGAAATGAACACATGAACAAAGGGTTGCACATGTGCAAAAGAGGTAGGACTGAACAACATTCCAAATATAGGCAACAATTACGTGGTTTGATGTGTTCTCAGTTGGACTGGACAATGGCAAGCAAGACAGTGAATAATGAAATGAATTGGCAGTATTGAGCGATTGCAATGAGAAGGTGCTGGACAATGCAGTGAGCTATGGGCATGAACCATATTGAGTGTTCGAGCATAAGGCATGCAACAGGCTGTTAGCTGTAGTGAACTAAATGATGCCCTGCCATTCTCTTTATGAGGAATGCAGGATGCTATAACTAAAGGTATGCAGATGACATTAGGATACAGTGCTCTAATGATATACAGGGGACAAGTTTGTACTGCAGTAGTGAATATATGCATATGAATGCAAGGTGGACATGACAGGTCATATTAGGATGCAGTAAACTAACATACAGGGCATGTGAATGCAGTGAACTGAACAAGAATGCCAGGCTACAGGACATTGGTTAAGGATTAAATTGGGACAAAGCTAAGAAGGGGGTGAGATTGATACATAAGGGTTTGATACTTGAGAAGTAAGGGACTGCATTTGTATACATGCTCAGGTGAAGTGGACACCCAAGGTTGACTAAACATTACTTGAGGAAGTTAACCAAATATTGGGCGTCACCTGAATTGATTACATTGACATATGGCTAATCAGTAAGAGGGACAAAACAAGCATACATTAGAGAGCTTAAAAGAAGGGGAAACTAAATAGTAATGGTAAGGACTAAATAAATAACTCAGGTACGGCTCAATATGGTATCCCCTCCATAACTGGACTGAACCAAGGGACAAGGTTTAATGTTAGGTTAACTCACTTGACACCATAAGGATCAAGGTTCTGATACTCAAGAGGACATGGAAGCTATTGTAATGGTCTGAACAAAATGGTAATGTAAGGAACACTAAAGGATGGTCATACTGAACATGTGATACAGGGGGGTTTTGGCTTGAATGTTGGACAGAGGCAATTGACACTAGGATACTGAAAAATAGAGGCAATGAGCTAGGCTATGCAGTACATGCAAGATAATGCAGGATATCTAATTTGAATGTGGTAAAGTGATGCATTGGAATGAAATAACTGGGAGCAGGACAAAGTGGCAATGTTTGATTGAACCAAGGAAGTGGATGGACAATGCACTAACACAGGAACATCACCCTCAACCATATTCATATGGACTGAACTAATGGGGAATAAACCAAGGTGTATACATCTAAAAATAGAGCTGGACAGAACATGACTTGGATGCAGGGTTAAGGACATATATAGTAGTATATGGTAGATAACTGAACCACAAATAAAAAAGGGCTAAGGTCTGGTCATTGCATTTGAATGGAAAGAACAAATAATGACTGAACAAGAGAAATGATGACTGAACTAAAGTATTAAAGTGGACTGAATCAGAAAAGCATAGACAAATAAATTAGGATGAACAGATGAAATTTGGGTCTGCATAACAAATAGAGCACTCACATCTCATATGACTGAACATCATATATGAAAGCAAATACTATGACTTATCATCAAGTTTCAAATGGGTAGACATTGTGTAACATCTGAAACCTCGAATAATGTAAACTGGTACAAGGAGTATAGGTATGGACTGAACAATTGTTGATTGAGGTTAGATATTAATATACAGCAGGGATGGACCAAGGTGCAGAATATCCTATATGCAGGCCATTGTAAAGAAGGGTGAGGGACAGGTCAATCCTATACTGATACTCAAAAGCAACAGTGGTTAGGGACATATGTATATGCAAGATAATATTGCAGTGGGATGAATTAGGGTATTCAGGGCATGTACTACTGTGGCTATTAGATGCAGGAAATGTAGAGTTGCAACAAAGTGCAGTGGACAAAGTGTTGCAAGTAGTATGCAATGGAAAATACAGACAAGATATGTTAGCAGTGGCTAATTTGCTATGTGCAGGATATGAGGGAGTGTTGCAGTCATGTCAAGGACAGTACAGGCAGTGTATGCCGGAAAAACTCTAAGTGCAAAGGGATATTGACAGTGTCACAGAGAAGTGTTCGAGTGTGTGAGTTATGAGCATAAGTGAGTGATAGATACAAGTGTCCAATGGTGTTAATAGTGTGTGCAGAGCAATATGGAGAGGATGTGGGTGTGTGTTTGTAGACATACAACCCAAAGTGTAAAAGAATGTTAAAGGGTTAAGTGAAGTGCATAAGCAAGGAGCTCTCGACAGCAAAATAAAGACTTGTGGGTCATGCCATGCTTGGAATAGCCATGGCTTGAAGCCCAACTCTCAAGATCTAGTGTTAGTTATCTAGCCTAGCTTCTAGAGTGATTAGGAAGTGAGGAAATCAAGTAAATATTGAGATCTGGACACCTAGCAGTAGGGGATCACTGTACACTGGTTACAACCCTGGCCGAGCATCCTCATGTCCAAAATCATCCACCAAATCACATTAATTTCGACTCAGTCCTAAACATATGTAATCCACAGCACATTAGCATCCCAAGTATGTAACTACTTCATAAATTGGAGATCAAAACATCCTATGGGGTATTTCATCGAACACTTGAGATACGTATTCGATACTCCTCCGATACACACCTCAAATGGACTCCAACTAGACCCAAATCTTTCCTAGGGCTAGGGGGATCCTAAATGGATGCATATACAACAAAAAATCTAGAATTTAATAGGTTTAGAGGCTCTTACCAATTAGGAGTTGGAATCCCAATGAAAATCCCTAGAATAGATCTTCCGCCAAGTTTCAATGGCCAAATTGCTTCAAATCCTTCCTAGCTAGCCAATAGAGGCTTCCTCTCTTCAAGAGGAAGAGAATGCAATTGGTTTGGGTGAGTTTGAGAGATGGAGGAATTTGGGAAAGAACACCAAAACTAAGGTTAGGGTTTCAATGAAAGAGGGGTAGAAGGGGGCTAATGATGACTTATATAGGGTGAGGGGACTGTTGTGGCCGACCATATAGTGTGGATTAGGTCCAGGTTAAGTTACATAAGCTAGATACCTCTCCTAATGTCATTTAAAAGCCCTTTCAAGAAGAAGGCCCAAGTGGCTTAATTAATCTAAGTCAATACTAGCCTACACATGCTATTCCTAATCAATTAGAGTCCAACTAACAAGTCCAAGTCCAGTAGCTAGGTTCTATGGTCATGATTAGCCTCTAGTCAAAGTAGTTGTAAGGTTTCACTAACTATAGATACTAACACAATGCATCCAATTAAATAATATTAAAATAATAAAAAATTCACCTATTTATCACTAACATGATTTAAATCCATTTTTTTAATAACTAACATGATCAATTTTATAAAAGTTTAAAACTACTCTCATTTTAGAAAAGTGGTAGTTACACCCTAATCTTCATGACATCACTATAGCAATCTTATTTATACTTATACCTTTTAGTGATAGGTGTTTATCGTTTTGCATATTAAGTGATATGAGCTTCTATTATATCTATATTAAATTTAACTGAGTTGCCATAATCAAAAAGGGAATATTGTTAGCCCAATGATCTAACTATATTTTTTATTGTCGTTATTCGATTAAGTTTAACATTATGACATCACTAATATTCATGCTATCACTATAATATTTATACTTAAACTTAGCATAGTCCTAATGTGCATTAATATTATCATACTAGCTACTATGTATATTGCTTTGTTCGCCTGACATGTTTTTGTAAAAAAATAATAAGCAAGATCAACATGGACACATGTAATAAAAAATTATGATGGGCCAAAGATGACAATATTCCACAAGATTTCTCTGAACCACCTGACGACATCTTCGGAGCTACGCACTCGGGGGTTCTGCTACCCCGGTCAGTGGACGGGGGTCGAAGGGGCAGTGCCCTCCATGGGGGTTCGGGAGCTAAACTCCCGAAAGGTATTCAGATTTCACAATCTAGATATCTTTGATCTGTTGTCGTCAAGGGAAGAAGCCATCATCTATCAAGTGAAGTAGCCAAGCTATGTCATCATTATCTCAAAACTTTAAAGAATCCTGTACCTACTCAAGTATATCTGGAGTCTGTAATAAGTCATATAGGAATATTTGTAAACACAAGAAATGGATACCAAAATAAAAAACTAGGATAGAAATTAGCCCAGGATCATTTCGGATGGAAATCGACATAATGACTATACACCGGTTCATACCATGCAATATACCTATTTTATATATAATTTGCTCTCGGCCTATGGAGTGGCATACCGACGATACACCGATTTGTACCGACAATAACTGCTTGAGTAACGTTGAAAAATTCAAATCGAATTTTCGAGAGCATTTTGATCCCAACGGTTATATTTCAGCCATTGCATTCCAGACCGGCATACCGACGGTACACCGCTTCATACCTACGGTTGCTGACTGAAAAGTTGTCTTTGAGCTCTTTTCAATGCTTTGGTTAAAAAAATAGTCTTAAACCCCTTATCAAGGTTGATGTTTTGAGCCTAAAATTTTATAATATACAAGCTTTCACTTGTCAATCCACCAATTGTGTTAGAGTGTTCTTGAGTTGTAAGAGGGAGATCTTCATCTTGTTGTATTAAGGAGATCAAAATCTTATGTGAAAGGTCGAAGTTGGAGAGTTTTCGGATAAAAGCTTCGTGAAGTTGGAGAGCCTTTGGATCAAAGCTCTTGTATTGAATTCGGAGAGGCCTTCGGATAAAAGCTATCGTGTAAGAAGTTAGTGAGCCTTCGAATAAAACTCACGTTGTACTATTTTCTATAATAGTGGATTAAAGCCGAGAGAGTTCCGGGACTGGAGTGTGCCCCTCAAGAGGATACTACATCAGATGTCAGTATGGTTTGCTTCTTCTCTTGCACTCTTAATCTTTAAATTTCCTTATCTATCGTTTAGTGCTTGATTAGTTAGCTTGAACCTATTCACCCCTCCTCTCTAGGGTGTTTTCATAAGCTTCGAAAATCCGTCCATGATCGCGACTGGGACGATGATGAAGACTATCATAAAATTTGAAAAGTCCTACTCCTGGAAGGACCGTCAGAATTTTGACAACCATAAATAAAACACTGAACAACATATTTTATTTAGACTGTCAAAAAATTTATTCCAATTGATAGGACTGAAAAAATTTGACAATCCTAAA
>JANAVB010011800.1:7281634-7520715 GCA_029216955.1 Iris pallida
TTCCAGCCCCCTTCGTTCCATTTTGTTGGTATACTTGTATAGGCTTTGTCATTTTGTGTCTTGTATACTTGGACAGGTTTCGGCTTTTTCAGCCTGATTAAAAAAGGAGGGGTTTCTTCTATATAATATATATATAATATATATATATATATATATAGATATATATATATGTAATTATATTTTACATAAATACAACACATATATACTTATATATATATTATATAAATACACACACATATTTATACAAGGTATTCATATATACATACGAATACACCTATATAATATATTTATATATACATACAAATACACATATATATAATATTTATTTATTCATATATTCTCATTCACACATATACAATATTTATCATATATTTTATATACCCATATATCTTGATGATAATAACTAATAATAAATAATTTATATTTAATAACCACAATAAAAATAATAAGAATAATAATAATAACAAAATTTAATAAACTAATAATGGTGTATATACCATCATGCACAGTCTAATTATCCCAAAAATGTACAAGGACCTATTTTATACAAATATCATTGAATATAAACTAATAATAATATTTATCATATTTAATTAAGAATACTTATAAAATATTCATTGTATCATTAAAACAGAATACGACACCATCATACCAAAATACATCGACACGAATGTCATTGGACGTCCCGCATGACTACATGGGCTTGGGCTTGGTACGGGTCCAGTCCGGGCTGGTTCGGTATAACCGGGTCGCTACGAAATCAATAAATTTAATAATAAATAATTAAATTATTTATAATGGCCATGCTATAACTTGGCCTGGTTTTCTTAGTTAGGACATCACTATGGCTCGGCCTTCCCCTACCATGACTAAACACTAGTCAAAGCACGCCCCTGAGCTATCCATGCCAAGATTCCTAGTCACCTTGTACTCCAAATCTCAACTATGACTAAACTCACCTACCGTAATAATTAACTATTAATTATTTATAAAATTCTAAAATCACTATTTAAATCAAATAAATTTTCCAAAAATTATTTTGAAAATTTTCGGGAAGGGAGGCTACAAATCTACCCACCTTAAAAATAATTTCGTCCTGGAAATTCTAATCCATAACTATTCCTTACGATTCAATAAGAAGTCTACCGGAACCTTAATCTCCTTAAATTTTAATTCCTCAAAAATAGTTTGTATTCTTCTCCTAGCCATATAGCCTCCAGGACTTCTACCCACCTTTGGTCACACTACTCCTCAAACTAAAATCTTAAAATCTTCCAACTGGTTGCTAACAACCTAACAAAATCTAGGCACATGGGATCTATAATCCTCTCGTATCTATCAAGCAACCCAAATTTTAACCAAGCAATAATTTACACAAGTAGCTAAGAAATATTGATAAATCCTAATAAGCATGACCTTTCGTCGCTCCAAGTAGGGAGACAGGAAGATAAGGCAGAATATCGGAGCAACTGTGAAGTTTCAAGAGCAGTGGAGAGTATCCAATGTTGCGGATAGAAAAAATTTTATGAACCACTGCCTTATTTGCGAATTAGGCTACTCTATTCCAGTCACTTGCTAACTCAAAGAACCCTTCGCTTCTTAGAGGGGCTTACAATCTGTGTAATACAGAAGTCATGTTTTTGAAATTCTAAACAAGGTTCCATAATAGAACGAAATTTGAAAAAATCAAGATTGTGATCTATCCGCGGTTATTAAACACACGAGCAAAGAATATGAATGCAATACTACCGTATCGTGACATTCAGGTAAGGGTTACGATTGTCTTCACAGTCTCGAAGGTGGGGACTACATAATAGGTGTAAGGACCTATTTCAATTGGTTCGGTGTTATAGACCAACTACGGGGGTTTGCCTGGAGGGGTTTTACTGGGCCTTAATGGGTTTCCTATTTGGATCTCACTCGTTGGTTGGATGAACCTTGAATCTCAATCTATATGGACTGAACAAGATTCTAAGATAAACTATGTCTACTAGGTTAGGGTAACCTAGAATAGGCTTTAACTCAAGTGGTTGAGCTACTTGCCAGTCAGGCGGATTAGCTAAGTCCCTAAAGTCCACAATGCGCCTTCGGTGACTTTTGTGTTTAAGTAGCACATGAGGCCTCAAATGGGTGACTCACTGGTGGCATGCGCATAATAGGCTTCGAGTAGATAACGACCATATATTGGGTCGGATGAATTGAGTCGGGTTGAGGCTCTAATGGAAGTTGGAAAGCGTATCGATACTATGGTAAAGGTCATAACTAGTCCTTTTAACCTGAAAGTCGTACCCCAAAAATAGAGTACAAGGGGACGGGTTTGAGTGGGACATGATATACCTAGATGAAGGTGGACTTGTCTAGATCTTGCATATGAATTTTGTTGGAAGGTAACAACTGGCCTCGTGCACCGAATATTGATGACACAGCCGGAGACACAAATGATCTAAATGAAGAGTGGGAGTCCAAGGGCACTAATTGTCATCCTAATGAAAAATCATTCTAGTCGATCGTAATCCTCGTATATCCTAAAATTTTAGAAGGCTTATGGTCTACCCACCTTAGAAGCTAGGATATGTTTGCAAGGTTCCTGTCACAGGGCTGGCCGATGGTACCTACACTTGCATATACAACTATTATAGCCATGGGAATACTCTACATCTATCTATCAATTACGAGTTTTCATCTTTCCAATCAGCAAAAGACAAAAAAACGATAAAGAGTTCAAGAGATGTCGCTGAATACAATTACGTGATTCAATGGCGAATATATAATTCAAGAAGAATTGTCAGGCAATCGCGGATGAGATCCTGGATATCTCTATATCTCAGTCCACGTAGGGTAATTAAATGAAGAGCGAACCAAATACATCATGGTTGATCAGACCGTAATACAATGATTCTGATTAGACAATATGTTAGCGGGCGTCCCCAATAAACATATGTCTCGAATCAAGCTCGATAAAAGAGTAAGCTTGCAAAAACTAGGCTGTAATAGCAGCGTTGGTCAGAGAGTCAAAATACGAGGTTTTTGGAAGAAGGAAAATAAGAAGTTCGAGTTTTGAGAAAATCGAATCCTTACCTGGTGTCCTTATTTATAGGCATCCTACTATCTTCTATCCATAAGGCCTTGGTCGACTAATAGGTTAAAGACTTCTGAACTCTATATTTTAAGTAAACCTATTAGTGTCAGTCAATTACCTCGTCGATAGATCACAATGACCACATAATGCAAGGTTGGACGACATGCTACAAAACTTCTACTAGTATTGGCCTTGGATCTTAGAGGGCATACATGGCACTTTCCTATCCACTCTAATATCCTAAACTTGTAATCATGTCTGAAAATTTTACCGAGAATTATGCCTCGCCGGTATACTCTGGTTGTGGCAACCCTTGGTTCCATTATTCAATTGTGGTATGCTATCAAGTGTTCTACCTTATATTGACACAAGGGTATCTAAGATCGAAGGAGGTCAAGAGGACATAGTTTTAGCAATGATCCTTAAACTATAATTCATCAAAATAATTTTAGTTCTATAGGCTGTGCCTCGCCAGTGCGCTGCTGGCTGCAGTGAATCCACATTCTCCACTCTCAAATAATTGACGACAGTGCGCTGCTGTCTAACCATTATTGGTTAACTAACATTCTTTTAACTATATCCGTAAGAATTCCTGAGCTTCTAGAGATTCAAC
Organism: Iris pallida; assembly: GCA_029216955.1. Taxonomy (NCBI): domain Eukaryota; kingdom Viridiplantae; phylum Streptophyta; class Magnoliopsida; order Asparagales; family Iridaceae; genus Iris; species Iris pallida. Next base: position 7,285,327 of record JANAVB010011800.1, read on the forward strand.
AAGTTGACTAAGAATAAGCGTAGGTATTTATCCTATCAGTCACAACACTTAAATTAAATAATTTAACATGGAGAAAATAACTAAAGACAAAAGAGATACAAACATTCTAGTATTTATTTCATATGCATTTCTATGGTTGAGGGAAAATCTTAAATCAATCTACCTCGAGATTTGCACACGAATTGCAGAATCAAAAATTATAAACTAAATCCTTACAGCAAAAGAGAATTTAAATAGACAATTCTAATTTACGAGATAAGGTTTATATAATAAAGCAAAAGAAATTAAACAGTTCATCAAGATCAAAGCCTTAACTATAGGTAAGCCTAACTTACCAAGTGAATAGCATATCCGCATGGGGTTATATGGTCATATCAAAATAATATTATTTCTATAGAGATCGGACAAGTTATCTGAATTCAAAAAAAATATATAGCATGGCCTATCTAACAACCTTAACTACCCAATTAGTCAAAATAAAATAAGGGACTCCTAATCCTAATCATTCTCTCAAATTATTTTAATCCTAATTGTGAATGAGCATTTCCTGGGCGCAGGCTCGCAATGGTACACTAACTTAAGTACCATCACGAGTTCGTAATATTTTACAAAAACTGACCTGCATGGTGTAGACCTTTAAAAAATGACAATCACGCTGAGTTGATCAGAACAAGTCCAGCAATCACGCTGAGTTGATCAGAACAAGTCCAGAAGTCACGCTCAGTTGATCCAGACAACATTTACAAAACACGCTGGAAGACAGCTCATCTTTTATCAGAGAGTCATTATGACTGACAGCACGACAGTCGAAGAATGTCTCTTCGTATGCCACGTATGCACAGAACTCGAGAGATCACCGCCGTCTATTGCGTGACTTTCGAAATCTTCTTCAGCAAGACTCAGCCTTCGTCGAGTTGGCGTACCAAAGGGTTTCTTGTCATTTAATGCGACTGACAAAAGCAATCACTGTCAGAGATTTTGTGTCAGTCGAGGCACGCCGAATCAAGACAGCTGGCAGTTCTATCACAAGTCTGCGTGTATTCGAGAGATCTTCATCTCAAGTTTGCTTGGATTCTGAAGTTTTCTTCCTCAAGTTTGCGTAGATTTTGAAGCTTTTTGCCTCGAGTCTGCGTGGATCCTGAAGCTTCCTGCCCCAAGTTTGCGTGGATTTTTGAAGCTTTCTACACCGAGTTTGCGTGGATTTCGTCTTCAACAAGTCTGCGTGAACTTCATCAAATTGGAGTACGTGGCAGCCATGCCACTGATCTCTAGCCTGCGTGTCCTGTAACTTGCACACGACCCATGCATGATTGCCATGTGTCCAACAGTTACAGGCCACGTCCAGTAACTGCTCACAATCTTGCGTATGTTAAATCCTGCGTGATTTTTAACTAGGCACAGGCTGTGAAGACAGTTATCTTTTCAGTTATTATTTTTGACTCTATAAATAGAGTTCTTTTTCTTATTCATTGTACAGATACACTGATATCTACTGTCAAAATTTTGAGAGCTTTTCTTCTTCGCATAGTCCAAGGGATAAAGCGATCGTCTTCTAGATCGGATTCCTACAGTTGTAATTTTCCCAGAAACACAACAAATAAAGAGAATTTCTTTTTGGAAAACAAATTGGCGACTCTGCTGGGGAAAACCATCTCCGCTTCTGAGATGGTAACAACTCAATGCGATACTTCATCAATCGGCTCGACGAAGAAGGTGAAGACGATCAAATTCGATCAACTCGCCTATGAAAAAATGCAGCGGGCTAAGGGTGGCAAGCCCACTCCAGTCTCCATCACCACTGCCAAGTCGAAGGGACACTCTGTCTATGTCCCTAAGAATCAGTTGGCAGTCAATGGTGGAGTCTCTGCCATAGTGTCTACTCCTTACACTGGCAAGCACTCTACTGCATGCACGCACACTCTTGTGCGCTCAAAGATGATAGTAATTGAAAGTCACGCTGACAGTACTGGCTCCTTAGCCAAATCTGTTCCAGTGTGCAAATTCAACCTCAAAAGTCACGCTGACAGTACTGGCTCCTTAGCCAAATCTGTTCCAGCGTGCAAATTCAATTCTAAAAATCACGCTGATAGTACTGGCTCCTTTGCCAAATCAATTCCAGTATGTAATCCCACATCCAACAGTCACGCTGACAGTACTGGCTCCTTAGCCAAATCTGTTTTAGCGTGTAATTCTAAATTCAAAAGTCACGCTAACAGCTTTGGTTCTTTAACCAAGTCTGTTTCAGCGTGTATTTCATCCAAGAAGAATGGCTCTTTAGCTATCTCTTCTTCTTTACCTGGTTCTCCTAGAACTGGGGGTGGTCTTCCACACAAAGTCCCTTCGAAAAGGAATGACTCTTTAGTTGTTACTTCTGCTCCTGTAGTTTTTACTTCAGGAACAGCTTTGACTGACAATCTTGTTAGTCAAAGGAAAGGAGATAGTCTTTAAACTACTCTTCCTTCTGGACATTCTATGTCTCAAAATATGAATGAGTCTAAGAAGAAACATTCTTCAATGTCTTCTTCTATGACTTCTTCAAATTGGGCACAGAATCTGTCCATAAAAGAGGGTCTGTTACCAACTCCTAATCAAAAGGATGGTTCAACTCTTCCTTCTCTGCAAATATCCAAATCAATGGAAGGAAAACTCCATGTTTCCAAAATTAATGTGTTATCTTCCACTGATTTAAAAACAAAACTTAGTACTTCTGGTGCTAAGAAACCAGGTCAATTGGATATGAAAATAAGAGATCCAGATGCAGAGTATGCAAGAAACTATGTGGCTCATATCAATCACTCTCTGTATAATCAAGAGCCATCAAGACCCAAGAATAGGAAATATACTCCTCAATCTTCACAAACAGATTTACGAGAACATCTTCAACAGAAGAGAAGGAGTAATTCTATGACAAAAGATCATGCTGAGTGTGATTTCTATCCAAGAGTCATAATTCAGTGCAGATGTCAATCAATGGTTCAAAACCATGGTGATCATGAATGTGACTTCCAGCCAAGAGTTACAATGCAATGCAGATGTCAAACTAAACGACAATCTGTCTTCAGTCGGATTCAGTATGAACCTATGCCTGAAGAAGATGAGCCTTTGTTTGCCTCTGTCAACATGACTTCTCGGGATACTGGGGGTAGAGTTGATAGTCCAGATGGAGTATATAGAAACACCAGAGCAAGGGCCCTGGCTTCTAGTCAAAGAAATTTGATCTCCGAAATTGATTCCGAATTCCTGGGAGAATCTAACTTTCCACCTCTTCCTACTGGGGGTAGTTCTCCTTTAAATGACTTTGATGCACGGAGCAGTGATTCAGAGCATACAACATCCACTAATTCATCAATAATCCCTCATTTAGTCATAATATATATGGTGGATGGGAATACTGAATTGAACAATGAACCTTCCTCTTCAGTGACCCCTCATGACCAAAGAATTGCTTCTTTGGAACAACAATGAAGTCTATGGCTGACACTATGAAGTCAATGTATGAACTCATGGCAACTCAGTTGCAAAATCAACAAACTGTACCAGATGCCATACCAGTTGACACTGACATAAGTCCAGTACAAGTTCCTCCAACAGTACAATCCAATACTCCTGGACCAGCTCAACCAAATCCTAGTCTCTCTGGAGCTGGGGGTAGTGCTTATAATGCTGTTCCTCCTCCTAATTATTCTTTACAAGCTACAACTCCACAATCTTCTGGAGTTGTCTCTGAAGAATTGAAGAGTCTCAAACTCAATTCGAGGCATTTAAACAGAAGGATGGTTTACAAAGATTAGGCATCAAGCAACCTTATCCGATAGAATGGAAGCAAGTATCATATCCTCCTAAATACAAGCCTCCTACTATCTCATTCTATGATGGAACCACATCTCCAAGTCAGTTTATTAATCACTTTGAAGTGATGACTGATCAATTGCAACCAAGTGATGCCCTCCTTACTCGGGTATTTATTGGATGTCTCAAGGGAACGGCTTATGAATGGTATAGAAGTCTCCCAGATGGGTGCATTACCTCATTTGCTGGTTTCAAACAGATGTTTCTTGAACGATTTATGAAGGACTCAATGACATGACTATGTCTGCTCTTATTAGAATCAAGCAGAAAAATAATGAAACTACAGAGGATTACATTGAACGGTTTCGAAGAGAAGCTCTGAAGATGCCTCTTGGAACTCCTGATGCTGTCACCATTGACACATGCAAATCAAATTTGTTGCCAATCATCAGCATGTGTGTCACGCCCCGGTTCCAAAATATGTGGGACCAGGAACACGTGGTGTGCCATCTGTATGATCAAGTATAGAAAAACCCCAATTTAATGGACTATACTCGATCGTAGTACGCTGAAGTAACAACTAAATAACAATACAGGCAGGTAAATACTAATCTCATCCACAGAAAAAATCACAGAATAAAGCTGGAAGGAATGAAAATAACTCTGAATCAAACTACAAGTCATGACTAGTGGAAAATAATCCACCAAGAAATGTATGAATGAACTACTAAAAGAGTACAACTGAACCAGAAAAGAAATAGATAGCCACTAGCAGAAATCACCTAAGAACTCAAGAAACTCACGAGGCTCAACATTGAAGTCCTCGTCAGCAAAAGTCTCCAATCTCCGTAGTCCGTCGGTACCTGTGCTCGTCCCAATCTGGAAAAGGTGCCAGGTCCTCAGAGGGACGTAACAAGTACACAAGAAATCGACATGCATGATAGTACAGGTTAGTATATAAATAACTAGAACAAAATGTAACATAACATCTCCCCAACCAAACAAGGACATGATATATCTTGCGACATACGACAGGTAAACTAACCATCTATGTGTAAATGCACTCGAGACATCTCTAGTGGCACATGAGAGGGGGAGAATAAGAAGAAACGGCCACCAAGCGTTCTACGGTTTGAGAAACGAGGGTCTACGAGCATCCAGCGTCCATTGGAAACAAAATTCTCATACACCACTAGTAGACTCTCCCCACCCAATGTATATTCGTACCGTATACGCGGTACAAATAATATGCAAGACGTCATAGTATATATAAGTAGACCTGTACCAACCACTAGACCAGACGCGAACTCACGTGCCAATGATCAGTCGACACACAAATCTATGCTCTCAACTCACTCATATAGTGATCGTGTATGATACGGTGTCCGGCTAGAAGGTACCACATACCTTCACAATATACGGGATAAGTCCACTACTACTAGACGCGTACACACAACTGAGAAGTAACTAGGTAACATAAACTAACTGCAAAAATATACAATCAAGCAAGGTGTACTTGCCTGTGTCCAGCAACTGAGTATCTGGGTCCGAAGTAGAGTCCGAGTCCCGAGAAGCAAATAATCCTAAACAAAATTTATCTCTAATTAATTACTAATTAACCAAATCAAATATTATATTTAATTGCTAATTAATCAATAATTAATATCAAACCATTATTACTAGCTAATCAATACCAATAATTATGAATAATAATAATATACAATAATAAGTATGAAGTACTTATTACTATAATTTTATATTTTGAAATTATTAATACAATTAATATATTTCATAATTAATTAATTACTTATAAATAATTAATTAATCAATTAAATAACACATGCATTCACAAATTCCTAATAATACCAACAAAATTTGTAAAAATCCATAAAAATCATTTTCATTCTAATAAGCTAAATAATGACAGAAATTTAGATATATATTATTTATAAAGAAACCATAAATAGGATTTTCTTTTTTTAATAGATAAATCTATCTAATAACTAGATTAGTGCTAATAATTATAAATACTAGTTAATAAATAGTAAAAAGATCTAAATTGGGTTATAAAATACTTTTTCAGGAAAAACCTACTGTAAATAATATTTTTAATATTATTTACTTAATTATAAGTAATTAAAAACATTTAACTACTATATATATATAATTACTATTTTAGCTATTGAAATTAGAATTAAATATTAAAAATTTACTAATAAATTGTGAAAATTCATAATTCATAGAAAATAACATTTTTTCCAACATTGACTATACATTTATGAACATTACCATAATAATTTATATTTAATATAAATTAAAACTAGTAATGAACTAATCACATAATCAATAATATTTAACTTTGATTTAATATAAAATAAATATCAAAAGTAATTATTTTATTCTGAATATTTTACAGTAAATAGATATAATTATTATTTACAAGTATTCTATAGAGACCATTAATTAATTCTTAGTGAATTAATTAATAAAAATTTGAAACAGTAAATTTAAACAGTCATTTAGATCCAATAATTCACAGTTTAAAATATAATTAAAATATCTAAACTATTTATTAAATCCTGAAAATTTAACAGTAATTAGATTACATAATTTCCTACAAATTATATATAGATCATAACAAGTAATTCCCAATGAATTAAATTCTAAAAATCAAAAACAGAATATATAATACTGTGGAAATCACATAAAAACTGCAGTAATACAATCCCTTTAAATGCTTAATAATTACGAATAAATTATATAAAAATCTGACATAATTAATATAGGATCTACACTAATGACTCTGATCATTAGGCTAATAATTTAGATACTATTTACTATCAATTAATCATCAATTAATTGATTAACACAGCCATAATCACACAAATTAATTCATCAATGCAATAACGTAATTGTTTCAACCTAATCACACGTATAAGAGGACACGTGGGGGTCGGGGCAGTACCTCGCCGAGGCAGGGCTCGACGGCGAACCCTCCGGTCGCGGTGACGCCGGTGGTAGAGGTCGGTGGTGGCCGCCCAATCTCGCGGCCTCGAGCTCCTCCGGGGGGTCGTCGGGATCCTTTGGCCGACGGGGGGGGGGGGGGGTGACTAGGGGATGGCCGGCTATGCTCCAATGATGGTGGCGACGGCTCAAATGAGTAAATCTGAGATTAGGGTTTGGTTTAGCCTACACAAGGAATAACTATATATATACTAAGTTGGGGGTGATCCTTTATACAAGGAACCCTAACGGGTTTGGGGTTCGGTTTGGCCTATCGGGTTTGGGCCTAACTTAAGGTTAAACTTAAGGAAATGGTTTGGTTGCTAGGAATTTTAACACCACATCTATATAAGTATAGATATATAATCTAAAAATAAAACCAATTGAATAATAACACTATATATATTTATTTATTGATATAAATATAATCTAATAATAAATCTATATGAAACTTGGTCAGAGTTTATAAATAATTTAATAATTAATATAACAACATTTATTTAACAAATAATAATATTTAGTAATCTTGCATCTATATATTTATTTACAATATAAATTAAACCCTGATTAGAAATAATTAATTAATTATTTAATTAAAATAGATTAACAAGCTATTCTGGAAAAAATAAAAAAAATAATTTTAAAAATTTCCTGAAAATTTAGGGGGTTTACAATCTACCCAACTTATAAGAATTTCGTCCTCGAAATTTAAAATAATTCTAATACCGAAGAAATAATAAGAAAATCACTGAAAAGTAAATATGTAAATTGTAACTTACTCAACAAGATAATTTACAACGATACTTGGGGGTTTATAGAGGGGTCAAAACTGGCATCATATCCTACAAGAATATGTTCTAGGTCCGGCATAGGTCATAGGATTTCCAAGTGATCAGGGAATAGGTCGATATTGCATGGTCAAATCTAATAGGATAAGGAGAGGACACAAATAGTCTATTCTAAGGAAAAGATTTGTCAAACAAGTAGAGTTATTAAAATAGAGCACATAAATGTGTGTTTATGGGGGGCATAAATGTCATGTGTATGGTACGGTTTGTCTAGATCATAATGGTGCAATTATTGGAAGAAAAATCCTAATATTGTGCTTCAATTACCCAAGTCTTGGTAAGGGATCAAATGATATGAACCAAGGAAAGGATAATAGGAAAACTTTTATTTGCTAAATGTCCGACTAAAATCAGTCTAAGATGGCTACTAGGATGTTAAGGGTATTACTAAAATAAGATATCATACAAGGTATACTTAACTGACTTAGTAGAAAGATGGTTCTACTATAAATCATAGCTAATAAAGGGTTATAAAGAGAAATTCTATACTAAGACGCAGAATAAAGAAGAGTTCAAGGGAGATGGGGTCGATTACAAATTTGAAGGTCCAATGCGAATAAATGTTTCAAGAAAATAAAATTTGTCAAACGGTCGCAAATGAGATCCTAGGACAAGTTTACTATATCTTCATCTGCATAAAATAATCATAGGGAAAGCGAATCAACATGCACTAGGTTGGCCAGACCATCATGCACCGATTCTGATTAGACAACATTTTAGTGGGTGCACCCAATAATATATGTGTCAAGAACAAGCTTGAGAAAAGAAGAAGCTTGTAAAAACTAGGCTATAACAGCAATATTAGTCAAGACGATAAAATAAATATACGAAGAAAAGAAAGTACAAGATAGTTCAAGTCCAAAACACAAATAATGATTTGACCTTTCTAGTTGCCCTATGAATCTCTAACCTTAGTTGAGCTAGGGATAGGAACCCACAAAGTTATGTCTAGGTAATCTAAATACTTATACCAACATATAGTTAGTGTTATCCAACTATAATTTCTTAATGGTCCTGAGAAAAGTATGATGCTAGACTACAAGGTATACTACCCAACTTATAAGAATTGAACTAGTACCTCTAACTATCTCTTTAGGGAAGCAAGTTTATCCTACCAAATTGTAGAAACAACATAGAATTTTCTAGAGAAGCAATAATAATCCTAACATGAGAAAAAAAAAGAAAGAAGTCCTTTGGTCTATTTAAAAGGATAAGACGTAATGATCTGCTTTCCATTATTGCTTAAGAAAACAAATTTTTGGATCGATAGTACTAGAATTATGCAGCACGATAAATAGTAAATCAGGAAAGAAAATAAACTAATTAGATAATAATAAAAAAAAATCCTTACAGCATTTAGCTCGGCAACCGTGGCATGAGCTAAAGGTGAAGGAAAAATTTTTATTACAGAAAATATCAACCAATATTGTCTACAGGTAAAGTAACAAACAACTAAATAGATATTCCTAATATTAATACTAATAATATAATACTAAAATATAGGAGAAGATATACTGGTTGACGGATTTGGGGTATGGTCAAGAAAAATTTATAGACATCTATAGTCTAAACAATTAGGGAATCATGATACTAGTTTAGGGTCGAGAACAAGGATGATAAAATTTTAAGAAGAAGACATAGTCACATGGGTCGATGACTTAACTATAACTGCATATAATCACTATCATGGCTATGAAAAATATGGCAACTAAGGTGTGACACTTCTATCTCATTAGAGTAACATCCTCTATGTTTATTTCCTCATCAAGATAAAAAAAAATCAAATTCCTGTAAATAAAATTTCTTCATAAATTCCTTCAGTATAAAATCTTTAAATCAAAACAATCATCCACCAATTTCCTTAATCTCTTTAAGATCGTCGCATATAATCATAATTATAACTTTAAAATACCCAACCAATCCTTTTATCATCACACCAACTCCCTTTTATTTTCTCTTTTTTTTTTCCTCAACTTTAATTCAGTTTACCTAATCTAAGAGATGGTAACTCTCTTATGAAAATATTTAAATCAATCACCGAGGTAAATATTATCATAATACTAAATTCTTCTTTTTTTCCAAAAGAAACTTCAATAAAAATTTATCAATCTAAGAAAAAGATTTAAATCTCAAAAAAAAAATTTCAATCAAAATTTGTTCCATCAAACAAAATTCAATCACAAAAAAATACCTCAAATTTCTAAATCGATCCTCGAAATAAACTTTATTATAGTACAAACATCCTTTTCTTTTCTCCTCAAAATTTTTAGATTAAAATTACCCAACTCCAAATTTTAAATCACTTTATGAAATGCATCAAATTTCTAAATTCTTCTTAAATAAATCCTTTTTTTCATCAAGGTCAAAATATTCAATCTTTAAAAAAATATAAATCTCATAGGCAACTCTTAACTATTTCTTTTTACAATCATCTATCCTCAAAATTAAAAAAAAAATTTATTCTTCTATTTTGGAAACCAACATAAATCATCAACCAATTTAAATCTCATGTAGCAATGTGAATATTTAAATTTTTAATCATCAAGTTGATTTTATATCCTCTCTAACCAATCATAGAATTTTTTTTTTAAACTCAAATCAAAACTTTAAATCATCTTCTCAAATCGATCATCGAGTTTATTTTATTAATCAACTTCTAACAGTCTTTCCCATATGAGTATAAGTAATCATTCTCCCTATCATTCGAAATTGATATATCATTACTACTCAACTTTGAATTTAACTAATCATTCATGCAAAAATTATATCTTTCAAAAATATGGTGTTCATCAACCTGCAATATTTAGTACTTTCCCAGAATTCAATTATAGACTCAACCGCATAATTAGCTGCCAAAGTAACCCATCTAGCCATATAGTTAACTCAAGAGTGTATATAGTATAGCATCTTCCAAACCTCTATCAATCATGACAAGCAAGGGGTACGGTAGATTAGATCGAGAAGGATATAATTGCAAGGAAGTCAAAGAGTCAGAAGATATAAATCAAAGAAGAGATCAAGTATTTCGAGAAGTTTAAAATGAGTCGAAATCAAACGAGATCAAAGGATAAAAATAATCAATTGTGGATGAGACACGATAGTCCTAATCCTATACGCAGGCTTGCTTGGTACGATAAAGTAACCAAACAATATTTTTTCGACCTGCATGGGCCACCACAAAAAACATGTCACGCCCCGGTTCCAAAATATGTGGGACCAGGAACACGTGGCGTGACAGCTGTACGATCAAGTATAGAAAAACCCCAATTTAATGGACTATACTCGATCGTAGTACGCTGAAGTAACAACTAAATAACAATACAGGCAGGTAAATACTAATCTCATCCATAGGAAAAATCACAGAAAAAGCTGGAAGGAATGAAAATAACTCTGAATCAAACTACAAGTCATGACTAGTGGAAAATAATCCACCAAGAAATGTATGAATGAACTACTAAAAGAGTACAACTGAACCAGAAAAGAAATAGATAGCCACTAGCAGAAATCACCTAAGAACTCAAGAAACTCACGAGGCTCAACATTGAAGTCCTCGTCAGCAAAAGTCCCCAATCTCCGTAGTCCGTCGGTACCTGTGCTCGTCCCAATCTGAAAAAGGTGCCAGGTCCTCAGAGGGACATAACAAGTACACAAGAAATCGACATGCATGATAGTACAGGGCAGTATATAAATAACTAGAACAAAATGTAACATAACATCTCCCCAACCAAACAAGGACAGGTTATATCATGCGATATATGACAGGTAAACTAACCATCTATGTGTAAATGCACTCGAGACATCTCTAGTGGCACATGAGAGGGGGAGAAGAAGAAGAAACGGCCACCAAGCGTTCTACGGTATGAGAAACGAGGGGCTACGAGCATCCAGCGTCCATTGGAAACATAAATTCTCATACACCACTAGTAGACTCTCCCCACCCAATGTATATTCGTACCGTATACGCGGTACAAATAATATACAAGACGTCATAGTATATATAAGTAGACCTGTACCAACCACTAGACCAGACGCGAACTCACGTGCCAATGATCAGTCGACACACAAATCCATGCTCTCAACTCACTCATATAGTGATCGTGTATGATACGGTGTCCGGCTAGAAGGTACCACATACCTTCACAATACACGGGATAAGTCCACTACTACTAGACGCGTGCACACAACTGAGAAGTAACTAGGTAACATAAACTAACTGCAAAAATATACAATCAAGCAAGGTGTACTTGCCTGTGTCCAGCAACTGAGTATCTGGGTCCGAAGTAGAGTCCGAGTCCCGAGAAGCAAATAATCCTAAACAAAATTTATCTCTAATTAATTACTAATTAACCAAATCAAACATTATATTTAATTGCTAATTAATCAATAATTAATATCAAACCATTATTACTAGCTAATCAATACCAATAATTATGAATAATAATAATATACAATAATAAGTATGAAGTACTTATTACTATAATTTTATATTCTGAAATTATTAATACAATTAATATATTTAATAATTAATTAATTACTTATAAATAATTAATTAATCAATTAAATAACACATGCATTCACAAATTCCTAATAATACCAACAAAATTTGTAAAAATCCATAAAAATTATTTTCATTCTAATAAGCTAAATAATGACAGAAATTTAGATATACATTATTTATAAAGAAACCATAAATAAGATTTTCTTTTTTTTAATAGATAAATCTATCTAATAACTAGATTAGTGCTAATAATTATAAATATTAGTTAATAAATAGTAAAAAGATCTAAATTGGGTTATAAAATACTTTTTCAGGAAAAACCTACTGTAAATAATATTTTTAATATTATTTACTTAATTATAAGTAATTAAAAACATTTAACTACTATATATATATAATTACTATTTTAGCTATTGAAATTAGAATTAAATATTAAAAATTTACTAATAAATTGTGAAAATTCATAATTCACAGAAAATAACATTTTTTCCAACAGTGACTATACATTTATGAACATTACCATAATAATTTATATTTAATATAAATTAAAACTAGTAATGAACTAATCACATAATCAATAATATTTAACTCTGATTTAATATAAAATAAATATCAAAAGTAATTATTTTATTCTGAAAATTTTACAGTAAATAGATATAATTATTATTTACAAGTCTTGTATAGAGACCATTAATTAATTCTTAGTGAATTAATTAGTAAAAATCCAAAACAGTGAATTTAAACAGTCATTTAGATCCAATAATTCACAGTTTAAAATATAATTAAAATATCTAACCTATTTATTAAATCCTAAAAATTTAACAGTAATTAGATTACATAATTACCTACAAATTATATATAGATCATAACAAGTAACTCCCAATGAATTAAATTATAAAAAATCAAAAACAAAATATATAATACTGTGGAAATCACATAAAAACTGCAGTAATACAATCCCTTTAAATGCTTAATAATTACGAATAAATTATATAAAAATCTGACATAATTAATATAGGATCTACACTAATGACTCTGATCATTAGGCTAATAATTTAGATACTATTTACTATCAATTAATCATCAATTAATTGATTAACACAGCCATAATCACACAAATTAATTCATCAATGCAATAACCTAATTGTTTCAACCTAATCACACGTGTAAGAGGACACGTGGGGGGTCGGGGCAGTACCTCGCCGAGACAGGGCTCGACGGCGAACCCTCCAGTCGCGGTGACGCCGGTGGTAGAGGTCGGTGGTGGCCGCCCGATCTCGCGGCCTCGAGCTCCTCCGGGGGGTCGTTGGGATCCTTTGGCCGACGGGGGAGGGGGGGGTGACTAGGGAATGGCCGGCTATGCTCCAATGGTGGTGACGACGGCTCAAATGAGTAAATCTGAGATTAGGGTTTGGTTTAGCCTACACAAGGAATAACTATATATATATACTAAGTTGGGGGTGATCCTTTATACAAGGAACCCTAACGGGTTTGGGGTTCGGTTTGGCCTATCGGGTTTGGGCCTAACTTAAGGTTAAACTTAAGGAAATGGTTTGGTTGCTAGGAATTTTAACACCACATCTATATAAGTATAGATATATATATATATAATCTAAAAATAAAACCAATTGAATAATAACACTATATATATTTATTTATTGATATAAATATAATCTAATAATAAATCTATATAAAACTTGGTCAGAGTTTATAAATAATTTAATAATTAATGTAACAACATTTATTTAACAAATAACAATATTTAGTAATCTTGCATCTATATATTTATTTACAATATAAATTAAACCCTGATTAGAAATAATTAATTAATTATTTAATTAAAATAGATTAACAAGCTATTCTGCAAAAAATAAAAAAATAAAAAAATAATTTTAAAAATTCCCTGTAAATTTAGGGGGTTTACAATGTGGACAGGATCCACCCAATTTCAAGACTGGCCTTCTTTCATAGTCAGTGCCAAAGCTGCAGAAATTAGTGCTGAAACCTTCAAAGGTTTAGGAGTGCAGATGACTCCTAAAGAAACAGGTCAAGGCACCAACAATAAAAATAATGCTCGCAAGGGAAAAGAAACTCTTGAAGTCAATCTGCAGAGCAAAGACGCATCAACTGTTCAAACTCCTGCCTCTACAACTCAACAATCAAGAACATCTCGCCCCAAAGAAGAATATTCTTTTGACGACGACGATGTCCTTGGTATCTTTGAATGTCTGCTGAAAGGTAATAAAATACAATTACCTGAAATCAAGAAACCTGATGAAGCCGGGAAGACAGATCATCCCAAATACTATCCATACCACAGAATGCTGGGTCATACAATTCGTACATGTTATGTACTGAAAGGAAAGATCCAAGAAATGATTAAGTCTGGAGCTATCTCTCTTACTCCAAAAGAGAAGACTGTCACTTCTAATGTCGTTTCTATGCAATTTGGAGATTTTCCTCCTCAATTACTTGAAAGCGGGATTGTTTCTATTCCCAAGGCAACTCTTGAAATAGTAAACGTTCCTCCTCCACAGTCTGAAGGATTGGTGCCAATTACTTTGGAGACTGGAGAAATCATGTGGATTCATCCTGATCTAGTGGCAGACTTTGAATTTTCTTCTCCTCAAAAGTCCAAGAAATCTGGAAAGATTAAATCATGTTATATGACTTCTCTCGGATCTACCTCTGACGCAGAGCCAAAAGAAAAAGAAGAAGTACTTGCTAGTGCTACTCGAACGGGGAAACCTTATCTAAAGGATTATTCTAAGAATCCTGAAGATCCTACTGATAGCCCTCCAACTGCTAAAGATGATACTAATGTCCCTCCTGAAAAAGAATCATCTACTGCACCTGTTCCTTCAACTACACCAGTTGAATCTGTTCTTCCCAAGCCTACAGCTCTTGAGAAAGACAAGCAACAGGCTCGGTTTGATAAACCAATCAAGAAGTCTCCTCCTCTTGGACTTCAGAAGCCTTACAACTTCGATATTTTGGCTCAACTTGCTAATACTCCAGCTAGAATGTCTCTCTTTGAACTTCTACGTCTTTCTAAAGAAACTCGGAAGACGTTAAGTGAAGCACTTCTACAGGCTGACTCTTATCTTGCACAATTGAAGAAACCAGATGTGGAACCTGCCATTTGCTTACATTGCAACAGTATACTGGAGATTATCCCACATATCACCTTTACACAAGATGACATGCTATTGGAGGATAATCGACATGACCGGCCTCTCTACTACACTGGTTATATCGATACGATGAAGATAGATCGTATCCTTATTGACCCAGGGTCTGCTATAAGCATAATGCCAAAGGGTTTGTTGGATGAACTGAAAATCCCTCTTCACAAGCTCTCCAAGACGGTTACTACTATCTTGGGATTCAATCAAAGCCGAAGCGAGCCTTTGGGAAAGATTCATTTGAAGCTTCAGATAGGTGATTTCAGATCCAAAGTCACTTTCTATGTGATAGAGATCGTGGGATCCTATAATCTTCTTCTGGGGAGGCCCTTTCTTCATGAAAATAATGTGGTGCCCTCTACTCTTCATCAGTGTTTTAAATACATTGATAGCAATGGAAGAGTACAAAAAGAAGTTGCTGATATAAATCCCTTCCATGGGGTCGAAGCTTATTTCAATGATTCCCGAATGTACAAAGAAGAGTATACAAGGGTCATACAAGCTATGGAAAAAGAAGATGCACAAAGTGAGACTTTAATAATCCCTATTAAAGGTCGAACTATTCAGCAACGATCTCCCAAACCCTCTGAAGAAGGTTCTTTCATCATTTCAGTGAGTGGACGGATCTATCCGTTACCTCAATCGTCTACTCAAAATATACTGATCATTCCTGTCAGTGGGCGTACTACGGTTCCTGTATCTTCACATATAAAACAGGATACTCTGCTAATTCCAGTTGGAGGGCGGACTACTCTTCCATCTCAAGCTTCAAGGGAGCTCACCTCTTCTGAGCCATTTGTTATCGATCTTAATCGAAACAAAGCTTCTTCTTCTTTCCCCCTTTAGTCATTGACTTGGCTAAAATCTCTAAAGCTCAGCCTTCTTCCAATATAAATATTGCTGCTTTTACATTTAATGAAAAGTCTCCATCTTTGCAGTACGCTGATGTATGTAATTATGTTCATAGTTATTTACATCTGTTAGATGACTTGAACACAATAACCATAGGAGTTGTACAGACTGTTCATACAGATGTATCCCTAGAATCAGTACAATCTTCATATTTTCTAGTTCCCAGCAGAAAGCCAGGAGACATTCCAATATTCTTTTACAAAGGGCCCCAAAGTCCTTCTGATCTAGAAGATGATGACAACAATGATGATACTGGAAGACTACAACTACGCCGTTATAGTCAGCAATCTAAAGACATCATCAAAAAATATGGGTTATGACTTCAGGACTGGCCTCAATGATGGAAAAGGAAGAAAAATGTCTGTTCGAATTCCTCCTTTGAAATATAGAAGGACAAAATGCGGATTGGGCTACATTGCTCCTACTCCTTTTATCAATATTATCCATGAAGATCCTGAATCTGACGAAGATAAGAGATCTGATTCTTCTAGTACTACTTCTTGGGACTCCGATACGAGCATCGGGGACTTCTACTGCAACATTCTATCTTCCAACATGGTTTCTATTGACCGTTCTGAAAAAAGTGATGAAGACGAAGAAGAATTTGAAATCTCACCTGAATCAGAACAATAGGCCCAAAGGTTAGATAATCAATGGGAGTTCCGATTTGAACAAAAAGAACCTCCGACTGAAGATAAACTTGTTCAAATAGATGTTGGTGAAGAGGGATCCCCCAAACCAATATTCATCAGTGAAAGTCTTTTAGAAGCTGATAAGCAAGACATGATCAAGCTCATTCAAGATTACATCGATGTCTTTGCTTGGAGTTATGAAGATATGCCAGGACTTGATCCCCAGATCGCAACTCATAAACTCAATATCTTGCCGAATGCTAAACCGGTCAAACAACAACAACGACGATTTCGTCCAGACATTATGGATGCAATTGAAGCTGAAGTCAATAAACTCATTACCTCCGGGTTTATTAGAGAGGAACAACATCCCGATTGGGTGGCTAACATAGTTCCTGTTCTTAAAAAGACTGGCAAGATTAGAGTATGCATAGACTTCCGCGATCTCAATGCGGCATGTCCTAAAGATGAATTCCCTCTACCAATCACTGATGTCATGATCGATAATACCTGTGGATTTGAACGAATGTCATTCATGGATGGGTATTCTGGGTACAATCAGATTAAAATGTTTCCAGATGATGAGAAGCACACTTCTTTCAGAACGCCGATCGGTACATACTGTTATACAGTTATGCCATTCGGTCTCAAGAATGCAGGAGCAACTTATCAACGAGCTATGAGCACTATATTCCGTGAACATTTGCGGAAAACAGTCGAATGCTATGTTGATGATATTGCAGTCACAAGTAGACAAAAGGATGATCATATCCAAGATTTGAAGACCATTTTTGATCTAATGCGTAAGCATCAATTAAAGATGAACCCTACTAAGTCCTTCTTAGGCGTCGCTAGTGGTAAATTTCTCGGCTTCGTCATTACCTCTAAAGGTATACACGTGGATCCCGAGAAGATCAAAGCCATCCAAGAGATGCGTCCTCCACGCACCTTAAAAGAGCTACGAGGATTTCAAGGAAGAATCGCTTATATTAGGAGATTCATCTCTAATTTATCAGGACGCTGCAGACCATTCAACAAACTTATTAAGAAAGGTGTCTCTTTTGTCTGGAATGATGAATGTCAGAAAGTATTCGATGATATAAAACAATATCTGATGAGCCCACCAGTATTGGTACCTCCCATCTCAGGAATACCGTTCCTCTTATATACTCGAGCAATGAGTCATTCATTGGGTGCATTACTTGCTCAAAAGAATCAAGATGGCCATGAACAAGCCATTTATTATCTCAGTCGCACTATGACCGGAGCTGAACCTCGATATTCACCGGTCGAAAAAAAATGTCTAGCCTTGATGTTCGCTGTCCAAAAGATACGTCATTATATCATTGGCCAGACTATTCATGTCATCTCCAAGATCAATCCTATACGGATCATGATGAAGAAACCCAGTATTTTGAACTCTCGATTGGCTAACTGGGGAATCCTACTTGCTCAGTATGACATACACTATATTCCTCAGAAATCAGTCAAATGACAAGCTTTAGCTGATTTTCTGGCTGCTCATTCAATTCCAGAAGATTCAAAACTCTATGATGAAATCCCTGATGAAGTCCTAGATTCAAATCAAATGGCTGAAGAAAATCCTACTTGGCTTCTATTCTTTGACGGAGCATCAAGAATTGGCCCTAATGGTGATATTGTCGCTGGAGTTGGAATTGTTCTTGTGTCACCAGAAGGTCTTGATATCCAACGAGCTTATTCTCTCGATCAACCATGTTCAAACAATGTAGCTGACTACAATACACTACTTATTGGTCTTCAACTTGCTAAGCATCTAAATATTCAATATTTGGAAGCCTATGGAGACTCTAAACTCATTGTCAATCAGATAAGGGGTACTTATGAAGTTCGCCATCAAGATCTGGTTCCTTATCATAGAGCAGCTATATCTATGGCTTCTTCGTTTGAAGAATTCTTTATTGAACATGTTAGGCGAGCATGTAATACAGAAGCTGATGCTCTTGCTAATCTTGCTGCGGTGTTAGCTATTCCGATTAGACGGCAACAAATGATTGTTGTTCGTAATCGAGAATTATTTCATCTTGAAAATAACTTGACTCTAGGACTTCCTGTTGATATTGAAGAATCAGCATCTCATGACGTCAACACAACAAGAGGATTTGGATTTAGTCGTAAATCAATGTCATCTTCATCTGATTCCAGCATATAATTTATCTTCAGTAACTCGACTGAAAATCAGAATACGGATAAAGATTGGAGACTTCCTTTCTTGGATTTTGTATTGTATGATATTCTTCCAGATGATCCGAGTGAGGCAGCATCTATCAGACGACGATCACTCAGATTCTATTACAATCATACAACAAAGACCTTATATCGTCGAGCTTATGATGGTTTACTTCTTCGATGTGTTACCGGTGATGAGGTTCAACAAATTATTCGTGAAGCACATGATGGAATTTGCGGAGCACATCAGCCTGGGCCGAAACTCCAAGACCGTATTCGACGTATGGGTTATTATTGGCCCACTATAGTATCTGATGCTATCGAATACGTAAAGAAATGTAAAGTCTGTCAAATCCATACGGATTTTATTCATCAATCCTCGGAATTTCTACATCCGACGGCAGCATCATGGCCCTTCGAAGCTTGAGGCATGTACATTATCGGTCCGATCAATCCGCCGTCATCCAAAGGTCATCAGTTTATTCTCGCAATAACCGATTACTTTTCCAAATGGGCTGAAGCCATTCCTTTATCTGAAGTTAAGAAGTCTAATGTCATCAGCTTTATTAAGCACCACATTATCTACAGATTTGGTGTTCCTCGACGCATTATTCATGATAATGGACCACAGTTCGTCAGCCAGAAATTTACTCGATTCTGTGATGATCACCGGATTAATAATATTGCTTCTACTGCATATAATCCGACAGCTAACGGATTAGCAGAGGCTTTCAACAAAACTATCATCAAACTCCTAAAAAATTCTTTTTGGAGTGACAAGCTCGGTAAATGTTTGTGGGCCTACCGTACTACGGTTCGTAATGCTACTAAATGTACACCCTTTTCTCTGGTGTACGGTTCCGAAGCTGTTCTTCCATTAGAGATTCAAATTCCTTCTTTAAGGATAGCAATCACTAATGAGCTCACTGCTGAAAATAATGATCGTCTTCGACTTCAGGAATTAGAAGCTCTGGATGAAAAGTGATTATCTGCTCAACAAAATATTGAATTCTATCAAGCTAGGATTTCAAGAGCTTTTAATAAGAAAGTCAGAATTCGAGCATATCAAAAAGGAGAACTTGTTCTAACAGTCAGACGTCCTATGACTATGACTCATATGAGCAAGGGCAAATTTGACGCAAAGTGGGAAGGTCCCTACATTGTGAGCAAGGTTTTCTCAAATGGAGCTTATCAACTCTCGGAATTGGATGGACAAAAAGTCTTGATGCCTATTAATGGCAAATTCCTTAAAAAGTACTATGTATAAGGATAAATGCTTGTAATCATCAGACAGTTTCATGTTTAGAAATAAAATTTTTATTTTATTTTAAATCATGAATGATGATACATGATATTAAGGAAGATCACTATTGTCCTTCTCTACATTTGGACGTGGGCCACTGCCGTCCTTCTCGAAGATGTGATCAGCAAAAGAGTTGAGGACCTCCTTGCTGGAACCCACAAGAAACTTACAAGCGGCCATCCTCATGGTTTCTTCTTCTTCAGTCCTTCCTAGTTCAAACAGGAAATCCAGAATGTCCCTTGGTGACTTGGGTGCGGATGAACCTTCGCCTGCTTCCACCTTCTTTGATTAAACTGGATCAGCAGGACGTTCTTCAGTGCCTTTCTGAACTTTTGAGGCAGTCTCAGTCTTCTTAAATGCTTCTCCAGACTACATTTTTATGTTGAGGAATAGAAGTGTTCATTCTTGTCTAACTTCTGCTATATTTATAGGCAGAAGTTTCTCAAACAAGGAAACGTCATATCTATTTGACGATTCACACATTCATTAATGCTTGACGGTTCATCCGTTCATTCATCTAACGATTCATTCGTTCATACTCTTCTATCAATTCATAAAGTGGGGATTCGTTATTTATCATGTTTTCATAACCTCTTAATCAAATTCCGAATCTACTTACTCATTTGTCTTTTTTTTTGACCTCTGCATAGAAATCAATCTATTTTCTTTTGAGTTCCTACATATTATCACGTCCATAATACCTCTGATAATATCATATACTCTAGAACAGAAAAGAAGATTTTATTATCTATCATGTCCATAAATCATCCACAAATACAAATTATTGAGCATAGAAGAATTGTCATTTCCATTCCCATTTCATCACAAAAAAGTCTATTACATTTTCTTAGACTTCCCTACAAATCATAATGGAAATTTATTACAAATCTTGGATTTTCATTCTATGTACAACTGAGATCTATTTCTTCTTGGATCTTCTCTGGCAATCTCGTTGTTTGTGGCAATTCCTGGGTGTCCAGCAGGAATCAAACTCTGGTCTTCTCTCTCAGACGAGAGGAGAACCACAGAGTAGGGCAACACGAAAACGTGTTACTGCCAATACAATTGGTGGATGGGGGTAACCTCTCAAGGAAGACAGGAATGTATCCAAACCTTGGGATACAATTCCTAGTTATGCCGTGAAAGGAACTCTACTACCCGATTTCTCGGGGTAGAGTTGACTCCACCATCCAACTCTCGTGTATAAAGGCTCTTCCTACCATCTGAGGAAGACCCTTCTATCCCACGAAGAGTTCTGAGTTGTCTGATTTGTGCGTCAAAAGCGCATGAGCTCTCTGATGTTGGTGTCAGAAGGACATTCTCCACAGCATCCACATCTCCAATACCAGTTCTGAAGAAAATCTTTAGCCGAGCTTCTGCAGAAAACAGCAAGGAAAAAAAGAATTAATCAACAAAAGTGTCATTTGACACGCACTGGCTGGTCAAGCGTGCATTGTTCAATCAGAAACAAAAAGCCTATCTTCAACAGCAAAAATAGTATGCGTACTATATCGGACTTACTTTTAAGTTTGGTGCTAAGGATTGGCAAACTCATATTTGATACAGTATGCTGAAATCAAACATTAGAAGGCATTGCTTTCCTGTTTGAGAATGAAATCTCTCAAAAATTTTATTCTCAGAGAAGAAGAAGAAGAATGGGGGATGAGTCTTTGTGAAGATTCACCTATCTATTTAAAGGGCAAAGTACAAGTCTATTCTTGGAAAGGACCGCATAAATAGCGCTCGTAAATCGTGTAATGAGCGTCATGTGTACTTTGGAAGACAGTGTAACATTGGAAACAGTCAAAGAGTGCTAATCAATATTCTTCATTAAATGCACGCAGATCAAATACAGAAGTTATACTTCATTCTTCAAGACAGGCACTGATGGCCTTACAAAAGACAAAACAAAAAGTGCAACAAAAGCATAAAAGTCACGCTCTATTTTCCAGAGCGACTAAGTTTGGTGCCTAGTTCTTCTACGCTCTTAACTCCCAGGCGGTGCAACAGAGCCTTAAACATTTCACGCTGCTCTATGAAGCTACGTCCATCAGAAGGAGACGAGCCATCCAGGCCAAAATAGCTCAAGAAATTCTTGGCTAGTTGCACGGGGTCATCTTTGAGCTCGAAGACAAAGGGCTCCGGCTCTTCACCCCCAAAAGTGGGGTCACCATGGGAGCAAAAGCCCAACTTGTGTGCTTCTTCTGCAGCCTCTTCCTTTGGTGTCATCTTGACATGAGATGAAGATAAAAAATGATTCTTCTCTTGGTTTATATAACAGAGCTCGCCGGCGGTTCATATTCCTCCATAAATTGGATACAATCAGTCTCGGAGAATGAAGAGTCATTATGACATTTAATAAGTTCATTTAGGTATTTTCGAAGAACTTCGAAGTCTTTTCGACTTTCAAAAAATTTAAAGTCATCTCAGCGTGACTGATTCCATTTTATCATCTCTATTTCAAAGTATTTCGAAATAATTTATCATTTTTTGAAAACTTTGAAGGGGGTTTTGTAGACCTTTAAAAAATGACAGTCACGCTGAGTTGATCAGAACAAGTCCAGCAGTCACGCTGAGTTGATCAGAACAAGTCCAAAGTCACGCTCAGTTGATCCAGACAACATTTACAAAATACGCTGGAAGATAGCTCATCATTTGTCAGAGAGTCATTATGACTGACAGCACGACAGTCGAAGAATGTCTCTTCGTATGCCACGTATGCACAGAACTCGAGAGATCACCGCCGTCTATTGCGTAACTTTCGAAATCTTCTTCAGCAAGACTCAGCCTTCGTCGAGTTGGCGTACCAAAAGGGTTTCTTGTCATTTAATGCGACTGACAAAAGCAATCACTGTCATAGATTTTGTGTCAATCGAGGCACGTCGAATCAAGACAGCTGGCAGTTCTATCACAAGTCTGCGTGTATTCGAGAGATCTTCATCTCAAGTTTGCGTGGATTCTGAAGTTTTCTTCCTTAAGTTTGCGTGGATTTTGAAGCTTTTTGCCTTGAGTCTGCGTGGATCCTGAAGCTTCCTGCCCCAAGTTTGCGTAGATTTTTGAACCTTTCTACACCGAGTTTGCATGGATTTCGTCTTCAACAAGTCTGCGTGAACTTCATCAAATTGGAGAACATGGCAGCCATGCCACTGATCTCTTGCCTGCGTGTCCTGTAACTTGCACACGACCCATGCATGATTGCCATGTGTCCAACAGTTACAGGCCACGTCCAGTAATTGCTCACAACCTTGCGTATGTTAAATCCTGCATGATTTTAAACTAGGCACAGGCTGTGAAGACAGTTATATTTTCAGTTATTATTTTTGACTCTATAAATAGAGTTCTTTTTCTCATTCATTGTACAGATACACTGATATCTACTGTCAAAATTTTGAGAGCTTTTCTTCTTCGCATAGTCCAAGGGATAAAGCGATCGCCTTCTAGATCGGATTCCTACAGTTGTAATTTTCCCGGAAACATAACAAATAAAGAGAATTTCTTTATGGAAAACACATGGGCCACCACAAAAACTTGTCACGACCCGCACCCGCTTTTCGGATACGAGGCGTGTCCAAGCCAGCCTACGCCGCAGAGTCAGCGGTAGAACGCTGTCAAGCCTGCAAGAAATAGATGCTCAAAATAAACAATTGCTGCTCATTCACATTTTTAAATTTACTACAACAGTTACATCATTTTAACAATTAAAGGAAATACAAGGTTTTACAATTAAAGAAATGATAACTAGTTCCACTATCTAGGTCGACCTCAGCATACCCATGTCTTCCCAGTGCTAAGAGTGATCGTGGCTAAACCTAAAAAATATTGGTTATCCAGTCAGGATTGGAACAAGTACACAAATCGACGGCAATGCAAAAACACAATAGAATCGACAAGACATGAAAATAACATATGGGATATGAAAACTGGGAGATAACTGATAACATAGCACGATAGAGAAGTTAACAAGGAAAAACTAATAAAAGACATCTATCTAGGTGGTGTGAAATATCCGTTTTGACATGTGAACGGCTAGGGGGTAATCCGACACCTGTACGTGTCGTATACAGGTGCTATTGTTCACGAATAGACATCATGTGATCGTACTGGGTAGTCCACATGTCTACTAAGATATTTCCCCTCCCGACTACTTCATGTGACGAGAGTGTCAACAAGAAGCAAGATATATGTATAGACATGAAATGAAAAGACTACTATGAATCGGAAAGCAATCAGAAAGTGCACTTGCCTGGGTCCTTAGCTGAAGAAACCAATAATACTATACCATACCACTCAATGAGCCATAATCAGTCAACACATACAGAAGTCTCCAGATGCTGAAATAAATAGTACCAACATTCTCAGAATAGTCAAATTAGCTAGGATTTCCTGTCCTTAAGTCCAATTCTGGACACAGGGGCAAAACGATAATTTCGGGCAAAAACGATGTCCGTCGTTGGACCCGCTTTGCACGGAAAAGCGTGTCAGGATCCACAGTTTCTATAGTCATCAAACTACATGTCTATGGATCCGGTTTTCCGATACGAACCCAACCGTATGTCCAAAGTTGGATTCCGGCGGGTCGCACACAAAATCGCCCGTTGAGTGGAACCGTAGGGCCCGCAAAACGGTGATTTTATCAACTGTCTTAGAATCAGATCAAACTTGGCATACATAACAAAAAAAATGATATGGTCCTATTGGTGCAAGTTTCGTCTCGATCTGACGAGCGTGCACAAAGTAATTGAAGAATTTGTAAAGTGCACGATACGGTAAATTTCGACGGATACGCATCAAATTCTTCGCGCACACGCGACCAATTTGAATTCTGTCAAAGCCCACACGACCATGAAGCCGTTACGCAGCTTTCGATGCCTTCGGTTCGCAACCACTTCGTCCGGTTTGGCGGAACGCACGTCGTGTGAAACAATTTTCTAGTTTAGAAAACAGATTTTTCTCTAACTTTGGGATTCAATTTCTCGACGCGTAGTCAATGATTTTCAAATCCACAAAAAGGGTTATAAAGCCCTATATGTTGTCTCTAACTGTGTTCAAGTAAAATTTTTATTCTGGCAATAGATCGATCGGAATCGATCTTCAAACTCGGATGATTGGACTGCTATTGGTTCTGTTTCGGGACAATTTTTACTGAACTTGGGTTCGATTTCTCGTCTAATACAGACGACTTCAATTTGAACTAAATGACAGAGATCAAAGTTGGTTAGGTTGTGTGCGTACTGGAAGAATCGATTCCCAAAATGGTCGAGCGAGCGCGACGGAATAACACCGTAAAGTCGGCCCCGCGGATGGCAGCGGCTGTGCTGTCCTGCCCTTGGTTCGTCGCGCGTGTGCGGGTCGACGAGGAACTGGCCGGCCGGCGGCGGCCGCACGTGGCGTGTGCGCGCGTAGGCGGCGGTGGTGCGCGCCCAGGCGACGGGGACGGGGGTTGGCGGCACGGGGATAGGGTTTTCGATCCCTTGTTCGTAAGTCGGCAGATATATATATATATATATATATATATATATATATATATATATATATATATATATATATATATATATACATGCTGTAGCGTTCAAAAAAGGTCGGGTCTTGGGGAGTTCGGTCTGGTGTTCAGCTGGGTTCGGGTTCTTTTAGCTGGGCTGCTATTGCTTCACTGTCATATTCTTTTCCTTTTCTATTTCTTTAGATATATTAATATATCTACAACCCCCTATATATAAATATATATATATATATATATATATATATATATATATATATATATATATATATATATATATATATATATATGTATATATATACATGGATATATACATGGGTATATATCCATATACTAATATATAATAGATACACACACACACACACACACACACATATATATATATATATATATATATATATATATATATATATATATATATATATATATATATATATATATATATATATATATATATATATATATATATATATATTCTTTTTTTTAGGGAAACAAAACCTTTATTGAAAGATAGGCACAAAATGCTGAAGCCTATACAAGTAAGCACGCCAAGCGCGAAGACCGACTCAAAACAAAGAGAGAAGCAAAAAGTGTTGCCCACAAAACGGTGACTGGACCGGGCATCAGAATGTTAGGTACACAAAGCGAGTTCCCAAGGGAACCTCGATCCTGCCTCGGTCAACAGTCCAGTGCGTCCCAAAACTGGTTCGATGTGTGAGAGCACCACCTCTTTCTTTTGTAGATTTGTCGAACCACCTCTCTGTACAATTACGGAGGCTGGAATTGACGGCCCTCAAATCTGTACTTGTTTCGGTTTTTCCATAGAACCTAAAAAGCGGCGGCAGCGACGATCTGATGCCCGTGGGATGTGTTCCAGCTGGCCAATAGATCGTTGGTGCCCCCGGCTGTGGGGACCATTTTGCATCTGGAGTGAAGGTTTGTCCAAATGTGAGAAGCAGACTCCCCAGAAATAAGAACGTGCTCGACGGATTCAGAATGGTGCTGTACACAGCAGTGGCATCTGGACGCCAGGCTATATCCGAAGGATTTAACTGCATCATCCGTGGGGAGTTTCCGGCACGCGACACGCTAGAGAAGAATGGACCATTTCGTCGGAATATACGTGTGCCAAAACTTGGCGGAAGGGAAAGTCGTGATATATATTTCTCTGAGGATGGCTCTAGCCGAAGCAAGGGTGAAGACTCCTCCCTGGTTGGGGGACCATCTGAGCACGTCCTGAGTGTCAATGATCGACAGATTAGAAGCACCCAAGCTCGCCGCGGCTGCCGGGCCAAACCAGTCATGTACCTTATCCCAATTCCACCCTGACGCGTTATTATCCCATAAATCACGGATCTCGCACATCGGCGGAGTAATATCGTTGGGCATGAGGATATAGTCCCCCAGCCATCGTTCCTTGCAGGCTCACGAATGCCCATTGCCCAGGGTCAGCCGAAAGTGTGGTTCCGCCAGGATACGGCCACGGATGATGCGCCGCTACGACGCGGATGATCTGCTATTGGCAGATGCCTCAGTTAAGTGACAGAATCTGGAGTATCTCGCTCGCATGAACCTGGTCCAGATGGAGTTTTCAGTGCGAATTTTCCACCACAATATAGCCGAGAGGGCGTCGACCATATGGGCAAGCCTGCAGAATCCCAGACCACCCTCATCTGTAGGTTTGGCCATGGTAGCCCAACTGGCCCAGTGATACTTGTTCTTGCCCTCGAGATGACCCCAAAAGAAGTTGGCGAGGATGGATTCAATAGAAAGGAGCACTTTGTTGGGGGGTGCACACACCGCTAGGGTGTATATGGGGATGGAGGATAGGACGTGCTTAATGAGAATTAATTTCCCCCCGGGAGAAAGGGTGGCGTTGTGCCAACTCGTAATTTTCTGGCAAATTTTACCCACCATATGTTCGAAAATACCATAATTTGTACTGCCGTACACCAACGGGCAACCTAAGTACAGAAAAGGGGGGTAAGCTGTGGAGAAGGAGGTCATGGCGGACAGCACAGCCGAGTGAGTTCTATCGACTTTGTGATGAGTGTAGATCACGCTCTTGCTGTTGTTGATTTTCTGCCCGGAGCAACGAGTGTATTTAGCAAGAGTGCTAATAACCACCTCAATGGCTCCAATAGTGCCAGCGGAGAAAATGAGGATGTCGTCCGCGTATGCCAGATGAGTAATGAGTGGGCAGCCGGTCGTGGTGTGATAGTGTTGGAACCCGGGAGATCTCGGTATGATTTTGAGGTTTCTGCTCAGCGCTTCAGCTGTGATGCTGAAAATGGTTGAGGATAGGGGGTCTCCCTGTCTAACTCCTCGAGTGGCTTTGAAGAAACCCTGAGGTTGGCCGTTGATGACCGTGGAAAACCAGGAGTTGTTGATGAATCTAAAGATAATGTCGATGACAGGTTCCGAAAAACCAAAAGCTCGGAACACCCAGATCATGAACTGCCAATCAAGACGGTCGTAAGCTTTTTCCATGTCCAGTTTGATGGCAACGTTCCCCTCTTGGATGAAAATTTCATACACGTGATCATCTCCTGAGCCAGGAGAATGTTATAGGTGATATTACGGCCTTTGACGAAGCCGCTTTGCTCTTCGGAGATTATTCTGGGAAGGATGTCCGACATTCTGGAGGCGATGATTTTAGAGATGATTTTGTTGGTGAAAGTGCAGAGGCTGATAGGTCTGAAGTCCCTAAAGGATTCCGGATTGTCTTTCTTGGGGATGAGGATGATGTGAGCGGAGGATATAGATTTCGGATAAGTGGCCCCTTGAAAGAAAGCGGTTGTGGCATCCCCGAGGTCACACCGAATGATGTCCCAGCAAGAGCGAAAGAATACTCCTTTGAATCCGTCCGGACCCGGGGTGCTGTCGGCATTAATGGACCACACAGCGGTCTTAATCTCGACGTCAGAGGGGGGAGTGCGAAGGCTTTCATTATCCCTGTCACAAATAATGGAAGGGGTCTCGGCCAAGAAACCGTCGTCTTTGAACACGTCCTCTTTGGCGAACATGTTGGAGAAATAGTTTGTGGCGGCCATCTGAATATTCTCCTGGTCGTCAAGGATTTGGCCATTGTCATCCCGTATGCGATGAATCTTAAGAGAGCTTCTGCGTCCTTTGACGCATTTGTGGACGAAGCCAAAATTCTTGTCCCCCTCCAAGTCCCAGGATAATCTGGCCTTTTGTCTCCAAAATTCAGATTCAACCCTGATTCTGGATTTGAGGATGGCCTTGGCGAGGTTGAGAGAGGCACGATTCTCCTGTGAATTAAATAGGGCAAAATCGATCTCCGCACGGGTGACATCGTCCTCAGCCTCCTTGATGGCCTGAAAAATGTCGCCGAATGTCGTTTTGCTCCAAGACGTAAGGGCTATTCTAGTAGCTTTAAGTTTGGTAGCAAATCTGATCAGGGGGTCCTGGTGGGTGACGGAAGCCCACGCCTCCTCCACGATGGGCATGAACTGGGGGTGGTGGTGCCAGAAGTCAAGGAAGCGGAAGGATTTTTTGATGCTATTATGAGTGAAGTTGATCTCGAGAAGGAGGGGGGAGTGGTCAGATTCGGTGGAGTTCAGGTGCGACAGGTTGCTGATCAATCCCAAATCCGACCAACGGTCATTCACCATGGCACGATCAAGGCGGGAGTACTACCTACGCGAACCGTCTTGCATGTTGCACCACGTGAACTAGTTGTCGAGAAAGGGGATATCGGAAAGGTGGGAGGTTAGAACGAAGTTGTTGAAGACTTCCATGGCCGAATACGGGGGGTCACGACCTCCGGATTTCTCCTCACGACAAGAGACCACATTAAAATCTCCGATGCAAAGCCAAGGCAAATCCTCGTGAGGAATGGAGGGGCCCGACAGGAGCTCCCAAAGGACCTTGCGCTCCTGGATGTTGCAGCTACCGTGGATGGCCGAAAGGATAAAGCGAGACTTGAAGGCGGGGTGCTCAACCCAATAGGAGAGGGCATGGGGGGAGTCATGGATAATGCCAAAGCGGAAGTCAGCCGCGAAGAAGATCCAAATGTCGTGACAACTGGTAATCGCGAAAGGGAATCCCAGCTTGAGTTGAATTTCTTTCAATCTTTTGTGAGGAATTTTGGGTTCTATAATGACTAGTAAATCAATCCGATGTGATTTAGTGAGACTGATGATCCGATTCATCGTCTGTTTATTCCCAATGCCTCGAACATTCCATGAAAGAATGTTAGGCATTAATGTAGGTGGAAGGGGGATTTTGCAGCTTTGCGGCAGATCTCGTTGTCATCGCCGTACGCTGCCTTTGTTTCTTTAATTTCTTCATTTTCTTGGGAGAGTAGTTTTCGGGGCTGGTGTTGACCGAAGCAAGAGTTCTGTCTGAACTCGAGTAAACAACTGCGGCTGCTGAGAGAGAAATGTCAGGGTCTTCGCATTTCGACAGAGCGCAAATAGGATTGTCTCTATCGAGGAAGCCCGCTTTCTGAGCCTGCCAAAATCTTTCGGCGAGCGGGGATGCCGGGCGAGAAGGAACGCTGGCCGATCGGCATGTGGAGGGTGGAGCGGCGGAGGGCTGAGCCCCGGTACCCTCCTCGCTGAATTGAGATCTGAGACTGGCCAAAGAACCAGGAATCATAATATTGGAGGAGGAGTGTTGTGGTGGGGCAGCGAGGGAGGGAGGGGTGGTGGGGAGGTTGTGGAGGGGAATTATGCCGAGGCCGGACGGTGGATGGGAAGGGAGGTTGGGGAGACCACCGGAGGTAGGCGAATCCTCCGGATCTAGGTAAAGGGCTGCGAAGGAATTATGGAGAGTAATGGCGAGAGTGGGGGATGAGGGGTTAGTGAGGCAATCGCGACCGGCATTAAGGTAGCACCCTCAGCTGACTCGAAATCAAACTCTCCGCTGGAATTGTGGAGAGTGATGGCAAGAGAAGGGGGGTGCTGCGCTGGAGTCAGGGAGGTTGAGGGAGCTCCGAGCGGGTGGTGGTGGGTCAGAGGGGATCCGCGTTGCGGGGCGGGAAGGGGGTGCTGCGCCGTTATCACGTGCTTTCCTGGGGATCGGTTTCTTGAAATGAGGGTGAACGCGAAAACAGTGCTGAAGAGAGTGGTCGCACATCTGGCAATGTTGACAGAAGATAATGTTGTTGTCGTAAACCAACGTTTGACTGAATGATAGATCTCCGAGTTCTATCTCTATCACTTTGGGTGGCTCGTTTGTGAGGTCCAGCTCTACGCAAATCTTTGCGTAGCTATATTTAGAGAGGTTTCTCGTTTCATCGGCGATGGCTACAAGAACGCCGAAAGTGCTAGCGATCCTCTTGAGGGCTGCAGCAGGAAAACAAACAAGGGGGAGATTGGGTAGAGAAACCCAAGAGGTGACGATGGTAGAATCGATCTTGGGGTTAAAGTTCGGCGACCATTTGACAATTTTGGCAAACTGATTGGCAAATTTGGTCGTGCCTTTCATCCACACTTTGCTGAAGTCCTGGTCGGAGGAAAGATGAAGAAGCAGATGTTTGGGGTCGAGAGGAGCTATCCGGTAAGATGCCGATAGTCCCCATCTAGAGATGGCTTCCCGAGCGATAGAAATTTTAGGGCATCCGGCTCCGAATTTGAGAACCAACGTCCTGACGAAGGGGGAGGAGAGGGAGCAGATCTCCTCACAGGAGAATAGGACCCGGATCGGGTACCCATCCGACGGAGGCGCCAGAATGACGTCATGTAGGACCACTTCGACGGTCGAAAGCGGGTCAGCCCTAAATCGATCAAGTCTCAAGGCGTCCGCAAAGGAGCGGGCGTTGGGGGGGGGGACAGGATGTTGCAGGGACCGGGCCAGTTGGCGATCCGCGTCCCGAGGAGGGGGAAGCATCCGGATGGGCCTGAAGGGAGAGGGGGTCTGCCGTGGAGCTCGGAAGAGAACCGCCGGAGCCCACACCAGCAGCAACTGAGGGGGAGGAGGCTGGCGCCAAGGGAGAACCCAAGCAGGCAAAAGCCTGAGGGGGGAGGGAGAGCAACGCCGGCGACAGCCAGCGGAACCGGAGCCTGACCCAGAGAGAAGCTGTCCGAGAGGGCATCGCGCGACGCGCCATTGTATATATATATATATATATATATATATATATATATATATATATATATATATATATATATATATATATAATTACACATATACAATATATACATATATATATATTTACATATACATTCCCATATACATATACATATACATATATTTATATTTATATATATGTACACACACATATATATGTAATTATATATTTTACATAAATACACATACACATATATACTTATATATATATTATATAAATACACACACACATATATTTATACAAGGTATTCATATATACATACGAATACACATATATAATATATTTATATATATACATACAAATACACATGTATATAATATTTATTTATTCATACATTCTCATTCACACATATACAATATTTATCATATTTTTATATATACCCATATATCTTGATGATAATAACTAATAATAATAAATAATTTATATTTAATAAACACAATAAAAATAATAAGAATAAGAATAAGAATAATAATAATAATAATAATAATAATAATAACAAAATTTAATAAACTAATAATGATGTATATACCATCATGCATAGTCTAATTATCCCAAAAATGTACAAGGACCTATTTTATACAAATATCATTGAATATAAAGTAATAATAATATTTATCATATTTAATTAAGAATACTTAGAAAATATCATTGTATCATTAAAACAGAATACGACACCATCATACCAAAATACATCAACACGAATGTCATTGGACGTCCCACATGACTACATGGGCTTGGGCTTGGTACGGGTCCAGTCCGGGTTGGTTCGGTACAACCGGGTCGCTACGAAATCAATAAATTTAATAATAAATAATTAAATTATTTATAATGGCCATGCTATAACTTGGCCTGGTTTTCTTAATTAAGACATCACTATGGCTCGGCCTTCCCCTACCATGACTAAACACTAGTCAAAGCACGCCAATGAGCTATCCGTGCAATGATTCCTAGTCACCTTGTACTCCAAATCTCAACTATGGCTAAACTCACTTACCGTAATAATTAACTATTTAATTATTTATAAAATTCTAAAATCACTATTTAAATCAAATAAATTTTCAAAAAATTATTTTGAAAATTTTCGGAAAGGAAGGCTACAGGTGGGGATATGGAAGCTAAGGATGAAGACGGGATTGCTTCTAGCTGTTAAAGTATTAGCTGACATCTAAGGGAATACCTAAACTTAGAATTAAAGGACTGACTCATGGGTTTACCAAAGGTTCAAAGAGACAGAATATCACTTATACAAGAACTTGTTAGCTTATACAAGGAAGATGTGGCAATATATATTCTGATGTGGTTTGAATCAAGACATCCTGAGTCACTAATCCTTAACCCATATCATTCATAAACCATATCACTCTACAGTATATAGATACAATGAAATCGTAAGTGCCTACATTCAGATGTATAAATATATAAATGAAATATTCTAACTGGAAATGCTTAAGAGGGCCTGAACATACCAATGGTCTAAAACAAAATATATGGTGGGTGTGTGTAGCTTCTCAGTTTAGATAGGAATGTGTGTGTGTGATAAATAGTGTTCAAGTCTCGGTTTTGTAGTGTGGAGTGTGTGTAAACATGTGTGAGAGAGTCCAGATTTCAGTGTATGAATAAGGGTGACAGAAACTAAGGAGGGTGGCCTGTGTTCTCTGGTTTTAACAAACCAAATTAGACAGTTCAATTAAAAAGATTCAGTAGCAACCCAAACACGAATCCAAAAACCTATCTGTCAAACACCAATCCTAACCAATATTCCATTAGCCTAATACATATACAGGTGGTCTAAATCAAACATTTAAGCAACACAAAAATTAGAAAATACAAATTAAACTCAGAAAAAATAGTTCAGCCAAGAGTATAAATCGGGTATCAGTCCACATTAGGAATCAAGGAATTCGACCCTAAATTCATCATAAAAATTACAAACAGGGGTTGGTAATAGTGTAGCATATGTACACGTGTCCTGAGGGTCCTCTCGTGTCCAGAAAATACGAAACAGGCGTGTCCAACACGTTGCAAACACGTGGGGTGCACCCAGTGTTGCACAGCGTCGTGCACGAGTGCATGCGCATGTAGGACACGACACACGACACTTCGTGTCACGTGCACACACGCACGTAGTCGCCTAGGATAGGACTACACATTGGCATGCCTGACACGTGTCTACGACGTGTCTACAGTGGACACGAACTCGTGTTGTGCGAGTGTCTGTGCGTGTTCAGCTGCCAGCGCACGACAGTACGTGGCCAGTACGGGCACAATTACGCCGCGTGTACTCAACCATCTGCTCCCAAATTTTGGAAGCATGATATCAGACATTGCCCCTTCTCCACAAAAAATTGTGTCCTGTGTCACGAGATATGGACCCCGATAGGCTGGACACAGGCGTGTGGCTCGTACAGCGTGTCCAAGGCCAAAAACATGACATAAACCGACATGAAGCACCAAAAACCTTTCATAAAAGTTAATACACACATGAAGATCTACAGATCTATGTAATTAGAATTTTAAAATTTGAAAATAAATTCCTAAGAAGCATTTTAACAAACACCTAGGTTCTACGACTGATACGTGTCCGATACGGACATGTAAAGGACACAAAATGGCACGAATCCTATTCCTACAGTTAGAGGACACCTAGGGCTTTGTATTCATGCTTATAAATTGAAATTTCATGGAGGGAATAGGAAGTTACCTATAGGTGTTCTTCTCAATAAAAACTCCTAAAATGAGGATTCCTTCTTGCTAGCCCAATGCTCCAAATTGCTCAAAATCTGGGATTTCTCTCCATAGACATGAAATAGAGCTGGATTAGGAACTAATACAAAAGACTAGAGTGGAAAAGGAATTAAAATGAATAAACTACGGCTTGAGGAAGATTCCTATATCCCTCCTAAAAACTTAGAAAATTAATAAAAGAGGCAAGAACAAGGAAGAGATTATTTATAGGGAAGGGGGAGCCCTATGGCTGGTCATAATGAATGAAATTAGGGTTTGGGTTGAGTCTAATTGGCTATGGGCCTTCTCTAGGCTAATCAGGTTCAACATTTGATAGGCCTATTTCACTAAATCAAGTCTCACTAACTACAACCCCTATTTAGATCCTAACTAGATATTTTCTAGCCACAACTTAAGTTAACCATTCTAACTTAGCCCACGGGTTAATTCTAAGCTTCTAGGTTAGGTCCATTCTAGGTTAAGGACTAACAAGACACCAAGCAATTATTTAATTAATAATAAATTTACATATATTCCAATAAATTCTAATAAATCCTATTAAATTCAAATAAATTCGAAATGGCCAAAATATCCTCAAGCTAAATGCACTAAATTGAACCTCTACCCACATGGTTAGGCTCTAGGTCAAACAGTCTGTAAGGTCACACTAGCAACACCAAAATCATAGGTCATGACTTAAAAATATTTTTAAATGATAAAAATCACCAAAAATCATATTATGATTTAAATACCATTATTAAATGATTAAAAACATGAAAGTTCAAAATTATCCTCATTTTAGAAAACTGGGTGTTACAAGTCTACCCACCTTAGAAAAATTTCGTCCTCGAAATTTAAGATGGTATTACTCCTTCTGGGTCAAACATAGTCAAGGTTCAACCACTAGTCAATTTCTCAACATCCAAGTACTTGGTCATCAACTGGTCAACTTCTTAGGGTTTTATCTATGCTAGCTATCTAGGTGTTGACAACTGGAGATTAGTAAAAGAAAAACTCTATAATAGACTAACTCTTAACTTTCCAATCTTTACAAGTCACTCATAACTAAATACCCATAATCTAAGCACACAAATCCCAAATACCATATATACATAAGCTCAAGAACAACAATCCATTACATATAACCTAAGTATATCTTCTATATATCCATACATATATAACTGATCATCAAGGGTTAAAGTAGACTAAACTTATAAGGAACTGAACAAATGCTCAGAAATTAGGCTAAGGATGAATGGTCTAAAACATCAATGTAGGCAAAAGGAAATGATGCTCAGGAGACTGAATTTATAAACAAAGGTTAGGACATCTAGTAATGGGTCTACATACTGCCTATAAAGGATGACCTATCATGCCTGAACTCATCACAATGAGAACTTAACTAAAATAGGAAACTGAACCAAATATAGGCTAAACAACATGTCTATAATCCTATACAACAATAGCCTATAGATACCAACCAACCCATATTCCATATGCCAATATCATCTGCAATCTATCTATATATAGACCTCTCAGTCTTAGGTGAACTACAACTATACTCAAGGACATGCTCTAGTCATAGGTGTCTTACTGGAAAGGACAAAGAAAAATAATAGCAATCATCAAGGCTGCAGAGCAGACTAACATCCTCTATGGAAACTGGTAGGTATTATAAATAACAGGAGAATCATCTACAATGTGTTACTATTCTAATACCAATGCTAACTATCATCTCTAGGGTACAGCCATGCTACAAGTCATCATATCATTACACTATGAAAGAACTACATATGAATTAGCTCTATAAAACTAAAATATCCCTACTCCTAAGTTATTTGATGATGGAATACAATTTATAATAGAAAAGTATGATAGAGATAATATGTTTAAAAACCTTCTCAAGATACAGTCTGATAATCATATGCATCTGTCCAAAATCATGTTACTCAGAGTCCTCGCCATGCTAGTAAGCAAGTCTGCGATAAACGATAGATTCTATGACTGGGCATGCACCTCTATAATCATGTCGTCTGGAATTCTCGCTATGTCGAATAGTGTAGCTGCGAGAATTTCCAAACCTCATAACCAAGATACGTACATCCGAAGTCAGGTCTTTATGTTTCCGCCATACCAGCTAATATGGCTGCGATAAACTACAAGTTCCATAATCAAGTAGACGTTTTACCATCCCTGTTATTCCTGTCAACATATGTTATCAGAAAATATCGTAACTCAGACCATAAAATTTATCTCGATAGAAAAATCAAAATAAATAACGATCCATCAAAATCAAATTCAATAATCAAGGAGTGATGGCGAACAAAACAAGGGAAAGGATTTCAAATTGAAGTTTAAATAAAATATCATCAAAAATATTTGAATATATCCCTAACTGTGATTGAGTACCTTCAAAAATATCCTAATCCTAGTGCAGGCTGTAGTGATACTCTAGTTTGAATATAGACTCGGATTGGGGGAGGAAGAGCTTGAGGAGGAGGAGCTCGACGGGAGGGGGGTAGGGGTCACCGGGGGGGAGGGAGTCGCCGGGGGAGGAAGAGTCGTCGGGGGGGAGAGGGAGTCGTCGAGGGGAGGGAAGGGATGCACCGAGAGCTCGATTACGTAATTTTTGAGTTTTCGAGTGAGAAGGAAAAAGGAAACAGGACTGTGCCCTAAGTAAAAAAGATAGCGACGTCAACAGTCGACGTTGCTACCCGTCGCAACCATTTTAATATAGGCAACATATTTTAATAATAAGTCGCTGAACGTCGCTATTCCCGAACGTAATGTATCTAGTGTCGCTGAATGTCGCTATTCAGCGACGTTTTGCAATGTCAATAGAAGGGAGTCGCTATATTATATATTTAGCGACGGTATTTTATTCCGTCGCTAAACAACGTCGCTAATATAGGATATTTTAGTAGTGAGTGAGGTACAAACTTAATATTTTAATAACCTATAACCTGCAATTCATATTATTAGGAATAATGATTATAGAGACTAGTGTGGCGATATAATTAACAAGTGTCTTAGATAACCTAAGGTAATAGGTGACTAGAAATGACCCAAGCTCCTTAGGTGGGAGTTATTAGTCATACATGTACTAAAGTGTGTGATATATCTTTGTTTGTGATTTGGATTGATAGATATTTGCATGGAGTATGGTTCTCATGGATGTGGACACATACAAAAGAAGAAGAAAATGCTATATTTTTTTATTGGCACAAGGCACCACAAATCGAGTATGCCTGAGAGATCCTGTGCTGAGGATCCCCGAGTACAAAAAGAATTCTGAAGAATGGGATGATGGAGATCGAACGGCAGTTTCTCCTTTACTCCGATGACACTCCGATTACAAAAGTGGAAGGAATCCTAAGAAAATTGCTAACTCTCGGCTCACTGGCAAGAAATGCAGCAATTTGGCTCTTGAAAATGCTCTACATTCTGTGTTTTGAAGAGGGATGAGGCCCCCTTTTTATAGTCGTTCTTGAGATGGAATGATGTTATGCGCACACATGAGTAAACATACTGGTTTTCATGTAGACGTATGGTCCTACTTTGGACGTATAGGGTGTAGGCGCATGCGCGCAGGATGCGTGATCGTGGGTTGATCGTGGTACTGACGTGGCCGTATGCTTCGGTGTACGACTGCTAGTGGAGACTGACGTGGCCGTGTGCTTCGATGCATATTTTGATCGTGGGTTTAACCGAGTCAGGGGCTATTCTGGCTTGGGCGCATAGCCTGAAATAGGGTATGCCCCCCCTTCTGGAGGAGCTTGTCTTGGGCGCATGGGCATATAACCTCACTGGAGGCTTGGGCACATATGACCTCACTGGAAGCTTTGGGCGCATATGACCTCATTGGTGGCTTGGGCGCATAAGGCTCATTGGTAACTTGGACGCATAAGGCTCATTGGTGACTTGGACACATATATCCAGCCTGCTAAAATTTTTATGCTTCTACAAGACCCCCTTCAAAGTTTTCGATAATTGAACGAGTTTGAAATACTTTGAAAGAAGCATGGACCGTCTTCTCGTGATGCAGTGGGCGCATAACACGTCTCTCTTTAGGCGCATAGATGGCTGTTGAGATCTTCCTCAAAAATCTGAACTGACAGATTTATTGGGGTGGAATTTGAAGAGGTCCATCCTTCATACGTTGTCCATGTCAGTAAATGGCAGTCGCATAGTGTGCAAGAGGCTGGGTCTTCATGTGGGCACAGAAGCCATGGTGGTCGCATAGTACGTAATGGGCGCATATGCACATAGGAATAGTGGGCTCATAGGGAATGGCTCATGCCTATAAATAGGCTTTGAAAGAGAGAGAAAGTTCATTATTCTTATTTCTCTTAGAACTTTCAAAAACACTCTTCATTTCCTCTATTTACGAACAATGTCTCCCAAGGCCGCTAAGGGATCTACGAAGGGCAAGGGGCCTGCACCGAGTGGCTCTCCTCCTACGACAGCGTCGTCACCAGTCCAAGACCCATTTCTGGGTGAGGCTACGCCTCAAAAACAAAGTCTTGAGCATTAATTTACGACGCTCAGACTTTTCTTCTGCCTGGGCGCATGCGCCTAAGGTAGCATGCTTCTGTGAGCATTCTTATGCGCCCACAGAAGCATGCGTCAATACTGTGGTGTGCTATGCACCCATATGTTGCTGTGCTATACGCCCACATTATGCTATATGTTATGCGCCCACATACTGCTATACTTTATGCGCCCACATGTTTGTTTTGGGCACATAACCCTTTGGGCACATAGTCCTTTGGGAACATAAGAGTCCTTCAACACTTAGTTTTTTCCTGCGGATTCTGAGTCTGACTTTCTCTTCTGTCCTTGCAGTTAATATGTTTGTCCCAGAACTTGATGGAATCCCTTTCGGCTCTGCTTATCAAGTCCTCGGTACCGATCTCATAACCAATATGATCAACAAGGTTCAAGCCACGATCAGTCAAAACCAGCCTACGGAACGGACACTCGCAATACTTGAACATGATAAGTCCTTCTTGAAGCAGATGGTTAACGATGAGAAGTTCTTGCTTGGAGGGGCACATCGTTTCAAGCAGCTGCACTTCCTATTTGGTGACAGTATGGGGTTCGAAGATGACGAGACAATACGCTTGAGAAACCCAATGGTGATACGTTCGAACAATCAGAGGATATGGCTACCGTCGATGGAGCGTAAGTAACCTTTGTTTGCTTTTACTGTCTTGGCCGTGCGACTACAGATGAAGTGGGAAATAACTCCTGAGCTCCCTAGGGTCATCTTCGAAAGAATATAGTTCGACTCAGGCGATCGAAAGAGGGACACTTTCAAGTTTGTCCGAGGCTCTGCATCTTACTCTACGAAGGGGTTTCACCCTGGTGCCGTAATGAACGACATTCCGACTAATCTCCATCCTTATGCTGCTGATATGCTTTATAATTTGATAATGTCGGGGGACGTGTCGTATCCTGCAGGGAAGATGCGGATGGAAGGCTGGAGGTATCCATCTTCATTCTGGAGCAACCTCACTGGATGGGTGCTTTCCACGTATGAAGCCACCCTGAAGACTGCTGGCCTTTATTATGCTATTAGGGCCACCCAATATGGCGTAAGGGTTAACTGGCCAATGTTTATCTCTTTGGCGGAGTTATATAACCTTTACACCTGTACCTTCTTCACTTCGGGTGGAGAGATGGGATTGGCTCTCCACGTGATGTAGGAAGTGTCGAAGCTTCCCTGGGGTACGGAGCCGTATGAAGAGTACGTGCCTTGTGATGAAGAGCTCCGAGATCTGGAGAATAAAAACTTCGAGATGATTGATGTATACAAGGAGTTACTCTGCCACCTCTTAATCTGTCATAGGATTGATAAGAAAGGGAGGACCGAGGGGGCCAACCCCCACACAAGAGCTTGGATGGGCTATGTCTTCGTTCAAGGAGAAGGGGAGGATCCAGCCTCCTTTTCGATTTTAAAGCCTAAGACCAAGTCCGACATAGAAATCTGGATGATAGATTATAATACGATGGATACTGAGAACAGTGATGATCCTGAGTCCCCGATCGACCACTACTTTCGTCAAGCTGAATATCCGTTGTCGGCAAAAGCTGTGCTGGCAGCTTTTTTAATGATCTGGCTTCGTGATTGCATAGTCCCTGGAGGTTCAGGGTCCATTGAGAGAATAAGTCGAGGTATGATACTTCTTGCTGTGAAGCTGGCATTCGGATACCATCTTGCATTGCTTTCCACGATGGTCTGTGCCACTGGACGGGGTCTGCAAGATTTTGTTAGAAATGCGATGACTCCTGATGGCAGGGCCAACTTTGCCCGGACCGAACTTTTGTATCATTTCCTGATGGGATGGCTACTACTGCATCGTCCTACCCTGATGAATGTTGGGCCGGTGGCGGACTCTTTGGCGGGAGATGCCTTTCTTCGTAGATTTTGTGATACGAATTGGACCGTCACCGGCGTACCCGCTTGTAGAAAGGATTTAAGCTTCATGCAGAACTATGAGGTCTTCAGTGTATCCCTCCATCCGGCAGCGGTAATACGGGAGATATCTTAGTGGATGAGGGAGTTCATGCCACTAGTTTGATTGCTGGGGCGTTTCACTGGCTTCAGTCTATTAGACCATCGCATCTGGTGCTCCGAAACAAGAATCATGCCTATCTGGAGCCATATTTGTCGAGCCATTTTACACGGTAGTTTGGCTACAGCCAGCTCCTTTTGGGAAATGCTAGCCCGTACTTGGAGTCAATAGGCAGCTTGATTGATGGGGCACGTGCTTGGATGTATTATAATGCCGGGTATACGGGGGCAATCTTCATTCTGTCCTTGGATAAGCCTGAGACCCATTTGTGCTATCCTGCCGCCAAATTTTATGTTCAGATCAATACTTTTTATCCCCGCTATGATCGTAAACATAGCTTGATATTGGAGACTCGGATTGGCTCCTTTTCTGCAAAAAAGGTACTGAAGGCCCGTAAGAAGGAGTGTGCTGTTCCTACCATAAAGCCAGCCGTAGTACCGCGGCCAAAATCTATCCTTAGGGAGCCAACAATATCTCCGAAGAAGGACACGAAAGATGATGATTCTTCTCCTCTTAATCCTTCTTAGAAGAGGAAAGCTTCAACCGAGTTGGCCCAGGAGCCAACTTTAAAACGGAAGAAGAAAACTGTCGCCTTGAGGAGAGCCAACGAAGTGGATGCGGGCTCGCCTCCCTTGAAGAGGTCTTCCTGGCAAACTGGAAGAGGTGGAATGGTGTCGCGGGCCGTTACTATTCGGAAGATAGATCCCTTCATAGACTCATAGCCGTTCTGGTCAAGCCTTTAGAAGCTTTTTCACCTTTACATTTATCCTTTGTACAGGACCCTGAAGTTGAAGCTGAGGCAGGTGCCTCCTCTTCTGAGGAGGTGGACGTGACAACAGCGTCCCCTCCTTGTCGTCGACCAGCAGACGATGCTCAGCCTTCCTCAGCCAATGAGACTGAACCAAAGGATGATCAGGGCAAATGCTCGAATTATGGTGGCGACCAGAGAGCCAGTCCTTCTTTCGATATCTCCTGGGGGAGATATCTGAAATCGGGGCCATACTGAGAGAGTTTGACGAGAATCAAGTCCAATCGGCTCATCCTCCTGTAGGTACGTTATCTTTGCGCCTCTCTTCGAATGAGGTTTTTCGACTTCAATTTTGCGTGCTCCTCGTGAGGCTGACCACGACTGTATATTCCCTTGTAGACAAGGAGAAGGAACCATTCGTGAAGATAGCCCCAGGCATTGGAGGAGAAGCAGATGTTGTCCCTGGCTTCTCTAAATTTGCTGGTACGAAGGGATCCGTTAGTGAGCCGGCATTGGTTGCAAATAGAGAGGTAGAACACCCTACTGAGGGGGCTGTCGCTGAATCTGCTCCTGGTCCAGCTCGGGTTATGGAAGATACCAGGCCTGATGCTGCTCGGGGCCTTGATGTTGTTCTCTTTGAACAGTCTAGGCCTGCTCTCGGTTTCCCTGAAGCCAAGACTGATGGTATAGCCCAGGTTGGCACTGAGCATACCGAAGGTACGAAATTATAACTCTTTTGCATTTCCCCTTTTTTGGTTACTGATGTATATATTGTTTTCTTGTCAGGTTCGGCTTCTTGTCAGGTATCCCTTCCTGGAGCGAAAGAAACTCTCCAAGCCTCATCCCCGATGACCTCTACTGAAGACGACGAGATGGCCCAGGAAGTCGTCAAAGCTTTCTACTCTGTGCTAAAAGTAAAGCTTCCTGGAGTCCTGAATCAGAATGCTGCCTTTGGCCCTGGGAAGGCTATTGCCGAATGCCAAGTGGCGGCCCTTGCGAGCATTGCCGGCTATGAGGAGCGGGCTAATACTTCGAGAAAAGTCCTGAATGATCTGGAGGTGGCCAGAGTCCGATATGCCAATGGAGCCTGACATCGCTGTTCCGTGCAGAAGATGAGGCTTTGATCATGGCTTTCGCAGAGGATAAGGCTACTTTCCAGGCGAAGAAGGATGCCCTCGTTCGAGAGATCGGCGAACTGGCTGACCAGTATGGCCACTTCAACGCTGCAAATGGGGCACGTGCTACCTCGAAGAATAAACTGGCTGCACACATTACCGAGTAGTATAATCACATCGTGCAGATCCAAAACGAGATTGCTCAGCTGGAAGCCAACTTGAGGACAACAACGTCTGAGCAGGAGGACTACTTGGCTCAGGCTGCCATGACTGCCACCACTTTTGCCCATTTAAAAGAATAGATGACAAAATTGGAAGAAGAGCACACGAGTCTGATCATATTCCAGAATGAAGCCGCTCATCAAGAAGAGGCGCGCCACCGAGCTACCGCAAAGTCTGAAGTCGAAATTGCGGCTCTAAGGGACAATATCAATCGCCTATATATTCCTTAGATTTTTTGTTTGAAACTATTTCTTCTAGCCGTCAAGGCTCTTGTACCCTTTTTCTCCCGTCTCTTGATAGACGTTCAAAATAAAGAATAAAGAATCTTTTCAAAATGAATGTGGTTTTGTGAAATATCGGAACTAGAGGTAATGTGGACGTAGTAAGGACATTTCTGGTAGGTATTCCACTGGAGAATTTGATGTGGACCTATTATCTATTTTATATTCAAGTTTTTTTTATATTTTTTAATATAGATAATAGGTTAAATAAAGCTGCTAATAGAGGTAGTATGGACGTAATAGCAGAGGATGTTCTATATCTGACCAGAGGTAATATGGATATGAAAAGATATATAACATTAGGTGGGAGTGGATAATTCAGAGGTAATATGGACATGATTATCCTTGATGAATGCTTTGATCAGAGGTTATATGGACATGTCAAAACAT
Source organism: Iris pallida (assembly GCA_029216955.1). Classification (NCBI taxonomy): domain Eukaryota; kingdom Viridiplantae; phylum Streptophyta; class Magnoliopsida; order Asparagales; family Iridaceae; genus Iris; species Iris pallida. The sequence goes on from JANAVB010011800.1 coordinate 7,329,360, forward strand.
TTCTTAATCATTTTACTGGAGAAATAATTATCGAAAAACAATTCAGAGGTAATAAGTATCACACTCTGATCCGAGAAATTACTCGTACTCGCTAGATTTCACTCGAATCATCATCCTCGTTGGGACACGATGTCGCACGAGCCTAGAGTTACGCTCGTGCAAGGCAAGATAACAGGTTCACATAGTGTTTATCTCAAATTGATAACATAAGCAGCGGAAGAAAACAGAGTATAACATACGAATCTCTTTTATTGACAATGAACTGAAGATTACAAGGCTCTGAATAGCCCACCTTAACATGCCAATAGGCTACAATGCTCATGATCTCTCTAGCTCATAAAGGATTACATTGTTCCGTACATTATACCTCTTTATAGCCAAGAAGTAGTCTTCGGCCGAACATCTCCATGTCGCAAGTCCGAACGCCTATGCGGTAGCTCCTCTTGAAACGCTAAGGACCCCATGCCTCGGCACATCCAAGCCAAGCCCCGTCCTGAGCCGATCATAACCTGAACCTGTAAGTAGACTAGTGGGGTATTAGTGCTTTCGTCCTTGCTGCACTGATCAAGACCCACTCGCACCCAAATCAAACACTAAGTAATTTTAGTGAACATGCAACATTATTGGCGATCTTTCTATTTAGCCTTAGGATTAGTTTTATGGCAATATTTACTCATAGCAACTTATCATAAGTGTGTCCAATACCGTGTCCCTGCGACAGATACAGTTAGACATAATATGAACATAAATATAGTGATCGTGCTCATCTCCGTCACATTTTTCCTAGCATACAATGGTTAGAACTTTGTATAAGCAAACATACGATTCACGCAACCAACCAATCATAAACTTAGGCATATGCATAAGGGTGGCAGGCCCTGCACCTGCACCTAACTCTAATCTTAACCCACCGGCCTTATCTATATGAAGTTCACGGTATTTCACACCGTAATAGACTTGGCAACCTTATGTGTATGCCTATGATCACTTCGATACGGGTTGCTAGCCCAATATCCGAAGGATTCCAAACTTACTGATATCATAGCTTATCACAATATTGGCCGTTCACAAATCGTCTGAATGATGTGCACCATAAATACCATACATAATTCCCTCCTAGGCCGAACGGTCCCGGTGTCCCGGTCGTAACCGACCGAGGGAAGCCGCACCCGTGCATGGGCCAACCGAGTCCATTGACCATACAATACACATCATAGCTAACAAGTCATACATTCCAACCCATATTGTGTTTCATAAATGTAATCCACTTATCTTTGTCTCAACCTAGTATTCAATGTTCTCGGAGTCGTGCACGTGATGCACATCTCAATATCATCTTTCAATGTTCTATCTTAGTGTTCGACACATACTGAGACCTTAAATCGTCTGAGCCATGCTCGCTAACTTTCTAGCTACTTACGCATATAATGATATATTTTATTAGACGTAAAGGAATGGAGAGAGAGAGAGTCAAGAACCCGTCCACCTTAAGTCGATACGCCTTGTCGTTTCGCCAAGTTGATGCGGCTGGATTCCATAACTTGGTCGTATAGCTAACTCTTGGACTTAGCCATTCCTTTGAACTACTCGGTTGATTTGGCCTATCGTGCCCATGACATACTCTGTTGCAAGGATTTGGTTTCGCGGACACTTTTTTGAATAAGGCAAAAATGCCGACCTCTTATCGTCCAGCGTGAAAGCATAGCCTGCACATCAGATCAACTAAAATTAGTACTTACTCAAACGAGACTTATCCTTTGCATCGATTCGATTAATAGATCCAAATCGACTCAAAGCTTACCTTTGGCCAACGTAACTCTTGTATCGATTCGCATTGATACTTCATCGGGTCAACGCAACTCTTCGAGTCAACGACTCATCATAATGCACCGTACGGAGAGGGGCATTACATAATATACCACTCAAAACAAGGTTCGTCTTCGAACCAAAACTATCACTCAATCCAAGTGTCACGCTAGATCGTTTTTCGATCTCATGCTACTATCATTGGAATCATATAACTTAGTTTGGATCATACACATATTTTAGGCGTTCCACCAATACATGCATTTCAGCCAAGCTCAGTTGTAGGATATCGGGACAAGGCTAACAGGCTCAACTTAAATCTTCAAACACCAATCATTTCGTACTCGACTCAGTCAAATCTTAGCACCTATTCCCAAATACTTCTCGTATGCATTATTCCATAACATGCGATCATCCTCCCAAACATTTCTGCGTATAACTTAACTCAAAATCGCTACTTCGATCCCATAAGTGTAACACCCAGTTTTTCAGAAGAGGGTAATTTTGAAATTTTGTAATTATATTGATTGTTTAATGATATTTATTTCATATTAGAACTTGAAGTAATTTTTAATTAATTTTAAACTATTTAAATTTATGACTTGTGATTTTGGTGTTGTGCTAGTGAACAGTAGAGACTGCCTACCCTAGAGCCTAGCCTTGTGATTAGGATATTTAGATATTTTTGGGATTATTTGATTTTATTATAATTTATTTGAATTTATAGGAATTTTTAGAATTTATTTTTGAATTGTTTGGATGAGGGTTGACTAGTGTTGACTAGGAGACTAACCTAGTGACTAACCTAGGTTAAGACCACTTGGTTAGGTTAAGTAAACTTGGTTTGACCTAATTTAGTGAGGGTTAAGCCATTGGAACTTGTTTGGAGAAAGTTGGAGTTGATTTGACAAATATGGCTTATGACTTCATAAGTCATGATTAATGACTTGAGACTTAAAGCCCATAGGCCCACCCAAGTAGCTAACCCTAATTCTAATTAGCCCATGGCTGGTCATTATGATCATCCCCACTCCTATTTAATGTCTCTACCACTTAGGGCTAGCCTCCTTTAGGAAAGAGCAAAGTTTGGAAATAGAGGTAAAATCCTTTCTTCCCCAATCCATAACTTCTCCATTTCAACTCCTTTTTCCTTCTAATTTCTTGCAATGGATCCTAATCTTTGTGTATTTCCTGACTATGGTGAGAAATTTCAGTGGAGGAGCAATTTGGAGGAGCTTGGGTGGCAAGAGAAACACCCCTCTTTGAAGCTTTTTGGGGTTTTTTCACACACCTAGGTAATTCCTAATCCTCTCCATAAAATATAGATTTAATTACATAAATAGGAAGCCCTAGGAATACCCTAACTACTGGTATAGGTATTGCTAAGTTTTGTGTCCATTTTGTGTCCGTATCGGACACGTATCCAATAGGAAACCTAGGTGTTTGTAGAAATGCCACTAAGGATTCGATTTTCGATTTTTGTGAAACTAATTACATAGGTTTGTAGATCTAGGTGTGTGTATGAATGTTTGTAAAGGATGTTTGGTGTTTCGTGCCCTTGTGTGTCGTGCATTTCGTGTGGACACGCAGCACGGGCCCGTAGGCCGTGTCCTGCATCACGGGGTCCGTTTCTCTAGACACATGACACGTCGTGTCCTCAAATTTTGGGGGAAACTTGGGGCAATGTCTGCCACCAAGCTCCCAAAGTTTGGCAGCTGTTCGTGGACTGTGTACGGAGCTTTCAAGCTTGCACGGGTCGTACTGTCGCGCGCGGGCTGCTGTGCACACTCAGTTTTCACACTGACACGCGTGTGGACACGCCTGGACACGCGTCTAGGACACGGTGCCGGGTGTCCAGGGTGTAGCCCTATTATTGGCGAACACACAGACACATGCACGTGACACAGAGGTGTCTATGTCGTGTCCTGGATCAATCGACACGCGTGCACGATGTTTTTGTACACAGTTTTGTGTCTGTGATTGTATTTTGTTTGGGACACGATTCGTGTCCAATTCTTGGACACGAGGACACTCTATAGTACCCTCACATGTGTGACACTTAGTACCAACCCTTGGTTTCGACTTGTTTAAAATTTGGTTTCGAATTGGGTTTTTCCTAAACTCTGATACTCAACTACCTGTTAGGAAATTCTGAGATTCAAGTTTGATTTATTTTACTGATTCTAAATGTTTTTTTTTTGCAACGTTCAATCCATTTTCATGTATCTTGATTTAGTCTCATGTTAGGGTTCTCATATTGGGTGTTAATCATTAGTTGAATCATATGGAGCTGTTATTTTGAACTGTTAAATTGACACTGTTTAACCCCATATTCCTGAGAATGTGATTCACTGTACACACAGTCATTAATCTGAGAATTATTTCTCTTTTAGCTAAATTGGTTTTGATGATCTGAGTTCATTTGTATGGTGCACTGAACTGAAAACCTGGAACCCTGTCCTTGCACTAAAATTCCAGAGAATTGAAATGCTACTAGGTTGTTCACTGATTTCTTTATCAATGTCAAGTATTGAATACCTGAGCTCTTCCATTAATCTGAGAACACAAAATGACACACACCACCTAAATACTAAAAACCTGAGATTGTTACTGTGATAGTTCTTTCCTTCTTCCAATGATTACCTACTTCATAACATTCATTGATATTGTAAACTGGACTGATATTTGACTGAGATTGGTGTATTTTCAAAACTGAGTTTTAGTTTGTAATGATAACTAAAATGGTATTGGGATAAGGTAGAAAACTGAGTTTTCCTAATTGACAAAACCTGAGATCCCTTCTCTTAAAAACTGAGATTTTCTTTCAAAAAACTGAAACTGTCATTCCCAATCCTGTGAACACCCTGTTTCTGACTCACATTAAATCTGAGATGCACAAATTCATATTCACACATTGTTTTATACTATGTATATATAAACCTATATGCTTAACCCATGTTATGACCCCCATGACACACACAAAACTGTGAAACCTGAGAGTTCCTTTTCATGTACACTGTTACATAGGGCTGAGCTGTTGACATATATTTTACGCTGTAACTTGAGAGTTTGAGTTGCCATGGTGTTTTCCTAAAATGGTTTGGTTCAATTTCATATTGATTTCTCATATTAAACTGAGAACTTAGGCCACCCTCTTGTAATATCTTGTCATATACATTCCTTAGTTCACTACACACACACAAGCTGAAGTCTGTCACACACAAACCAGTCACACTTTTTCCTTACTCCTCTAGCACACACACATTCCTATCTAACTCACACACACAGGTTTTCTTATGTCCTGTCATATACACACATGCACATATGAAATTGACACACACATACTCATGACATCATAGGACACCCCATAGTTCCCTGTCAAACAAGTTTTCCTACTTACACTCTACACACACCAATGTTCTTGTCACACACCATCAAAATCTGAGATTGTGGACACCTACCTAAGCTATGTACTGCCACTTGATCCTTCACATGTTAATACATACATTGCATATCATGTCTACATTTAGTTATAGACAACCTGCTATCAACTTGCAATACACTACATCCCCTTCCTTTTCTCTATATGTGCATCCTATATTATGTGTGTGTATCAATATATATATTATATAATAGTATGGTTGTATGGTATACTTATAATAGTCTATAGGTTATGTATATTTCCATGTTATTTTATAGACATCAATATGTGTATTATTTTAGGTATAGATATTGTCATGAGATTATGTAATATACTTTAGTCATGGTTTAGTCTTTGGCCTAGTCTCTTAGCCTATGGCCTATGTGAGTGTCTGTGTGTCAGTGTAGAATTTAGATTAGAATTGTGTAGTATTGTTAGATTTAGAATAAACTAGTATAGACTATGTTGACCTAGTTTGACTTCTAGAGTTGACCTTGGCCTAGATTGACCTAGAATCATGTAGAATGCATAGTAGGACTTCATTATATTATTTTAGACTTGTTGTGACTTGTGCTGTTCTGATTAGGAGCCAGACACCTCTCCTCGGACAGTACATTTATTTCAGACATTCAGATACGAGGTGAGTATATTCTCTGATCATTTCATATCCTGCTTAGAATTATTTTCCTGCTTTAAATTATTTTACTTGATATTGTCACGTTGGTCACACGGATTGGTACTATATGGATCTTTTCATGAGATATTATCCCCCTCGGGAGCATCGGATACAGCATGTTTTGTGCGTTTCACGAACCATCACGTATCTCTATGCTTCCTCTGATTCACGAACCGCCTGTGAAACATGTACTCTCATGTTCACAGAGCCCCCATGAATCACCTTTACGTACCACTCATTTTATGAGCCATGTGAAGTTTCACGAACCTTAACATAACTTGAACGGATCCTTGTGTATTGATTGGGGTTGGGGGAGTAGAAATAGACATGTGAATATTATCCAAGTAGCTGTAGTCATGAACCACCCTCTTAGCTGTAGTCATGAACCTCCTATGCCATTCACATGTTTATATTTTACTCTGACTCACTAGTCACTATTAGCTCTTTACTTATAGTAGATATTTCTATTACAGTTTCTCTCTCTGTTTACATACTGCATCTCTTCAGTATCTATATCTTACTTTACTGCATGATTATATTTTCTAACCTGCTATGAACTGTTGAGATGTACTGTACTCGCTCCTGTCCTGACTGGACCTGTTGAAAATATTACAGAGAACGAGGAGGAGGTATGGGAGGATACCTTCTTCGGATAGCTCTAGCTGAGGACTTCACCCCACTGCCTAGACTAGTTTAGTTAGGCCTTATCTTATTTTCATGTTGTCTTGAGTCTGTTTAGCTAGTCTTTACTTCTGTTCAGAGATGTTGAGTTGTATATTTTCTTTCCTTCTGTAAGCTGAGATATGTACTCTGGATATTTGCTGGGTTACTATCCTAGACCTTTCTATATTCAGTATTTCCTTGAGTTCTATATCATATCGTGTTTTCTCTCTCCTTAGTTGTGATTGAGTTCATTTACTGCTTATTATTATTTTGCTATATGTATGTTGACCTAGGACAACGTTCTACCGCCGACACTGCGACGTAGGCTGGGTGTTGTGACGTTCTCGTACCCTCACAGTGGGTGCGGGTCGTGACTATAAGTTTCTTGCCGGTCATCTAACGCTCGCATTGCATTAAGTTATTGCGCATCCGATCGCAACAATTCTCTGCAATGCCTATTCGCACAATCGTTTCTGTTCTTTCGCACCACTCGAGACTTCCTAGTCGTTCATAACACTTGGACTTAACGACATGGACTAAGTCCAACATGTGTCAATTTCCTTTGCCTACCATTTGTACTAAGTCTAGCACACAACTATCCAGAAATGATTCACCTTCTCTCGCTCTACCCACACATTGCGTCTGGGGCTACCCCCGCTAGGTAACTTATCCAGACATCATGCTCGCACTCTCCCGACACAAGAGGTCAACTTGAGTCTATGATACTCAAAGGCAACAATCTTTCTGACCCAAGGTCTATTACAATACGCCCATCTCCTATCCTCGACCGAGTACGAATCCTTTACTCAAACTTTGATTCAATCCCGACTGGTTCATTTCGTAACATAGATCGTGCGCTCAAATGCACATAACCTAATCGTTTTCTCAATCGGTCTACGACACAACTCTTAGTGTCATTCTACTATTCGTTGCTCTCGCGCATTGTAGAATCCTTGCAATCGCCTTACCGCATTGCTATGCTAAGCATGTTCCTCTCATCTATTCGATCATCGACCAACCAAGTCTACTTACATACTTATTCGATCGATCATAAATTCTTTTCCTGACCGTATCGTTCTACTCGAAGGCTACTCTCTAACTTTCGAGATGCGATACTCACTCGCTTAGACTTATCCTCAACATGTACTGCATCATTCCTCATCCTCGACAAAATTTCTTATGCGACTTCTTTAGGGTCACACTATAGGACTTCAACATTCACTTGATATGGCAGTCAAGTCTTCTAGGGTCATCTGTCCCGAAACTACGCTCGATAATTGAAGATCATCAATGAGGGACAGTTACTACGAATCATACTACATCCTATTGCAGAGCCAAATCAATTTTCGACACTTCCTATGGGACTTTACCCAATCCGGCATACTTTACCAATCTGCAATTTATCTATCCCCCGCGAACTGATGCGTCGTTAACTACTCGAATCACTCATGTATTACCGTAGACTATTTCTGCTAGTCGTATGAAATCTACTTGCCTCAAGCCTGAGTTTACCTATTCGTGATCATAGTTCGACACATTCTATACTCGTCAAAACCATCCTCGAACACCTTTCATATCAAACCACAAGTCTAAATCCAATTTGCCACGCCTTGTAAGTTCAACCATCCCTGCTGGATGAATCACCATAACAGCGCTCACGCGGAATGATCGTCCTAATTTGGCGTGATGCATGTACGATGTTGGAGTTGCACTCGCATAAGACAAGAATGTCAATATTGTGGTTATCCTCGAAACAATCCAGACACTCTCGTTTTCATCCAAGTAATATCCATCCACTCTCAAAGTCTTCGAAGCATTCCTATCGTTACCATCCAACCTACCATCAACTTAACTTGCATCTTATTCTTCCAACAACAATGCTCAACATAATTTTTGCTCATTCGATCAGAGTATCTCCGAGTTATTGCATATATCTTTGATATGCCTCAATACCATCGTCGATATGCATAACTTGAACATCTTTCTTTCTCGTAAGCTCCAATTCGTTGCAATCACTACCATTTTTCGAACTCGAATATGAATCAAGTCTCATGTACCAAAAGCCATTCCATTGTAACTAACTACCATTATCGAGACACGATTTCCAATTCATATATTCATTCTCATATCCCTAACTCATACTTCAAATCCTGCTATCGACTCGTCGTGCTAACTCAAATTTGCTCGCATGATTTCTTCATACCTACTCAACTCGTTCCGAATAAGTCTTCGTACTAACTCAAAATAATTTCGACCAGGTCGACTATTTCGTCAACGTAACATTCTTTTGCTATGCTCTTCCTATCTTTCGACTTACACTTAATGAATCCTCGTCCGACGTATTATCCTTGGATACGACTTCGCACATAATTGTTCAACTCAATTTATCGAAGCATACTTCTATCAAATTCTATCGAGTCAGTCTCATTCGAGTCTCGTTAGTACTCCATCCGCTTAGGACAAACCTATCGTAATCGACAAAATCGTCTTGACGCATTCTATTGCAAGTCACCAGTGGCTTAACATAGCTATCGCTAAGTGGTATTGCATATACCACTCAGAAATCGAGCCTATCGTTATCGATATAATGCTTCGCTGCATCGATCACACAATTGGTATTGCATATACCACTCGTAATCGAGTCATTACTCGACATCACACTCCGCATAGTTCCGACATCATCTTCCAACCAATTATTCCGTATGGCGATCTTTTTGATCCCAGCTCTAGCGTTCGCTTGCTCGAGTTGGCATAACAACTGGCCCAACATGCACGATCGTTTCTTATGTTTGACATTCATTCATTCTAACCGTACCTTGGTGATCATATCGATCTCGCACGCAACATTCGCTTTTTTAAAGCTCAACGCGACATTCGGCCAACATAAGCGTTCGTCCACTTCGAAACTCGATTCCATGCGGCCAACTTACAAGTTTTCCTACTCAAGTTTGACTTAGCGACCAACTCGATTCGTTACTATCGCATCCGCGATCTTTTAATCTCATTCGTTGTAACCCATGCAACAATTTTCTTTCGGTACTTGCTCAATCTCGTATCGCTATCCATCCGCATAGCCATACAACACGTATCCTACCATGTCGACTCGTTACACTGATGTAATGAACAATTCATGACTTGCTGCACTCCGTGCAACCGACAACACATAACTATTCGTATAGCCGTATAACATGCATCGTCTCATATATCGACTTATTGCACTTTTTGCAACCAACAACACATATCTCCTTGTACTTCGTACGACCAACAACACATAACTCCTTGCACTTCGTGCGATTGACCATACGTATATTATTGCACTTCGTGAAACCAACATCACCATATTCGTTGCACTTCGTGGGCCAATATTCCATAACTCATTGTACTTCGTGCAACCAACATAGCGTGATAGTCACGACATACTTGTGGCAGACGTACGCACTTAATATAGACTTATCGTATGGAACATCCAATGTAGCGTCGAGCAGATCCATGAGCCATACGGTTACGGAAACAACTTAGAGTCAACTGATTTCGATAGCGAAGCAACTGAGGGTCAAAAATATTCATTCATGGTCCAGAGGATGGAACCGCTCTGATACCAACTTGTCACGCCTCGATCCAGAAAATCGCTCGTCCTCGCTAGATTTCATCCGAATCATCGTCCTCGCTGGGGCGTGATGCCGTACGAGCCTAGAGTTGCGCTCGTGCAAGACAAGATAACAGGTTCATATAGTATTTATATCAAATTAATAACATAAGCATCGAATGGAAACAGAGTATAAGATAAGAATATCTTTTATTGATAATGAACTGAAGATTACAAGGCTCTGAATATCCCAACTTAACATGCCAATAGGCTACAACGCTCATGATCTCTCTAGCTCACAAAGGATTACATTGTTCCATACATTATGCCTCTTTATATCCAATAAGTAGTCTTCGGCCGAATATCTCCATGTCGCAAGTCCGAACGCCTATGCGGTAGCTCCTCTTGAAACGCTAAGGACCCCATGCCTCGGCGCATCCAAGCCAAGCCCCACCCCGAGCCGATCATAACCTGAACGTGCAAGCAGACTAGTGGAGGATTAGTGCTTTCGTCCTCGCTGCACTGATCAAGACCCACTCGTACCCAAACCAAACACTAAGTAATTTTAGTGAACATGCAACATTATTGGTGATCTCTCTATTTAGCCTTAGGATCTGTTTCATGGCAATATTTACTCATAGCAACTTATCATAAGTGTGTCCAGTACCATGTCCCTGCGATAGATACAGTTAGACATAATATGAACATAAATATAGTGATCGTGCTCATCTCCGTCCCATTTCGCCTAGCCTACAATCGTTAGAACTTTACATAAGCAAACAAACGATTCACACAACCAACCAATCATAAACTTAGGCATATACATAAGGGTGGCAGGCCCTGCGCCTGCACCCAACTCTAATCTCAACCCACCGGCCCTATCTATATGAAGGTCATAGTGTTTCGTACCGTAATGGACTTGGCATCCTTATGTTTAAGCCTATGATCACTTCGATACGGATTGCTAGCCCAATATCTGAAGGATCCCAAACTTACTGATATTATAGCTTATCATAACACTGGCCGGTCGCAAACCGTCCGAATGATGTGCACCATAAATACCATACATAATTCTCTCCTAGGTCGAACGGTCCCGGTCATAACCGTTCGAGGAAAGCCGCACCCGTGCACGGGCCATCCGAGTCCATTGACCATGCAATATGTGTCCTAGCATACAAGTCGTACATTCCAACCCATCTCGTGTTCTATAAACATAATCCCTTTATCTTTGTCTTAAGTTCCATCGGCATTATGCCCCAATATATCCATATTTATACACGACGTCCAACGGCTTAGACTTCTTGTACTTATATTCAACGCGTTTCATTCATAAGTTATTCATATAACCGTGGTTCCGTAGTTACTTAGTCATTTCGTAGCTTTCGTGCACAAGGGGACGCTTAACGCCATAATCAATGTTCTAGTCTTAGCATTCAATATTTTCGGAGCCGTGCATGTGATACACATCTCAATATCATCTTTCAATGTTTTACCATCATTGCCCTACTGCGACCCGTACACTTGATGCATGTTGCTTCAATTGTTCAATGTTCAATGTTCAATGTTCTACCTTAGTGTTCGACACATACTGAGACCTTAAATCGCCCGAGCCACGCTCGCTAACTTTCTAGCCACTTACGCATACAATAATATATTTTATTAGACGTGAAGGAATAGGAAGAGAGAGAGTTAAGAACCTGCCCATCTTAAGCCGAGACGCCTTGTCGTTTCGTCGAGTTGATGCGTCTGCATTGCATAACTTGGTCGCATAGCTAACTCTTGGACTTAGCCATTCCTTTGAACTACTCGGTTGATTTGGCCTATCTTGCCCATGCCACTACTCGGTCACTTTTCTGAATAAGGTAAAAATGTCGACCTCTTATCGTCCTGCGTAATAGCATAGCCTGTACACCAGATCAACTAAAATCAATACTTGCTCGAACGAGGCTTATCCTTTGTATCGATTCGATTCATAGATCCCAATCGACTCAAAGCTTACCTTTGGCCAACGTAACTCTTACATCGATTCACATCGATACTCCGTCGGGTCAACACAACTCTTCGAGTCAACGACTCATCATAATGCACCGTGTAGAGCGGGGCATTACAATAGGGACGTGACTTGTTTTTGTCAAATCGAGTTTGGACAGAGTCAAAAATAGAAATGATTTTGCTGGAAAAATATTTTAGAGGACCTATTATCCAAGGTGTATTCAAGACTCTTGAAATACGGATAATAGTTAGATAATTTTTCGAATCACATAAATATCGCACTGTACATTTACATGACTGAACATATGTGAACACTATTTATAAAAGGTTACACATAGTATTTCTTCAGGAACTTGCCGTTGATAGGCATCATGAGCAAGTCACCATCAGGCTTGGTTAGTCGGTACGCACCATTCGAATACACTGATTCTATAATGAAAGGACCTTTCTATTTAGGCTAAAATTTTCCTTTTGTTTTATGCGTCATGACCATTGGTCTTCTCTCTGCTAAGACTAGATCCCCGACTTGGAAGATTCTTTCCTTCATTTTTTTATTGAAGGCTCTGGAAAGACGTGCTTGGTATAGCTCAATGTACTGTGGAGCTAACAAGCGTTTTTCGTTTAGTGCTTCAAGCTCCTGTAGTTGTAAGCAGTAGCTTTCTTCGGTAATCAACTCACTAGCTAAGGCTACCCGAAGGGAAGGAATCTGGATTTCTAAGGGAAGAACTGCTTTGCTCTCATAAACCAGAGAGAATGACGTACTACCTGTTGGAGTCCGGACCATTGTACGATAGGCCCATAGACATTCGTCGAGCTTCTTATTCCAATCGTGCTTGTTTGAAGACACGAACTTCTTGAGAAGTTTAATGATGGTTTTATTGAAGGCTTCTTCTAGCCTGTTAACCGCTGGATTGTAGGCAGTAGAGGCTACATTCTGTATTCGATTCCTATCGCAGAACGGATAGAATGTATGGCTTGTGAATTGTGGACCATTATCATAGATGATCCTGCAAGGTAGACCGAAGCGGTAGATAACGTGATGTTTGAAGAAACTGATCACGTTTATCGCCTTCACTTCGGTGAGTGGTATAGCTTCCACCCATTTGGAGAAGTAATCGATTATGGCTAGGATGAACCGATATCCTCTGGAAGATGGCGGGCTGATTGGGCCTATGATGTCCATACCGCAGGCTTCAAAAGGCCAAGATGCTGCCGTCGGGTGTAGAAACTCTAAAGGTTGAAGAATGAAATTGGCATAGAACTGACAAGCCCTATACTTTTTTGTGTATTCAACATCATCTGCTATCATCGTGGGCCTAATAATAACCCATTTGTTTGAGGCGATCTTATAATTTGGGGCCTGGTTGATGTGCACCACAAACTCCATCGTGAGCCTTCCGAAGTGCATGTTTGGCTTCTGCGTCTGATAAACATCATAACAGTAGCCCGTCGTAAGAGCGTCGGTACAGCATCTTGGTAGCTGTGTCGTAGTAAAATCTGAGCGATCGCCTTTGGATAGACATTGCTTCCTTTGGGTCCCCGGGAAGGATTCCATAGACGGCGTTGTCTATGAAAGAAAATCTCTAGTCTTTAACATCAAAATTTGTTTCTGCTGTGTAATTGTGATGAATATGCAAGGCATCTTTCACACAGAATAGTTTTCGACCAGACACTGTCATCGACTCCTAAGTATTGGTAGGGACGATCAAGGAAGCAACGAGACCGGCTAGAGCATCTGCTTCTATATTTTGTAGTCGAGGCACATGCTCGATGAAGAATCCAGCAAAAGTAGATGCCAACTCGATTGTCACTTTGTGATAGGAGATGAGATCTTCGTGACGAACTTTATAATCCCCTCGGACCTGACTAACTATTAGCTTAAAATCGTCGTAAGCTTCTAGATAGTCAACTTCCAGTTGTTTTGCCAGTTGCAGGACAATCAATAGGGTATTATATTCGGCCACATTGTTAGTGTAGGGTTCCATAAGAGAATATGCACGATGTATAACCAGATGGTTGGGTGACACGAGCACGACGCCTACTCTGGCCATGATATTTCCTTTAGGTCAAGTTCTTGATGCACCGTCAAAGAACATTCACCAAATGGGGATTTTTTTATTTACGGTGTTAGACTCCACTACTTCATCGGGGAGTTCGTCGTAGAGTTTGGAAGATTCTGGCACCGGATGAGCTGCTAGGAAATCAGCTAACGCTTGGCCTTTTACTGTCTTCTGAGGAACGAGCAACATATCGTATGGAGTCAACAGCATTGTCCATATAGATAAACGGGAATTGAGAGAACCTAGTTTAGTTATGAGTATTTTTAGAGGGTTGACTTTAGATATGATGTGGATAGTTTTCCCAGACACATAGTGGCGTGTCTTCTGGATACAAATACCAGTACAAGGCATTCCTTTTTCACAGGTGTGTATCTGTGCTTGGCACCCACCATTGTGCGACTGAGGTAGTAGATTGCATGTTTATGGCCACCTACATTCTTCTGAGCTATTAGTACGCCAAGATAATGGTATATAGCATGGACATATAGTAAGAAGGGCTTCTCCATTATTAGAGCTACCAATACTGGGGGGCTTGTAAGATACTTCTTGATGTCATCGATTGTGCGTTGACATTGTTCAGTCCAGACGAAAGATACGCCTTTCTTCATGAGCTAAGTGAATGGTTGACATCTTCCAGAAAGGTCGAAATGAATCGTCTGATATAGGCGCGTAACTCTTTAAGGTTTCTTGGAGGATGCATATCGAGGATGACCTTCACTTTCTCCGGGTCAAGATGTATAACCTTTGAAGTGATGACGAAACCAAGAAACTTGCCACTGGAGACTCCCAAAAAAGACTTGGTTGGATTCATCATGAGTTGGTGTGCACGTATTAGTTTGAACACCGTGCTCAAGTCTTGGAGGTGGTTGCCCTTGAGACGACTTTTAACTGCGATATCGTCTATGTTGTACTCCACTGTTTTGTGTAAATAATCGCAAAAAATTATGTTTATGGCTTGCTGGTATGTCTCTCCTGCATTTTTTAATCCGAAGGGTATCACCGTATAGCAGTATACCCCCAACGGTGTTCGAAAAGATGTGTGCTTCTCATCATCAGGGAACATCTTGATCTGGTTGTAGCCCGAGAACCCACCCATGAAGGACATCCTCTCGAAGCTGCAAGTATTTTCGATCATTATGTCGATGATCGGTAGAAGGAACTCGTCCTTCGGGCATGCAGAGTTCAAATTACGGTAATCGATACAGACTCGAACTTTATAGTTCTTTTTTATGACTGGAACAATGTTAGCAACCCAGTCAGGGTGTTGTTCTTCTCGAATGAATCCACTGGCAATCTTCTTGACTTTATTCTCGATGGCCTCCATGACATCTGGTCGGAATCGTCGTTGTTCCTCCTTTACTGGCTTAGCTTTAGACGAAATATTTAGGCGGTGCATATCAACTTTAGGGTCCAAGCCTAGCATGTCTTCATAGCTCCAAGTAAAGACGACGATGTATTCTCCTATAAGCTTTTTATTGAAGGCTCTGGAAAGGCGTGCTTGGTATTACTCAATACGCTGTTGAGCTAACAAGCATTTTATTGAAAGCCATAATAGTTGTATTGGTTGCAGATAGATTGTGCAGAGGGATTCCTAGAATTTGAAGCAAACTTCTAGGAATGATGCTGAGGGAGGAACCTGGATCGATGTGCATCTGATCCACTTTAATCGCCCCGATATACCCTGTATAGTACAGAGGTCTATCACGACGATTATTTTTTAGTAGCATGTCCTCCTGTAAAAAGGTAATTTTGGACACCACTTCCATAGTACTATGGGTGTGGGGACATGAGACGGGATTTTGAACACCACTTAAGGCCTTCTATGTTTCTTTGGAGAGTCGTAATAGATCGAATAGAGATAACCTGGAAGATGTATTGGCTAGCTGTGCCAGTATGTCGAAGTTGTAGGGCCGATCCATGCCTTCGGAAGCTGGCACCTTCAGAGCCTTGTCAAATCGTGTCTTATTCTGCTTGGCTTTGTCGGTAGTTAAAGGCTTAGACGGGCCGGCTTCTGAGCTTGTGTGGGCAGCAAGAGCTTGAGAAGGTACTACTTCTTCTTGTGCAGGGTCGTAAGTCCGTAGGTAAGCCTTCCCCGATCGCGTCTCGCCAGATATAACTTCATTGATGGGAGAAAACACCATATGGCATTACTTGTATTTCTTGCCCTTTTTTGCTTTGGAAGATACCTCCCCTTGTATTATTTCTTGCACAAGGTCCGGATGGACCCACATGATCTCACCACGTTCTGTCGTGAGTGGCACCAAGGTTGAGTTGCGAGCTAGCGGCAGGTTAACGACTTTCATTATTGCCTTAGGGATCGGGACCATGCCGTCTGGGACTTCTGTGGGAGAAAAGTCACCAAACTGAAGAGAGATCATGTTAGAAGATATGACCTTGTCTTCGTCTTCGAGGTTGATCACTTGGCTGTCGATAAGCTATTTTATCTTCTTCTTCAGGACGATGCAATCCTTGGTGGAGTGATGCACGTACTGATGATAAAGACATTACTTGGGATCATTGAGTTGGTTCGTCTCTGTAGGACGTCGTGGTGGAGAAAATGTCAGTTTATTACCCTTCGTCAATGTATGAAAAATGGTAATGACATCATCTTCGTCAAAAGAGAAGGTCTCCTTAGGCTTGTCAGAGGCGCCCTGAGAATTGAGCTCCCTTGGAGGTGTCGAACTTCAGGACTTCTTTCCCTTTACCCCCACGGACATGGATAGTTTGAGGATGCTTGTCCTTATCTTCAAATTTGGGTGTTTTCAACCCCAGTATTTCCAGATTAGGAATATTATTTTTAGCAGCATCAGCGGCCCCAATGAAAGCGAACCATGTATCATACTTATGTATACCCAGACAGAACTTCACTGTAGGAAGGAAGTTATGTTGACAAGTATCCATAAGTTCTGAGTCTGGTATGCCGAAGGGCATCTTCAAAGCTAGCCTCCTGAAGCGTTCGATGAAAGTAATGACAGACTTAGTCCTCCTTTGCTTGGTCTCAATGAGGGTGGACATATAACATGCTTGCCACTCTCATAAAACATGTTGAGGAACAACCTCTCCAAGTCTTTAAAAGAATTGATACAACCGTTAGGCAGACTGCAGCACCATTCAAAAGCTACCCCCTACAAGGTGCTAATAAACAGCTTTGACAAGAACGGATCGTCCCTGGATAAGTGTAGAGTCTGCGTGTTAAAGTATGTCATGTGTTGACGAGGAGAATTTATCCCGTCAAATGAATTTAGCGTCAGCGGCTTGTAGTTAGAAGGACAGGTAGCATTCTCCCATTTAGGAGGATAAGACTGAGATTTCCCCATCTTCTGAAGCTCGTCTTTGTGTGAGATGGTGTCGAGACGGGCAACCAGAGAATCAATTGCATCCTGTTGATTGAGCAGGTGTTGAGAAACTGCTGTTGTACGGTTGTCAGGCATCGTTGGTGAAGGACCACCCCCAGTATTTGTAAGATTTAGAGGAGACGCAACAGAATGATATTCCTTTTGTAGTGAAGAAGGGTTGTTGCTATGAGCCTGACTAACGTGAACCGAGATATTTTGTTGAGGTGGAGGAGCAGCCCCAACAGCTTGGACCGCCATGATACTGGTAAGCATATCAGTTATCTTGGCAAATGATGTTTCAAGACCCTCTAGCCGTTTGTTGCTCTGATCACTGGCTTCTTCAGGTCTTTCTCCATCCGTCACGTATGTAGATAACATGCGAGGACGAACAGAGGAAACAATACAACTGGTGCTGATACTGTCTGTCTCTGAGTTGACAAGTCCCTCATCTTCAGGTAAAGGAGGTCGATAGTCACCGTCAGACTCGGAGAGCTCATCATCGTCTGGAAGGCTACCCCCAGTGTAAAGGTCATCTGCTTCAGACTCTAAGGAAATACTACCTCCAGCTTGGGAGTCCTCGTCGTCTATACGGAATCTTGCCTTCAACCGAGTACCCATAAAGACTCCTTCAGATGTGACAGCCTGCCAGCTATCTATTGGCAGAATTTTTCTTTTTCTGTTCGCAGAACTGATAGAGAAATTTGGGTTCGTGGTCCACCGTCTTTGATTGGGGCTTCCGTAGGGGGACCCCACGAAGCCATGTTGGATGAAACACACAGCGGCTTTTTATCGTCAGAAAAATACAGCCGTCGAAACACGGACTGTCTTTGAGGCACTTTCACTGCTTTGGAGTAGCAACAGTTGATGACAATACTGGTGCACAGATATGTACCATGAATTATTGTGTCCTTTCTTGCTTTACGCTTATGATTTATCATGTCGCATAAGTCAGCGGAAGGGAGTTTTGCCTTAAAACCCATGTCACATGCATCGCCGAACTTTGCATGTGGATTTATAAGGAGAGTTGGCGCATCCAGACTTAGTTCACGTACAGGGGCAACCACCACACCTAAGTTCTGTGATGACCTTGAAGAAAGCCCCGTGCTATACGCGTTGGGGCCTATCTTTTTGCTATGGGCGCATAGGCCCAGGAGTCTGCCTTTGGGTGCATGCTTCTTGGCAGCATGTCTGAGCTTCCTCGATGTGCGTATAGTATGGGTCAGTTGAGCTGGGATGCATGACCCTGGATGCACAATCTGTCGAAGACTGAAGCCTTCTGATCAGAGTTATGCTCCCACACACCCCCTTGGGCGCATAGCTTTGGGTGCATGCTTGGTGGAGCAGCGGTATTTTCTTCCACTTTTTCCTTCTTCATTTGTGAGCCTCGCTGAGTTTGCCCAGAGTGTCGTACACTTCGATTCTTGGCATCGTAGTGTTTTCTTTTGCCAAATTTTGAGCGTTGAAAACTTTGTTGTTGGTTGCACAAGAGAGAAGTCGCCGGGCTAGTAGAGCCAGGAACGATGTGACCCTTCCTCATTTCTAGAGCTTCTATGGCAAAGCCATGCGCTCATATGACAGAGTCCTTCAGTTGCATATCTGCTATGACACTGCCAGGATATGTGCGACGAGCCTTCGGAAGCCAAGTCTTATGAGACTTGTTTGGCTTCGCTGAATTTGAGGGAGTAGATCCGTCCCTCGAGATCTTCTCTTCGAATGCCTACTGATCGAACTTCATGATCAGCATCTTCTGAGTGCTCTCCACTTTGTCGATATCGGATTGCGTCACCACCTTATCGTCAAAGGAAAAGGTAGTCCCTAGCAGAGTCGCCATTTTCGTGGAAACACACAAAAAGTAGAAGAAAATGCTATCTTTTCTTTATTGGCGCAAGGCACCATAAATCGAGTATGCCTGAGAGATCCTGCACTGAGGATCCCCGAGTACAAAAGGAATTCTGGAGAATGGGACGATGGAGATCGAGCGGCAGTTGCTTCTTCACTCCGTTGACACTCCGATTACAAAAGTGGGAGAAAGCCTAAGAAAATTGCTAACTCTCGGCTCACTGGCAAGAAGTGCAGCAATTTGGCTCTTGAAAATGATCTCCGTTCTGTGATTTGAAGAGGGATAAGGCCACCTTTTTATAGTCGTTCTTGAGCTGGAATGATGTTATGCGCCTACATAAGGAAACACACTGGTTTTTATGTGGGCGCATGGTCCAGCTTTGGGTGCATGCAGCCTGTGTGATCGTGGGTTGATCGTGGTGCTGACGTGGCCACATGCTTCGGTCCACGACTGCTCATGGAGATTGACGTGGACGTATGTTTCAGTGCACGTTTTTATCGTGGGTTTGACCGAGTTAGGGGCTGTTCTGGCTTGGGCGTATAGCCTGAAACAGGGCTATGTGTCACCCTCACTATTCATGAACAGGGGTATTTTGGTAATTTTCCACTCAAAAAAATATTTTGGAATTATTTATTTATTATCTGTAATATTTTGGGGTTATTTGAGTCGAGTTCGAATTTTAACTCATTCCGACTTGTTTTGACTTATTTCAGGGACCCGGGGTAGTTTTGACCTTAGCGGGCCCACACACTAGCTAGCCATGGCCCACAATATTACCATCAAAAGTTAGAGGGATTTGTCATGACCCCATGGATTAGGTTAGACCTAATTAGAACATTAGATTTACATTTTTAACCCCCAAACCCTAAGCAACCTTGTAAGGAGCTAATAAAACAATAGAGGGGCAAACTTGTAATTAGTAAAAAGGGGGTTTTTGAGCCATTATGTCCAGCCACATGTAGGTGGGGAGGAGAGAGAAATTCATCATCTTTTGTTCTCATCCACTTCTTCTTCTTCTTCTCCAAAGGTTCTTCCCTTTCCTTGAGAGCTTCACCATTGTTCCATCTCCAAAAATAGGTAAACCCTTCTCTAAAAATAGTTCCATTTCATTTAGAATGGTTAGGAACCCATAGGAATATTTTTCATGGTTGTGTCTCCATTTGAGACCATTTTGTGTCCTTTGGGCATTTCTAGAGGTGTCCAATATGTAGGTTGGTGTCCCAATAGGAAAACCCCCATTTGGACACATGGATATTGTTGTGTATTGATTTTTGTGTTGTTCTTCCTATTGTTCCAGATTTTTTTACATGTTTTAGAATGTATTTTCCAAGTATTTTAATGTATCATATTCATTTTCCTATATATATATATATATATATATATATATATATATATATATATATATATATATATATATATATATATATATATGGTGGATATTATAGGTGGATTTGGGGTGTGGTGTTGTGTTGGGAGGGGCTTGATAGGTTCAGCCAAGTGGCCATGGGGTGTGTTGTGTTTGTTAGAGGGGAGTGAGGGAGAGGGGTTTGATATTGTGTTTGAGTGTGGGAGAGCATGTGTAATTGTGTGTGTGTGTGTTGTGGGTGAGATAGAGATGAGTTTATGGGGGTGTGAGAGTAAAGTAGAGGGAGGAAACAACCCCCAAACTGATGAGCAAACAGCCCATGGCTGTCCCCATTTCCCCTACATGCTGTCCAAAAACCCACATAAAACAGTCCCAAAATCCCTCCATTTCTGTTTTCTGTCCTATTTTTCCCTTTCACAACAGCCTATAAAACCCCCACATAAACCACTCAAAAACAGTCCAACAAGGACCCATTTACTGCTGTAAAGGACAACCATGTAAACCCCCTTGGGCTGTCCATATTTCACCACAATTCAGTCCATAATTTCCCCACATTTCAGCCCCCTTGTTGCTCTCTAACACACCACCAAATACCCCCTAATTGCTGTCCTATACTCTACCAAAAACCCCCACAAATTCAGTCCAAGAACAGCCCTATAACCCCACTTTTCAGTCCCCACAAGTCCCCCAAAAATATGTCCACATAATTACCTATGTGTGTGTGTGTAGTTGTGAGTTTAAGTGGGTGTGTGAGAGCCTAGAGTGCATAGTTAGTAACCTATAGTTTAGCCTATTGTCTAAACAAATAGGAAAACTATAGGAGAAGCCTATGAGAGTGATAAATATAGGAGTGTGTCATGTGAGTGTTGTGTATGAGTGGTGTTGATGAGTGTGGTAAAGAAAAGGGTAGAATTCATGATATAGGTAAGGTAATGGGTAAATGGTTAGCATGTGTCATAAGATGGCCTAGATACCTAGGATACCCAAATTTCTTGGTAGGTAAACCTTAGATAGGTTGATATCTAGCTACCCTAAGGAGCCCAGGCTAGTACCATGGGTATTTACGGGATTTTCTTGGGTTTGGGCAAGGTATCAGGATTTACCTTAGAAGGGTAAATGCTAGTTTTGCCTAGAAATAGGGTATTTGTGTTAGAAGCCTAAGATGGAGTTAGAACTTGATTCCCGTGGTTGGTAATGATCAAATATGGTGCTCATAGACTAGTTTTGACGTCGGTTGACCTTTGTGACCAAAAGTCAACAAATGTCAACCGAGGGTCAAACTTAGCCTTTAAGCGACCAGATTTGACCGAAATCAAACCAGAGTTGACCAGTTGACTGAAAATCAACTGTTAGTCAACATTTGACTTGTTTGACCTAGGATTGACCTAGGGTTGACTAAGTGTTGACCAGAGTTGACCAGAGTTGACTTATTGACCAAAAGTCAACTGTAAGTCAACCCTTGAACCAAATTGACCTAGTTTGACTTGGATTGACTCCCGGTGACCTACTATGACCAAGTATGAGCCAGTATGACCTAGTGTAACTCAATCTGACCTAGATTAACCTAATTTTTACTTAGACTTGCATTCATGACTTGAATCAGATTTCATTTTTCAGTATTTAGCCCTGTTTGACTTATAGTATCTTATTTTAGGTCTGTGATCACTCTGAGCGTCTGTTCACCCTATCAGCTCAGGATCACAGGCGAGTACATTCACTGATAGTTTTCATTGTCTTGATATCTACTATATCCGATTCAGTCGTAGTGTTTTACTTGATTCCTGACACGACGTTTCACGGACTAGTATATGTCGGATCCTGTCATGAGATGTTGTTCCCGGATTACTTGGTATATTGGTACATGACTCGATTTATTACTTGTACTTGTATAGACATGGACTTGGGAGTGGGCTGGCCCCCTGCTCTTGAACCCCGTGTCATGACGTGCCATGTCTGGATCCGTGATACTATTCGAGGATGGAGGAATTATTAGGGGATATGTGATCAAAGCCTTTCTGTAACTATACATTGCTAGCGTCACCCTCACCTCACGTAGGGTATTGCAGACACCCCATTACCAGTTATCCAGGTTGGACGGCATGACTCTCCATTGAGTACACCGCGGATTGCCGAGCCAAGTGGATAACCATCTCTTGCTTCCCTAGGCGATCACATAGCGCTCTAATAATTCAAAACACCTTTTTACATTTATTATCATATCTTATATTCCAGTTCAGCTTTACTTACTGTACTTTCACCATGCTATAATTCATTGCTCACATGCTCTACCTGCCCTTTTATACTGTACCATGATTTGAGACCAAGTTCTGTTTGGAAGAAGGGTTACAACCCCGGTCCTTGTTTGGTTCAAGGGTTGTAACTCGGCTTTCAAATGGTTCCCAAGTCGCATATATCTTTTGTCTTGTATTTCATTATTGTTGTCTCTTATAGAATTTATCAATTCATATGGAACTGCTGTTGGTGTTTGTACTTGCTCATTTTCCTGACAGGATACCATTGACAAATTTTATAGATGACTCTGAGACTGACTACCCGACCTACTATGGGGTTGAGTCTGATGGACTAGATTTAGACCGTGGCTTATTGGTAGAGCCACTGGACTTTGCTCACCCTGAGTAGCATAGTTAGTTAGGTTAGCCTGGCCTGCGAGCCGACTAGTACATTTTCAGTTTGTAGTATCTTTATACTTATACTATCTGAGACTCTGGATGTTGTGTTAGCTCTGACTTGTGGATTTTAGACTCGGTTTCCTGTTTTATCTATTATATCTCTTTTCATGCTATCTACCTTAGTTTTGATATATGTGATTGAGACTGTATTGCTATGTCACCTCCATTCGGAGTGTATATACTGTACAGGTACATTTATCTATTTTAGTCGTAGTATTTATAGACCCTATATACAGCGTTCTACCGTCGATTCTGCGGCGTAGGCTGGACGTAACCACGTGCTCGTGCCCCTCTTCAGGGTGTGGGTCGTGACACGTTTTTGTAGTAGCCCATGCAGGCCATTGTCTCAATTAGTGCGATCTTGTAATGGTGCTCGACTTAGAGTACTAATTACGAGCCTGCGACTAGAACGTAGGATCTAGGGTATGGTAGGAGTTACTCAATCACATTTTAGGAAAATTCTGATCTTTTGATTACCATGACAACTCTTCTTGCATTTGAATTCAATTGTCCTCCTTTGATAATATCCTATCTTGTGCCATATTGATCTCTTGGGTTCAATTCATCTTCAGGATGATGGTGACTCGTCTCAGGCAGCAGGGCCAAGTACAGTTCCAGAGAGGTCAGATCCGGGAGGCCTTTCACCTCCGACTACGGGAGCAGCAGTCGAGAGAGCCATAGCCTCAGTTCCTGACCTTCAGGCAGGAGTAGCAATGGCAGTTCCCGGAGGTCTCCACCTTCAGCAGAGGGAGCTGTAGTTCAGGGAGCTGCCACCTCAGTCCCTGCCCTTCAGGCAGGAGCAGCAGCAACGGTTTCAGGAGGTCTTCCACCTCCAGCAGCGAGACCGTCCATAGTCATCCCCGATATTCTTTCACAGCCGCCTCCGCTACCGACAGATACTCAGGGGATGATGGCCCTTCTGCAGCAGATGCTGCAGACACAGAGAGCACATGCAGAGGCACAGCACCGTCAGGCAGAGGTGCTGCGACAGGCCATAGAGAACTCGTATCAGCTAGCTATGGCAGCAGTGAAGAGAGGTGCACAGACTACAGTTTAGGGAGCACCAGTACAGCAGCAGGGTCAGGGGAGGCCCGGTACACACCTCCACTTCAGGAAGATGAACCCGCAGGAGTTTAAGGATACCGAGGGTATCCTATACGCGGACAACTGGCTAGAGGATGTCCAGCGGAGTCTGAAGTTGGCAGAGGTCCCGAGAGGTCTGTGGGTGACGTATGCAGCGAGGCAGTTCTTCGATATAGCGCTGACTTGGTACCGTACGGATCCGCATGCGTCAGTGAGAGGTTTGTCTTGGGAGGACTTCAGGAAGCTCTTTAAGGAGAAGTTCTACCCAGATGTAGCCTTGACAGCTTTGGAGGGACAGTTTGCCAGTTTGGTGCAGGAGAACTCGTCGATGGACGAGTACGCAGTGGAGTTCTTTCGCTTGAGCAGGTTTGCACCCAGTTTGGTTCATGATGAGGGGTGCAAGGCCCGAAAGTTCAGGAGGGGTCTCAATCATGTAGTGCGCACTCGCACATCTGGGCGACGAGACGTGACCGTCGAGGAGATCCTTTTGGAGGCTCAGATGGCAGAGTAGGACTTCGGCCTCAGGCCGAAGAGGAGCAGCGACGCTCTTGGAGCTAGTTCGAGTGCAGGGCCAGCGAAGTGCCCACACTTCCAGCAGAGGCAGTTTCAGCATCAGCAGCCTCAGTTGCAGTTCCAGCAGGCACCGGCACGTGCCCAGCAGCACCAGAGACAGGGCGAGAGGCAGGCCATCCAGTGTGCCTTCTGTAAAAAGATAGGGCACACCGGAGAGGTCTGTAGATTGAAGCTGGGAGTTTGTCTATTCTGTGGAGCTCCAGATCACCAGATGAGCGACTGTGCTGCCCGTGCAGCCAGACAGGCGGGCCAGGATAGAGTGCGGCAGGCTAGAGAAGGCCAGCAAGGGCGCGCGTTCGCCATGGCAGTTGAGCCCACTCAGGCAGTAGCAGAGCAGATAGCATGTTCCAATCTTTCGATCTCATTTCCGTATTGCTTCCTCATAAACTTTCTTGAACTTCGATTCTATCTGTTCATTGCTCGTTGGATGAAATTTTGTTCTTGTGATGTGATATTTTCTGAGATAAGTCGTATGGTCTAGGTTGCCTCGATTATGAGAGTTTAAAATCCTCTAGGGTCATGCTAGTATGCAGAGTGAGAACATATAGTCGGACTATGGACGTATTCCTAGGGTGTAGGAATTTAAGGTTTTCGCTGCCAAGCTAGCGGCAATGCAAAAATTTTAAATACCATAATTCTAGAGGTATGTACCATAGTTGAGGACTCTGTTATTATCGTAGCCTTGCTCACTGGAATGACGGAGATTTTGAGTATCATGATTATTGGACAGACGCATACGATTATCAAATTGCATAAATTTTCTGTGTTTGTTTCGTTTTAAGTTTTTGGATGTTTCTTTTAAGGTGGATAGACTTATATTTGAGAGTAATTTTAAATTCTATAAATTTAGTCATTTAATTCCTGTTTTGATTTTTGAGATTTTAATCATTTTAAAATTTTAGCCATGACTTGTAAATATGAGATTTTACTATTGTTTCTTTTAATTTTGAGGACAAATTTTTTTTAAGGTGGATAGATTTGTCATCCCCAGTTTTCATAAATAGGGGTATTTTGGTAATTTTCCACTCAAGAAATTATTTTGGAATTATATATTTATTATCTGTAATATTTTGTGGTTATTTGAGTCAAGTTCGAATTTCAACTCATTCCGACTTGTTTTGACTTGTTTCGGGGACCCCGGGTAGTTTTGACCTTAGCGGGCCCACAAACTAGCTAGCCATGGCCCACAATATTACCATCAAAAGTTAGAGGGATTAGTCATGACCCCATGGATTAGGTTAGAACTAATTAGAACATTAGATTTATATTTTTAACCCCCAAACCCTAAGCAACCTTGTAAGGAGCTAATAAAACAATAGAGGGGCAAACTTGTAATTAGTAAAAAGGGGGGTTTTGGAGCCATTATGTCCAGCCACATGTAGGTGGGGAGGAGAGAGAAATTCATCTTCTTTTGTTCTCATCCACTTCTTCTTCTTCTTCTCCAAAGGTTCTTTCCTTTCCTTGAGAGCTCCATCATTGTTCCATCTCCAAAAATAGGTAAACCCTTCTCTAAAAATAGTTTCCATTTCATTTAGAATGGTTAGGAACCCATAGGAATATTTCCCATGGTTGTGTCTCCATTTGAGACCATTTTGTGTCCTTTGGGCATTTCTAGAGGTGTCCAATATGTAGGTTGGTGTCCCAATAGGAAAACCCCCATTTGGATACATGGATATTGTTGTGTATTGATTTTTTGTTGTTCTTCCTATTGTTCCAGATTTTTTTACATGTTTTAGAATGTATTTTCCAAGTATTTTAATGTATCATATTCATTTTCCTACATGTATATATATATATATAGTTATATATATATCATTCCATATATATATTAAATATATATATATATATATATATATATATATATATATATATATATATATATATATATATATATATATATATATTTTATATATATATATATATATATATATATATATATATATATATATATATATATATATATATATATATATATATATATGGTGGATATTATAGGTGGATTTGGGGTGTGGTGTTGTCTTGGGAGGGGCTTGATAGGTTCGGCCAAGTGGCCATGGGGTGTGTTGTGTTTGTTAGAGGGGAGTGAGGGAGAGGTGTTTGATATTGTGTTTGAGTGTGGGAGAGCATGTGTAATTGTGTGTGTGTATTGTAGGTGAGATAGAGATGAGTTTATGGGGGTGTGAGAGTGAAGTAGAGGGAGGAAAGAACCCCCAAACTGCTGTGCAAATAGCCCATGGCTGTCCCCATTTCCCCCCTACATGCTGTCCAAAAACCCACACAAAACAGTCCCAAAACGCCTCCATTTATGTCCTATTTTTTCCTTTCACAATAGCCTATAAAACCCCCACATAAACCACTCAAAAACAGTCCAACAAGGACCCATTTACTGCTGTAAAGGACAGCCATATAAACCCCCTTGGGCTGTCCATATTTCACCACAATTCAGTCCATAATTTCCCCACATTTTAGCCCCCTTGTTGCTCTCTAACACACCACCAAATACCCCCTAATTGCTGTCCTATACTCCACCAAAAAACCCCACAAATTCAGTCCAAGAACAGCCCTATAACCCCATTTTTCAGTCCCCACAAGTCCCCCAAAATATGTCCACATAATTACCTATGTGTGTGTGTAGTTGTGAGTTTAAGTGGGTGTGTGAGAGCCTAGAGTGCATAGTTAGTTACCTATAGTTTAGCCTATTGTCTAAACAAATAGGAAACCTATAGGAGAAGCCAATGAGAGTGATAAATATAGGAGTGTGTCATGGGAGTGTTGTGTATGAGTGGTGTTGATGAGTGCGGTAAAAAAAAGGGTAGAATTCATGATATAGGTAAGGTAATGGGTAAATGGTTAGCATGTGTCATAAGATGGCCTAGATACCTAGGATACCCAAATTTCTTGGTAGGTAAACCTTAGATAGGTTGATATCTAGCTACCCTAAGGAGCCTAGGCTAGTACCATGGGTATTTACGGGGTTTCCTTGGGTTTGGGCAAGGTATCGGGATTTACCTTAGAAGGATAAATGCTAGTTTTGCCTAGAAATAGGGTATTTGTGTTAGGAGCCTAAGATGGAGTTAGAACTTGATTTTCGTGGTTGATAATGATCAAATATGGTGCTCATAGATTAGTTTTGACATCGGTTGACCTTTTTGACCAAAAGTCAACAAAAGTCAACCGAAGGTCAAACATAGCCTTTAAGCGACCCGATTTGACCGAAATCAAACCAGAGTTGACCAGTTGACTGAAAATCAACTGTTAGTCAACATTTGACTTGTTTGACCTAGGGTTGACCAAGGTTGACTCAGTGTTGACCAGAGTTGACCAGAGTTAACTTTTTGACCAAAAGTCAACTATAAGTCAACCCTTGAACCAGATTGACCTAGTTTGACTTAGATTGACTCCCAGTGACCTAGTATGACCCAGTATGAGCCAGTATGACCTAGTGTGGCTCAATCTGACCTAGATTGACCTAGTTTTGACTTAGACTTGCATTCATGACTTGAATCAGATTTTCTTTTTTAGTATTTAGCCCTGTTTGACTCATAGTATCTTATTTTAGGTCTGTGATCACTCTGAGCGTCTGTTCACCCTATCAGCTCAGGACCACAGGCGAGTACATTCACTGATAGTTTTTATTGTCTTGATATCTACTATATCCGATTCAGTGGTAGTGTTTTACTTGATTCATGACACGACGTTTCACGGACTAGTATACGTCGGATCCTGTCATGAGATGTTGTTCCTGGATTACTTGGTATATTGGTACATGACTTGATTTGTTACTTGTACTTGTATAGACATGGACTTGGGAGTGGGCTGGCCCCCTGCTCTTGAACCCCGTATCATGATGTGCCATGTCCGGATCCGTGATAATATTCGGGGATGGGGGAATTATTAGGGGATATGTGATCAAAGCCTTTCTGTAACTATACATTGCTAGCGTCACCCTCACGTCATGTAGGGTGTTGCAGACACCCCATTACCAGTTATCCAGGTTGGACGGCATGACTCTCCGTTGAGTACACCGTGGATTGTCGGGCCAAGTGGATAACCATCTCTTGTTTCCCTAGGCGATCACATAGCGCTCTAATAATTCAAAACACCTTTTTACATTTATTGTCATATCTTATATTCCAGTTCAGCTTTACTTACTGTACTTTCACTATGCTATGATTCATTTCTCACATGCTCTACCTGCCCTTTTATACTGAACCATAATTTGAGACCAAGTTCTGTTTGGAAGAAGGGTTACAACCCCGGTCCTTGTTTGGTTCAAGGGTTGTAACTCGGCTTTCAAATGGTTCCCAAGTCGCATATATCTTTTGTCTTGTATTTCATTATTGCTGTCTCTTATAGAATTTATCAATTCATATGGAACTGCTGTTGGTGTTTGTACTTGCTCATTTTTCTGACAGGATACCATTGACAAATTTTACAGATGACTCTGAGACTGACTGCCCGACCTACTATGGGGTTAAGTCTGATGGACTAGATTTAGGCCGTGGCTTATTGGTAGAGCCACTGGACTTTGCTCACCCTGAGTAGCATAGTTAGTTAGGTTTGCCTGGCCTGCGAGCCAGCTAGTACATTTTCAGTTTGTAGTATCTTTATACTTATACTATCTGAGACTCTGGATATTGTGTTAGCTCTGACTTGTGGATTTTGGACTCGGTTTCTTATTTTATCTATCATATCTCTTTTCATGCTATCTACCTTAGTTTTTATATATGTGATTGAGACTGTATTGTTATGTCACCTCCATTCGGAGCGTATATACTGTACAGGTACATTTATCTGTTTTAGTCGTAGTATTTACAGACCCTATATACAGCGTTCTACCGTCGATTCTGTGGCGTAGGCTGGACGTAACCACGTGCTCGTGCCCCTCTTCAGGGTACGGGTCGTGACACTATGTGCCCCCTTCTAGAGGAGCATGTCTTGGGCGCATGGGCATATGACCTCACTGGAGGCTTGGGTGCATATGACCTCACTGGAAGCTTTGGGCGCATATGACCTCATTGGTGGCTTGGTCGCATAAGGCTCATTGGTGACTTGGGCGCATAAGGCTCATTGGTGACTTGGGTGCATATGTCCAATCTGCTAAAATTTTCATGCTTCTACAATGGATAGTGGGATAGACTTTGGTACTGCAGTCTCAGTATAGTTTGGACAACTCTAGGCAAGTGTACCTTACCATTCTTGTACTTTAGTTTAAAATATTTGTCTTTTAAATATCTGCTTAATTATATTATTGCAATACCTAGGACAGTATACGGTACTTTATGTCCGAATCATATTCGAGTGCCGATGGACGTTAGCGCCATCAGATATCGATACTAAATATTCACATTTGTGTTACCGCGACAAATCGTTGCAGGGTACAGTCTGACCCTAGTACATGTTCATGTGATACTACATACTGACGAATTTTTGTACTTGATTATATTTTGCTATACGGAAGCCTGGTATGACACTAGAACGATGACATGAGATTCTTACAATGTATTTACAATTATGACTCGATGTTCTAGCTAGAGGATCTGGCCGAACATCTAATGGATACGATTCGTGAAGTCACATGGGAGGAAAGAATATACACCGTACGCTTAGGCTACTTTCCTATAGAGTATGTCGTTGCCTCATTACCACAGCCTCGGGGTTTAATAGTTTGCCACAGCTTACTTACTGGAACTGTAGGTATGTCATAGTTTGCTGGAGTGCCTATCAGGTCTCCAGGTTACACCGTGACGCCCGCGTGTTCGAGTGATGTTCTCAAATTGCATTTTCATATCAGTTGTTTTTGTTAAATTCATCCACTTTATCAGTCTTACTATACTTTATTTATTTATTTATTATTGTCGTACACTTGGCCTGTATATTATTTACCATATTATGTCCCTCTGAGAACCTGGTTTTCTTTCAGGTTGGCTGAGTCGGTTTTGTCGAGCACCTTGCTGGATTGTTGATGGTATTCATTTCATTATAAGTATTCAATCTTTCATAGTTATATGTTTTATTTTCTTTTATTTGTATATGCTTAGTAGCCTAGTATTTATAGACTCATATTATTCATATTTTTCTTTCTTATGTTCCTGTTATATGGATTGAAATATAGAGTTGATGTAGTGATAATTACACCATTTCGAACAACTTATACGTATTCTAGTCGGACTAGAGTCTGGTTGAATACGTAGCGGGCTAATGCCACGTGGCTCAGTCCCGCGTATTTTAGGACTAAGGCATGACATAGTTTTTGTGGTGTCCTATGCAGGTCGAGATAAATCGTTTCGATTATGTCCATGTACCGAACGAGCCTACATTAGTATAGTATATTAGGATCTTAATCCACTGCTACTATTGTAAATTCTCTTGACTTCTACTATCGCCCTTGAATTCCGTATTTGTGCTAAATCATACCTGCCTTTAACACCCATTTATGAACTCTCGTTGTTTCCTATCTCGGAAGGACGAACTTTTGTGATTAATAAACCATTTTGATTATATCTTATTATAGATTGTGATTAGGGCGGATCGAATATTTTGTTGATGATTTTTAAGGCATATGGGGGTTGGATAGACGTCTTTACTAGATAGACCGATATGATATAAATGGTATTTCTATCAAGTCTTAGCTTCTATAGAAAAATTCCATGATTAAAGGAGAGATCCCTTGACTAGAACATATGGAATTGAAATTAGAGGTTTATATATTTATAGATCTGTTGGAAAATTTTCCAGTAATGATTGGGATGACTACGAATACGAATAAAAGATTGCATAGGCTGACTTGAGACTAGATAGAGATTGGAGGTACCCCTACAATAGAATTTCCAAATGATATGATTTGAGGAAAAGATAAATTTAAGGAGTCGTGAATTAGTGATTTGACTTCAGGCTATAAATTATCTAGAAGGTTTACTTGAAGGATATAGTAACCCATGCTAGATTGGACTAGG
The DNA here is from genome assembly GCA_029216955.1 of Iris pallida. Taxonomy (NCBI): domain Eukaryota; kingdom Viridiplantae; phylum Streptophyta; class Magnoliopsida; order Asparagales; family Iridaceae; genus Iris; species Iris pallida. The sequence goes on from JANAVB010011800.1 coordinate 7,361,407, forward strand.
TGATTAACTAAGGTAGGTAGACTTTTATAGACACTCCATCAAGATAGGATATAGAATATAGTATAGTTCAAGGCTTAGCCCTAACAGAAGGCATAAGGGTCATTAGACTAAACCATGCTACTATTGTCTAAGCTAGACCGATTTTGAAGAATACGAAGGTTCTCTTATCATAAAATTTGAGGCAAGTGAGAATACAACTTAAGGAAGGCGCGCTGGATTTTAGAGTGCCAACATGAAAGACAATAGTAAATAGAGCCCAAGGGCACCGTCAAGATATTAAATTATGATGCAGGATGATCGTGTAGAGATATAAACCTTTGGGGTTATTTGTATTAAATTTTGAGAAGTTTTCACGTGAAGGATATAGAAATCAGGAATATAAAAAGAAATTTTCTTGGATGACAAGGAAATATCCTAGGAAGATTAGGTATCAGGGACAAATATGACCTAGGGGTAGGTAAGTTTGAGATAGACTAGTCAACCATCTCCATAATGGTTGAATGAAAACTTTGAATTACCTATTAGGAACCGGGACTAAATGATTGACCAATAGGGTTAGACTAACGATAGCTGTATTAGAAATAAGTATTTATGGTTAGGCATGCTTGTAAGGAATGAATAGTTTTCTTATGGTTAGAAGGGGTAGAATCATTGATTATGTTGCTAAGGGACTTGATCTGTAACTTGTAAGAGTATAAAATTTGAGGGATTGATTGAGTTAAGTATTGATTATGACCTCTATAACTTATAAGAGTATAAAATTTGAGGGATTGATTGACTTAAGTATTAATTATGACCTTACTATCTTCAGTGGTTAGTCATAGCCAAGGACCTGGCAATAGAGTTAGAAATGTCGTAGCTCAAGAGGCAGATTAGTAAACCCTTCATCAATGCAAAATAGTTAGGAATCCTGGAGAAATTATAACATGAACAGTTGTGTTCGATGTACGTAGTAGAAATATCAAAGAGAAGAAAGAATTATAAGAGCAGTACTAGGTTGCGGTTGGAATTATAGGAAAGTTAAGAAAATTAAGAAGTATCAGTTGAGGCGAGGGTTACGATCGTGATTATCTACGATGACTTACGAGGACTATAGAAAGAATAATGTTTTAAGCAAGACCCTGGAAGTTGAGTTTTGAATAACGGAAGAGGAGATTATTCAAAGAAATGAATGATACAAATTTTATGACAGATCAAAGTGAAGTTAGAAAAAAGAAAAGAAAATGAATATGATACTAGCCGTGTTTAAGGAATCATGTGTTACCCTAGAAATCTGATAGATATGCTAAACCGTAGTGTGAATTAGTATGCAACCTCTTCAGTAGTTGGGCTATCAGATTATTCTAAGTAACCTGGAGTTGTAGCTTTACACCGTATCACAATCTCTTCGTTCCTTGGTCACATATCCTATGTTTGCGACCATAACTTCATGATCATTCCCACTATGAGATTGAGAATGATCTTATCGTTTCCCTAGTCATGACATAATCTTAAAATCAAATTCTTAATTTTTATACCTCTTTGTGCCTAATATTCGTATTACCATAGGCACCGTTTCTTCCAATTTCCTGATCAAGTATCCACCTAAGTCGTACCTTATTCCCGTGGAAAATTCCTCCTTGAACTTATGCAAATTTCTTCTTACCATAACCTGTAACTTCTTTGTTCGCAATTCTCTCATACTTGGCTCCTTCTTATGCAATTATAAACCCCTCGATGCCACCTCGCTCTACTTATGTCCAACCGAGACAATTCCTTCTAACCTGTTGAAACCTTGATCTGTATAGGAGTAGCACTGAATTGAGAGTAATTTTCTTATAGAGCTATTGACCAATTGTTCTGTGATAGTACCTAGGTTCCTTAGAATATCGTAGTTTGTAATACCTATATTCTCGTATTTCTTTTTTAGAAATATGTTAACCCAAAAAACCTTACAAGTAGAACCACAACCAAAGTTGGTTGTTGCATTTATAAGTTGAGATTTTAGTATACCCTAGCACATAGATACCAGTGGCATCAATGTCTCACATGAACCACGTACGACTAGTCGTACCTGACTCCTTTTAGATATAAATTTTTTATCCTTTTATACTATACCTAAGTGTAATTTTGAGGACGAATATTTTTTAAGGTGGATAAGACGTAAGCCCCCTAAATTTTAGGGTTCCTTTAAAAAAATTAAATGAATTATTTTTCATAAATAATTTTATTATAATTAGATTTGATCATTGAATGTACCTTTTCGTGACTTTGATTTTTGGAGTGCCAAGGATGTCAATCAATCGAAACTTCCTACTTGGGTTTTGCAGTAGATAAGATTATTTTTATTTTGATATATTATGTCCCACTCAAACTTGTTTCTTTGCATTCTATTTGTATCGCACAACTTTTTGGTTAATTCAGACCATTTGATCATCTACAGTAAAACTTGACCTAACTTCCAATTAAATTTTAGGACTCGACATCGATCTAAGATAATTGACCCAATATACGGTTTTGACTTATTTTGAGGCTACTATACACATGGCACTCATGTGCCATCCAACTGAGCTCCTGCATGCTATTGTTTCATCAATGATCATAAATGACTTTATTTATAGTCATGAATCGCACCAAGCCCAAACCTAGCCCAATCTAACCCAAACTACCTTACCGAAGTGCCTGCAAACCCCCTTCTTTTATTGCTATTATTACTAATATTCCTTTATATATATATATATATATATATATATATATATATATATATATATATATATATATATATATATATATATATATAGTAGTGGTGTAGTGGTGTAGCCAATGACCCCTAGCCTAGTGCTAGTGGTGATGCATGCGGCCCAAGTGGTTAAAAGATCGATTTCTGGTGGGAGCATTCGACATAATTACATATTTTCAAAACAAAAAAGAAATATAGTGGTGGGGTACAATGGTAAATACACAGTTCAATTTTTGTATCAGGTCAAAAACTAAGTGCCAAACCCGAATTTTGAACCAAAATATGAAATTTGTGGATTTAGAACCTAAACGTCGGCCCCAAACATTTAACACCGAACCAAATTTGCTATAAGGGTTTGATCGAATCGGTTTTGGTTTTGAACAAGACATCTGCTGACCCCTATGTAAGACTTCAACATTTTTCTACTTCTATTTTATTTTATTAGATAGAATTGGACTGTAATCATTAAGTACATAAATTGAAAAATGATAACAAAATTCTTCTTCAACCTTCAACAGTAGGCAGCTGTTTATTGACTCCATTAACAACTACCATCGGCCAACCAAAAATGAACGAGCTCAGCTAGTTGACCCGACACGGACACAGGCACGTTACGTTGCGTCAAGAAGCAAAGAATTGGAGGGGGTGTACAAATTTCCATTCGGAGGCACTGCTCAGCAAAGCAACAATGACTCAGTCACAAGAAGTAGCCATAGTGGTGGAATGAGTAAATCATTGTATTCATATATAAATATATTTAATTTTAGGGCATATATATATATATATATATACTTATATGAAAGTTAGAGTATATGGTTATATATATGTTTTAGGCTATAAGTATACATGTGTAATCTTGAGTGTGCAAATATATATAGGGCATACATATATGCATATATATTAGAGTATATCTTTGTATATATATGTATATATATATTTCGAAAATGTAGATACATATATGTTTAGAGTATATGTATACATAAAAATATATTAGGAGTATATATATATATATATTTCATTTTGTCTTCCTAAAACCTCTCCTCTTAAATACTCACACTCCCCCCCCCCACTCCATCAGCAGCAACCAATACCCCCTCTTCTTCTTCTTCTTCCTCACTCCACTCTTCACTACTTCAAAAAAAAACTCCTTCTTCAACTTCTTCTTCTCCTCCCCCTCGTCTATATATAAACACCTGTCTCCAACTCCTCTCCCCTAACCCTAGCCACCTCCACTCGGCGAACCCCCGCTTCCCTCGTCTCCATGCAAGATTGTTCTTTGATGCCACCAGTAGCCGCCACCATTCTTTGCGCGACCAAGGCACTAGTTCGGCCCCTCATGGACGTCGTTATGGCAGTTCCAGTACGTATGTGCCAAGACATTACTGCCACAGCAACATTCGCAGAAGACAGTAGCGCAGCAACGTCGCGCACCACTGTGTCCACCACCCATGGTCCGGCGAACCCCGAAAAAAACCCCCTGATAGACACCTTCTTCGCCGACGTGTGAACTAGGCGATTCATGCATTTTGCACGAAATCCCATCGTGACACACAAAATCGAATCCAGAATCGTGTTTCGGGACAACAACTTTGTACGTATTTTCTGAAAAATCCGACCGTTGGATCATCGATTCAATTCTTCCGTCACAATCTCGGTATATACCTTTTCGATCTCTTAAATTTTTAGCCGTTAATTCGATCATTTGTTATGTCAAAACTGGCCACCATGTTGACCATTTAAATTACGTTTATTTTAGACAGTTTTATGGAGCCAACTTCGTAGATTTGTTTCTCTGCTATCGTAGCTCCATTTTATGTGCCACCAGTTCCTGTGCACAGCAGGTATAACCACCTTCGTGGCATAAAATTTAGGATGTCATTTGGTTGGTTGAATTTGATGCCAAAGTTGGCCTCTCGAAACCATAGTTTCTAACTTATAAAATTCTAGTTTTGAACCCGGTACTTCAAATTCCACGTCTGACGCCAACAGTGGACTCATGGCATTGTTCAGGCCAAAATTTATATATAATTTGCTGAGTTTGAAGAATCTGGGCCCCGATGCATATTTTCGTACAAACTAGATCCCAATGTCCGGGTCAACGGATCCTTTTGAAATCAACTCATCATTCTGGACTCATTGACAAAATTTATATATAATTCTTGATATATCGTTAGATTTATATCATCATTTTGGACTCATTGACATATATTTTGCTAGATTTGGAGGACTTTGGCTCTGGCATGCATTTTCGTGCAAATCGGATTCTAACGTCCTAGTCAACGGGTTATTTTGAAATTAGCTCATCGAAATCCAATTTCGGATATGCCGTTGGATTCATATCGTTGTTCTGGACTCGTAGGCATACCATTTGTTAGGTTTAGAGAATTTTATTATTGACACATTTTTCGGTACAAAAAGGGTCCAACGACGAACATCATTTTGACCCAAAATTACCATTTTACCCTTGTGTCCAAATTGGACATAGGTAGGCTATCCTAGCTAATTTGAACATTCGATTGGGACATGTTGGTGATATTTATTTCTCAGATTTTCCTTTTATTTATCACCATTACTTATAACTAATTTCTGTTTATGTTCATAATTCAGAATCCGTGCGTCAAAACTGATATATGTCAATTCCAGTGATCTCATATCGCTGAAATTGACTAGGTGACCATATGGATCACCAAAATAAGATTGTTGACATAAAGTTGATCATCTTGTCTCTATTTGCGTGTTGCAGGTATCGTTGTACGAATAATGAGGTACAAACTTGATATTTTAATAACCTACAACTTGCAATTCATATTATTAGAAATAATGATTATAGAGACAAGTGTGACCTTATTCTAGGTGATATAATTGACAAGTGTCTTAGATAACCTAAGGTAAAAGGTGATTAGAAACGACCTAAGCTCCCTAGGTGGGAGTTATTAGTCATACGTATACTATAGTGTGTGATATATCTTTGTTTGTGATTTGTGTTGATAGATATTTGTATGGACTATGGTTCTCATGGATAGTGGGATAGACTTTAGTAATGCAGTCTTAGCACAGTTCGAACAACTCCATGTTTGCCATTGATTGTAAAAGTACAGAACAATTATCGGAGGACTGAACTTAGACTCACAATACAAACTCGCTTGTACAAAGAAAACCTAGGGACGAAAACCTAGGTACAGCAATCTAAGTACAATTGTTTATTTTAGATTCTGGGGGGTGACGATAGAGGCTCGAGAAGGCGATGGCAGCCCTGCCTTACTCCTTGGACGATCGGTATGCAGCCTCGGCACCTTGTGAAAAGATGGTTGGCGTTGACGAAGAAACTGCTCTGTTGCTCTCCTGGCTTCCCTCTCTCTCTCTGTGTATTTTTTTCTCAGACTCTATATTTTTTATTCTCTTGTTGCCGGCCTGTCCTTGCAGAGAAATGATGCTGGCTATTTATAAGAGTGGGGTATGATCATTAGGGTTTGGATGATTACCCATTCTCAAAGTGGCGGCGGCCTGATGTATAATCAATCTTGACCATTCATTTTGGGTGTGAAGGATCTGGGACATTAATGAGGATTATGCCAAATCTCATCAATAATAAATGATGATTGCAATGAATCTTCATCATGATGATTTGCTGATGTCTGCAAATCTAAATGAATCAATTTAATTCATTCTCTTGCCACGTGTCCCAAATTATTGGGATCTGATCCACGATTTGATTATCTTTAGGACACGTGTCCTGTCATCATTATTGAGTCGTATGAGGAGTGTTCATATTTGGGCCGTATGAAGGTCGTCATGACCGAGCCGCATGGAAGATTTCATGACCGAGCCGCATGAATAGTCTCTACACTCGAACCGCCTGAAGGTTGTCATGACCGAGCCGCATGAATATGTTCATGACCGAGCCGCATGGGGGTCTTCATGGCCGAGCCGCATGAGAGTCTTCATGTCCGAGCCGCATGGATTTCTTCATGGTCGAGCCGCATGGGGGCCTTCATGGTTTAAACCGCATATATTTCTTTGCACTGGACGCATGAATTCGTCTAGTCTGGCCGCATGGACCTGCCTCGAAGCTTGGTAGACAGTATCGTATTGGTGAAGATTTTCCTTATTTCCTAGGAAAATTCTGCTTTTCGTGTCAGTCATTATGACAACTTTATGTCAGGTCTGTCATCTGTCAGCTGTCAGTCGTCAGAACATTAAATGCGTCCAGACGTTGAGCACAGCTATTTTGAATACAACGTGGCCTCTCTCTCTGAGCCGTATGGAGTTTACTCGAGTTGCCTATGTGTTTGAGCCACATGGGACTCCTGAGCCGCATGAAGCTCGTCTGATTTTGAGCCGTATGAAGCTTCCTGGGTTCTGTGCCGCATGAAGAACGTTTCATGACCGAGCCGCATGAAGGACGTCTCATGACCGAGCCGCGTGAGGAATATCTTATGACCGAGCCACGTGAGGAATGTCTCATGACCGAGCCGCATGAAGGACGTCTCATGACCGAGCCGCATGAGAAATGTCTCATGACCGAGCCGCATGAAGGACGTCTCATGACTCGTATGAGGAATGTCTCGATCAGCCCGTGCACTCGTTTTGTGGGCTCGGGTATCCCGAACACACGAGTGCGTAGGTATCATGTTTTCTCCCTGATGTGGGGCTAATAGAAACACTTGCCCTCGATCTTTGTTGGGAGACTCTTGAGAACCACTCTGTCCATTTGCCGCCGGGGGCTGGACACGAGCGGCTCTGTACAACTTTCCATCAGAGGCCCACTTAGCGGGACGCTCTTGATAGTCAGAGGTTGGGACAGCTGACTGAGCCCGATGAGCCTGCGCTGCCCTAGACTTCTTCTACTTAGCACCCGAAGGTGCGCAATAGGAAGAGTCCAAGTTTGGAAGGAGGGAAGAGAAGTTGGTGCCCTTTTCAGAGGAAAAAATGGGGCTCTATTTATAGAATAGAGTGAGCCCTTTCTTTTTCTCCTTTCCGATGTGGGACTAAAAGTAATATTTTCTATGCTTCTACAGGACCCCCTTCAAAGTTTCCAAATTGCAAATTTGGAACACTTTGAATAAGAAGCATGGAAAGCAGAGTTGTTTGGGTGTGGCAATCCAATCAGAGGTAGCATGGACGTGATAGGTTTGGGTAGTTATGCTGGAGATTTTATGTCGACTTATCATCCTTGGCGTACCTCGATTTTAGGTACGAATAATAAGTTGAGAGAGGGAACCATCATATTTACCCAGAGGGGATGAGGACGGGGTAAATATGGGTCTAAAGTAGAGCCTTCCTACTCAGAGGTAATGAGGACGTGGTAGGAGTGAACTCGAATGAGGATACATAGAATAACTCAGAGGTGCTATCAACGTGGAAGTTCTATGCATTGGGTGAAAGAATGCTATGGAAGAGCTGGGCTCCGAAAGCATATGATGATGAGGAAAGATGTGGATGTACTAGGGGACCTAGTGCGACATTTATGGTCAACAGAGGACATTTGTGGACCTATTATCCTTGGCATACCTTGGTTTTAGGTACGGATAATAAGTTTGATCGGGATACCTGGAACAACTCCGTGATATAGAGGTTCTTGGTATCGGGCGAAAGAATGCCATGGAACAGCTGGGCTCCCGGGGCATGATGAGAAATTTGCGGTCAACAGGGGACATTTGTGGTCAGCAGAGGACATTTGTGGGCCTATTATCCTTGGCGTACCCTGGCTTAGGATACATATAATAGGATGAAAGGGAACCAACATACTTACTCAGAGGTAATGAGGACATGGCAAGCATGAGGGCTTTTCACCGCAGAATCTTCCTACTCAGAGGTAATAAAGACATGGCAAGAGTGGACTCGACGGAGGATATTTGTGGTCAACAGAGGACATTTATGGGCCTATTACCCTTGGCATACCCTGGTTCAGGGTACGGATAATAAGACGAGAGAGGACCAGCATACTTACTCAGAGGTAATGAGGACATGGTAAGTATGGAGGTTTTACCGTGGAGTCTATCTGCTCAGAGGTAATGAGGACATGGCAGGAGTGGACTCAGCAGAGAATATTTGTGGACCTATTATCCTTGGCGTACTCCGGTTGTGGGTACAGATAATAAGTTGAAAGGGAATCTTCATACTTACTCAGAGGTAATGAGGACATGTCAAGCATGAAGGTTTCTTCGACGGAGCCTTCCCACTCAGAGGTAATGAGGACATGGCAGGAGTGGGCTCAATAAAGAGGGGTACATAGAACGACTCAGAGGTAATGAGGACATGGAAGTTCTATGTAGGGGGTGATTTATTTTTGGCGGAAGTGGAACGACTCAGAGGTAATGAGGACATGGCCGTTTTAGAAATTTGTGGATCTGTTACCCTTTTTGTGCACTGGGAGTGTGGGTAGTGGATCATGAGGGAGGATCTCTTCCAAGAAGAAAGTTCAGAGGTATGATCATACATGACTTACTATCTGAAAGAGTGATCGGGACGTGAGTTCAGAGGCACCATCGGGTACATGACTTGATAATCTAGAATATTGTGAAAGTATGAGTTCAGCGGGACTAGCGGGTACATAACTCGATGATCTGGAGTGTTGTGGATGTTTGTTCAGCAGCACCAGCGGGTACATGACTCGATAATCTGGAATATTGTGAAACTGAGTTCAGCGGCACCAGCGGGTACATAACTCAATCATCGGGTTTTCTTTCTTTCTTTCTTTATTTTTTGAGGATGTCATTTCGGGCGTAATACTTCTTCAGGAACATGCCGTTGATGGGCAACATGAGCAAGTCTCAGTGTGAGCAGCCACATACTTGGCCAGCTCCGACTCTTCTTCGGCCACCCCCTGTGTAAATGCAGACTGAGAGGATGATTTGGGCAGCTTGATCGTCAGAGGTTCAGCTGGTGGAGCAGAGCGTGGAGTCGTTGGCAGACTGGCGTTCCCCAGTTTGGCATTCGATGTGGAGTGAGGAGTGGCTGGTTCGCTGGAAGTGTCAGACCTTGCATCGGGGTGACAACCCTTCCTGGGAAGGCGTATCGTCATGGGCTTGTCCGAGGGGTTGAGCTTCCCTGCTTGTGGTTGGCTGACTCTTGGTAGCCTGATTGTCAGTGGCTCCGTTGTGGGTCTCGGTACTTAGCCGGACCTTGGAAGCCGGATTATCATCTGCTTCTCTTGCGCCGAGAGGATGATCGCGTCCTTCCGCAGAGTGGCGGTGAGGGGTGCGGACTTGCCCGATTTGCGAGCTTGGAGGTGGATCGTCAGGGGTCCTTCTGATCCCGTGGTTGTCTCGGTATGAGTTCGTGCATCTCCTTCGTCAAGGTGCCTCTTCGACTTTTTGTATAAACAGGAGTCCGAGTAGTAAGATTCGACCCCTTTGAAGGGATCGATATCAGCAAACTATGTCTTCACGAAGCCATGTTTGTCGACATATTTGAAGCACTGGTGTAGCGTGGAAGGCACGATCATATAATCGTGTATCTATGGGCGCCCCAAGAGGATGTTGTAAGAAGTGTCTGCATCTATGACGTAGCAAGTGACTTCAGATTGGAGGTTGCCGATTTGGCACTTCAGACGAATCTTTCCAATAGGGTAGCTCCTGCCCGAATTGAAACCGCTGATGGTGGTACTTGTAGGTGTTAGGCGATGCATTGGGATGCGAAGATGGTGTAGCAGGCCCTTCGGGATGATGCTTATGGGAGAGCCAGGATCAATGTGCATCCGATCCACATTCACGTCGTCGATGTATCCCGTGTAGTATAGCGGGCGATCATGTAGGTTGGTTTTGATGAGCATATCCTGCGGAGTGAAGACGATGTTGGGCATTGCTCCCGTGCAGGCACTATCTTGGAGATCCACGGGTGAATCCTCCCCGGTGAGGTTAGATTGAGCGAGATAGGCATCGGCATTTTGGAGTGCTTCGCTCAATGCAATACGAACGTCTTTGGAGAGCCTTAGGAGTTCGTATAATGATAATTTGGCCGGAGTGTTAGCCAATTGTGCTAAGATGTCAAAGTTGTAGGGCCTCTTTAGTCCTTGAGCTGCGTCCTTTCGGAGAGACTTGTCGAAGCGAGTCTCTTTCGGCCTAGGCTTGTCAGTCGTCGAAGGCTGGACCGATCCCAGAGCATCAGTTGTAGTGGGTTAATGATTTTTGGCTGGACTGTCAACCACAGGTTGGGACTACGCTCCGGACCGCGTGACGACGGCTGTAGCTTCCACGTTGTCTGCTGAAATTGTGTGGCAGGCCCTAATTTTTCTACTCTTTTTGTTGGTGGGAGATGGTGTAGGCCGAGTTACTTCTGTCACCAAGTCCGGATGGACCCACATGACCTCTCATCGTGAGGTGGTAAGAGGTACTAGACCAGCAGCCTGTTCTCGAGGCGGAGGAAGATTGGTAATCTCCATTGTCGCTAGAGGGACGGGGACTACCCCGTCTTGAGTCTCCGTCGGAGGGAAGTTGTCGAACTGTACAGACACCATATTGGCTGCTACGGTTACCTCTTCGAAGTCGATGGCTACAGCGTTCAAATCGATGAGGCTTTGGATGTACCGTTTTAGTTGGTAGCAGTCATGTGTAGCGTGGTATACATAACGGTGGTAATGGCAGAACTTCGGGTTCTCCAAATCAGCCGGCCGAGGCTCCCGTCTTGGTGGAGGAAGCTGAATTCTACCCCCTTGTATGAGCATGTCTAAAATAGGCTTGACATGGCCGTCTTCAAAAGAGTAAGTGATCTGAGGCCATTGCTTGTCTGTTGGCTGTGATTCGGGCTTCTGGGTCGTGTCGGCCACCATGGCCTATTTTCCCTTGCTGTCCCGATTGTTGGAAGGGTTACCTCCATTATCGTTGTTGGGACGCTTGCCCTTGTTTTCTCCTTCTGAGATGTGCAACCCCAGTTGGCGGGCCTTCTTCAGTCGTTCTTCAGCGCTTGTGGCGCTGATGATGAACGCCTTCCAATCTTTGAATTGACTCTCGCCCATCGAGAGACTGATCGTTGGAAGCAGCCTCTTTTGGCAGATTTCATTCAAAGAAGAATCCGGATTTCTGGAAGGCAGCTTCATGGCGGTCTGGCAGAACCGCTCGATGTAATTTCTTGTTAGCTCTTTCTCCCCTTGGACGACGTCCATGAGACTGGACATAGTGACGTCTTGCCCTACTTCATAGAATCGTTCCAAGAATATGTGCTTGAAGCCGGCGAAGGAATGGATGCAATTATCTGGTAGGTTGCGGTACCGGTCAAAGGCGACTCCTTCCAATGCCCCAATGAATAATCGCGTGAGGATAGTGTCATCATGGGGCAGATGGTCGTTAGTAACCTCAAATTAAGTGAGGTACCGACTTGCTGAAGTCTTGCCATCATATGGGTTGATATTGAACGGCTTATATCTTGGTTGAAAGGGAACATCTCTCCATTCAGCAGGATATGGTTGCCGTATTCTGAGGTCTTGAGAGTTTTCTCGGGCGTGGAACATTGCTCGGAGCTCCTGAACCTCTCTCCTGACTTCTCGGGCCTCATTTGTCGTGGCGGGGGCTATTATTTCGGGAAGATTATTGTCCTGGTTTGGTGCCGCTGAGTTCGAGTCTATATTAACCGGGGGGGGCATGCTTGTTTGACCCGGCGCTCCTCCTTGTAGAGTGGGCAGGGCTGCTTTGATTTCGTCTACAGACTTGACCAAGGCAAGTAATATGGCTTCGAGACTGTCAATGCGCTGGCGATCACTGGAACCACCTTGATTGCTATCCGTCATGAACACCGTTCTCACGTGAGGAGTGATGGAAGGGACGGTGGAGGATGTGCCCTCTGAGTCGTACCCATGCACCGAGAAGTCATCGGGGTAGGTTGGGATGTTCTCTTCGGGCTCGTACTCGAAGAGAATGGTATCCCCAGCTTCAGAGTTTGCTTTGTCTTGAGAGTTACGGATGTCCTCGGGGGCATCAGCGTCCGTTGCTCCCAATGGCAGAGTTGTTTGTGCGGACTCGGTTCCTTGGAACATCGGATTATTGTGGATGTTCGGAGGAATGCTACCCCCAGTTCTCTTAACCCCCAGCGATGTGGAGGAGGTAAACTTCGTCTTTGAACGGGTGTGTTGGAATACACCAGTAGAAGACAACCGTTTAGACGACAATTTCTTAGTTGTAGTGGTTGATATTTTTGGACTGGGGATGCTTGTCTTCTTCCCTTTCCCTTCGGCGGGGACTTTCTGCGCGGAATTGCAGGAGACAATAGGAGGTACTTCGTCCTCCGAGCTCGGATGCCGTAATCTTTGGAAGACGGACGGCCGACCTTCCGTTACTGCGGTCTTATTGCAGCAGCAGTTGACGATGATCTGGGTGCAGTGAGGTCCACCGGAGGACTCTTTGCACGCCGAGGCCCCTTCTCTTTCCTTTCATTTGTGGAGGACAGCCTCACATAGATCAGAAGAACCACTTCGTCCGTTTGCCGCTGGGGATGGGACTTGAGCGGTTCTATACAACTTCCCATCAGGGGCCCGCGTGATAATCAGCGGGACGTCCCGATAGTCAGAAATTGGGGCAACCGTCTGGGCTTGATGAGCCCGCGCTGCCCTGGACTTCTTCTTCTTAGCCCCTGTGGGTGCATAATAAGAAGAATCCAAGTTGGATACCATAGAGTCTGGAGAATCATCAATGTTCGTACCGTACGAGAGACGGTCAAAAACTGATCGAGAGGAGCATGGAGTGGATACTATGCAGCTGGGATTAGAAACCGTGCAGGCTGTCTGCATGCGGTTGTCTTCTGTCGTCGGCTGAGTTCTTATGCGGCTAGGAGTCACGACCGAACAGGCTGGCCGCATGCGGTTGGTGTTTGTGGCCGCATGGGTTTTCTGCAAACAGTTGACTCTAATAGCCGCATGAGTCTCATCCATGCGAATAGCAACTGTAGCCGCATAAGTTATACGGCTGACAGATGTGGCCGCATGAGTTTTCTTCATGCGGTTAGCGGATGTAGCCGCATGGGCTTTCTCCCTGTGGCTAATACCTTTCTGTGGCTCGGATCGCGTAGAGTTCCTCTTTGCCCCTGCAAGTCCAGCATCATAGTATTTTCTTCTGTCGGACTTGGGGACAGCAGAGTTATCTACGGTCTGAAGTAGAGTCACAGGAGAGTCCTTCTCGCCGTTTTGAGCAACAAAGGGTATCCCATCGAGGGCTTGAGGAGGAGCAAATGATTTTGGCCTCCACTCTTTGAGAGCCTTCGTGTTGCGGGTACGCTTATGGGCCGGGCCAACGCTGCCTTCAGAGAGCATCCCTTCGAACGCCTGTTGGTCGAAGCGGACGACCATCTTCTGTTGTGTAGAGCCAAGTTTGGCTGCATCCGATTGCGTCACCAACTCCTCAGCCGTGGAGAAGTTAGTCCCTAGCAGAGTCGCCATCGTGTTTGCCATTGATTGTAAAAGTACAGAACAATTATCGGAGGGCTGAACTTAGACTCACAATACAAACTCGCTTGTACAAAGAAAGCCTAGGGACGAAAACCTAGGTACAGCAATCTAAGTACAATTGTTTATTTTAGATTCTGGGGGTGACGATAGAGGCTCGGGAAGGCGACGGCAGCCCTGCCTTACTCCTTGGACGATCGGTATGCAGCCTCGGCTCCTTGTGAAAAGTTGGTTGGCGTTGACGAAGAAACTGCTCTGTTGCTCTCCTGGCTTCTCTCTTTCTCTCTGTGTATTTTTTTCTCAGACTCTATATTTTTTATTCTCGTGTTGCCGGCCTGTCCTTGCAGAGAAATGATGCTGGCTATTTATAAGAGTGGGGTATGATCATTAGGGTTTGGATGATTATCCATTCTCAAAGTGGCGGCGGCCTGATGTATAATCAATCTGGACCATTCGTTTTGGGTGTGAAGGATCTGGGACATTAATGAGGATTATGCCAAATCCCATCAATAATAAATGATGATTGCAATGAATCTTCATCATGACGATTTGCTGATGTCTGCAAATCTAAATGAATCAATTTAATTCATTCTCTTGCCACGTGTCCCAAATTATTGGGATCTGATCCACGATTTGATTATCTTTAGGACACGTGTCCTGTCATCATTATTGAGCCGTATGAGGAGTGTTCATATTTGGGCCGCATGAAGGTCGTCATGACCGAGCCGCATGGAAGATTTCATGATCGAGCCGCATGAATAGTCTCTACACTCGAACCGCCTGAAGGTTGTCATGACCGAGCCGCATGAATATGTTCATGACCGAGCCGCATGGGGGTCAACATGGCCGAGCCGCATGAGAGTCTTCATGGCCGAGCCGCATGAATTTCTTCATGGCCGAGCCGCATGGGGGCCTTCATGGTTTGAACCGCGTAGATTTCTTTGCACTGGCCGCATGAATTCGTCTAGTCTGGCCGTATGGACCTGCCTCGAAGCTTGGTAGACAGCGCCGTATTGGTGAAGATTTTCCGTATTTCCTAGGAAAATTCTGCTTTTTGTGTCAGTCATTATGGCAACTTTATGTCAGGTCTATCATCTGTCAGCTGTCAGCCGTCAGAACATTAAATGCGTCCAGACGTTGAGCACAACTGTTTTGAATGCCACGTGGCCTCTCTCTCTGAGCCGTATGGAGTTTACTCGAGTTTCCTATGTGTTTGAGCCGCATGGGACTCCTGAGCCGCATGAAGCTCGTCTGATTTTGAGCCGTATGAAGCTTCCTGGGTTCTGTGTCGCATGAAGAATGTTTCATGACCGAGCCGCATGAAGGACGTCTCATGACCGAGCCGCGTGAGGAATATCTCATGACCGAGCCGCGTGAGGAATGTCCCATGACCGAGCCGCATGAAGGACGTCTCATGACCGAGCCGTATGAGAAATGTCTCATGACCGAGCCGCATGAAGGACGTCTCATGACTCGCATGAGGAATGTCTCGATCAGCCCGTGCACTCGCTTTGTAGGCCCGGGTATCCCGAACACACGAGTGCGTAGGTATCATGTTTGCTCCCTGATGTAGGGCTAATAGAAACACTTGCCCTCGATCTTTGTTGGGAGACTCTTGAGAACCACTATGTCCGTTTGCTGCCGGGGGCTGGACACGAGCGGCTTTGTACAACTTTCCATCAGAGGCCCACTTAGCGGGACGCTCTTGATAGTCAGAGGTTGGGACAGCTGACTGAGCCCGATGAGCCCGTGCTGCCCTAGACTTCTTCTACTTAGCACCCGAAGGTGCGCAATAGGAAGAGTCCAAGTTTGGAAGGAGGGAAGAGAAGTTGGTGCCCTTTTCAGAGGAAGAAATAGGGCTCTATTTATAGAATGGAGTGAGCCCTTTCTTCTTCTCCTTTCCGATGTGGGACTAAAAGCAATATTTTCCATGCTTCTACACTCCAGGCAAGTGTTCCTTGCCAATCTTGTACTTCAGTTTAAAATATTTAGCTTTTAAATACCTGCTTGATTATATTATTGCAATACCTAGGGCATTGTACAGTACTTCGCGTTCGAATCACATTCGGGTGCCGATGGACGTTAGCGTCATCGGGTATCAATACTAGATATTCACATTTGTGTTACCGCGAAAAATTGTTGTAGGGTACACTCTGACCCTAGGACATGTTCATGTGATACTACATACTAATGGATTCTCGTACTTAATTACATCTTATTATACGTGTCACGACCTGCACCCGCTTTTTGAATACGAGTCTGTGTCCAAGTCTAGCCTACGCCGTAGTGTCGGCAGTAGAACGTTGTCTATAAACTCACAAGTCACAGAAGTCTAGAACAACCAAGACAATCTATATCTCATCCACAGAAGTAAAAGATACAACTAACTCCAATGAGCAATGAATAAATGCTGAAGAACAGGATAATAATATAAAAGGAAGTTTTATCAAGAATTCAAGTCAGGTCCGGTGGATACAAATCCACTTCCAGTAGAGGAAGTAAAAGTTGAGACATAAAATAAAATGACTAAGTCCTAACTATGCTAAACATCAAATGACATCATCAACTACAGTGGTACTCGGGTCTAGTGTTGGCTCAAACCTGCTCGTCTGCACCTGGATCAATGGTGACTAAACTTGAAAAGATCATTAGGTCCTCAGGGGATTAGCAAGATACATAAGACATGTCTATCTAACAGTTTATCATGCATGAAGAGAATCTAGGATATAAGCAGAAAAAAAACTAAGCAAATAATGATACACGAATATGTGAACAACTACACATAAATGAACTGCTAGAAAGGAAACAAGTGAACACATGTCAAGAGAATAACGGATAACCAAACCTTCGTCCCTAGCATGGACTCGCAGGTTTAAAACAAATCACTAACCCTCGCCCCTAGTGTGGACTAGTAGATGATTTCAAACAGTCAATCCTCGTCCCTAGTATGGACTCACAGGTTGAGAAAATCAAAAACAAGGTATAGCAGTTCAGTTATAACACACTCATTCCACGAAACGACTCAATCAAGTACAAATAAAAAAACATATCCAATATGAACTACAAAGCTAACTGTGAACAAGGACTATATATCAATGAAGTAAATAAGTAGTATACATGATATGGAAAAAACACATGTCAGCATTCAATCAGAAGAAACTAGATAATGAAAGGAATAAGCATGTAAATAAAGCTGTAAAGAAGGCAAGGTATAATTGCCTGTGGTCCTGAGCTGCAGATCCGGTCGAGCACTGAGTCAGAGTCCAAGTAACCTATTTGATAATTTATAAGAATCAATACATGATATTTGTAGGAATTAAGCCAACTTTATTATCTTGTTTAATGAGTGGCCTAGGTTATCTATTTCACTTAGACATGTAATCTCTAGATTTAGTATTTATTAAGGATGAGTCTTTACTGGTCTGTCATGATGTAGTACTAATAGTTGATGTTAAACCCATTTGTATTATATATTTATATGCATTACTATCTATACCTTCTCATATAAAACTCTATCTATACTATATTGGCTTCTGAATTAACTCATAACCCTTTAGGTGACCCTAGCCCACATATCACCATTGGATGCTTGATACTCCTCCCTCCTTATTTTATGCCTTGTATCTAGTGCCAGGTTTTAGCTATCTATATATGTTTAGTCCACTATTTTATTTCAGAAATAGAATTGTGTATAGTCTATAGGATTTTACCATCACTCATATTATTGCTATAGGTTTTGATACTCTTCCACTACACTCTAACTATACTTTCTTTTGAGGCCATGTGACTATGCCTATACTCGTTTTGTAAAGGTACCCCTATATAGCTATACTCACATTGCCTTATATGTGGGTTCTAGGTTGTCTTCTTACATACTGTTTTCTTATAAGAGAGTTAGGCTTGCATAATGAGGATAAGAATTTCATTCCTGATTACTTGGTGGCCTCTTGTTCTGCACTCGATACATTTCAAATGTAAGCAGTTGATTGTTGTATAGGTCAAATAAGCCTGAATCACATGTTGTGATTTTATTTTGCAACTAAGGTTGTTACTAAAGTACCATCTCCACTGACCATGAAACACATCAGTACACTGAGAATGCAAAATAACAACTACTCCTATAGATACTTGAACACTCATCCATCAAATCTATAATTAATTTTATACATTTACCTAATTGGACTGGTCAGTTAATGTAAAGTAAAGAAGACCCAAGAGGTTTTCCCCAATTGTAATACCGCACCCCATTTACTTGCTTCTCATTGATACCCTCTGATGCAAGAATTCCCTATTAACACAGTTCTTTGCACAAAACTGGACTGGAGCTATGTTATCCCCATATGGACTCTACGACCCAACTACTTCTTATCAAAGATCGATACATAGATAGGGTAACCCATTAAGATATTCCTTTATATTTACCCATGTTATACTAAGAAGTTTTAAGTCTGATAGTTCCTTTATCACATGAAGTTGAGAAGATAATGATTCACAAAAGATGGAAAGGAGTTCATGATTATGCCAGCAAATCTCGAGAATGTTCCATTCTTTACATGAAAGTGAAGGCAAGAGGTTGTGTACGAGAAATTCAGGATACTATCTGCGGAGAAATATGATGATACAAAAACTGAATCCAGGTTATGCCAAGCATAGAAAAAAGACAGAGAACAAGTGTACGTTTGAAGAATTCATATTTCATCTATCTGGACATAAAAGACTAGGAAAAAGATTGGTAAATGCTTGTGGGAAGTCAAAGTCGTTATATGTACAAAGGATGATGTGCCAGCAACTCAATTCATATTACTAATAATCTATATTACATAAGTACGAACAAAAATATGAATAAGCAAACGACATGGGTATGGGTACTTTCGAACATATGTAATATAATCACCTTTGCTTGATGGATATGGGTAGGGACACATATACAGATACGGGCACCATTTTCCTATGTCTGTGCAACGTAGCTGATAATTATTTCAAGAAATACCAACTATTTATATTCACGTAATACCTATTCCTTGTTCTCTGCATCACTCCACCCTCAAATAGATATGTAATGTTACCATAACTCGGATACACATGGAGTACTTGACACTCGTGGTTACCTCGGCCTGGGCCAACACTTTGCTGCTCTGTTATGAATATTCAGAGCTGTAGATGTCATCTAATCAACCTAGATACCCATGTTACTCAAGTCTGTAACCTATATGTTCTACACATATGCATATACACGGAATAACATACTTGTATGTTGTCCCTGTTACTTAATGGGGAAAATTAGGTAAAATCTTGCTTGGCCATCCACTATTTGCTTAGTGTTCAGAGTAACCCATATCATATCAATTCTGATACGAGCGCATCAACCCTGATACGTGTCGTTTGGGTTTTTATTTCCCACTATTCTATTGTCACGCCCCAGAACCAGAATACTGGAGAGCGGGGGAATGACTCAGCCAGCTACGTATTACGGGTAGATGAATACCGTATAATACGATCAATGCTATCTAACCAGACGAGGGGGTGCATACTACATAAAAGTCTTGCTATGGTCATTACACATCTATTGTCTCAATCATTCAAACAAGGAAACAGAAATAGAGAATATGTAAGATAAAGCAGTAAGGCGTCCCAAACGCTCTGTCAAAATGTTCTTGAGATCTGGCTTTACAAAAATGCAGCCAGATGATATAGCAAAGTGTACACAATTGTTATCAGCTGCAGTCTGACTTAGTTACAATTATGTAAAAGTAAGTACAAGACGATCCGACTAACATGTCGGTGCCAAACTGCAAGTATAAGGTAAATAACAAAACGAGCGGTGAAGTAAGAAACCCACTCGAGTCCTCCTGCGATCATCCCTCTAGTGTTGACCATCTTGGAGGTAGAAGTAAGCTGAGTCCTCGGGAACCGGCTCTAAATCTGGCCATGCAAAACCAGAGAGGTTAGACCTCTAATAGCAAGTACCACAAGGAAGCACGACATGAGAACTAAAACCAGTAAGTAAGAAAATAATAATAATAAATCTCTGCTTGCTACTAGGATTCACATCACATCACGACACTTCGAACCAACCTCCCAACCAAACAAGGACAGAAGTTGGCCCGTCATGTCCTGACATTCTGATCATCCCAGTTGGGTAACAGAGTAGTACAGTACACAAACAGATCATCTCAAACGGCCAATCAACTCCTACGGCTTGCTATTGTGAGTCCCCAAGTTATCCTGAAATTATGCAATTTGGGATTCCTCAGTTCTTACTATGTGCAAGCAAGGCTAGTCTATCCAGTCAATCATTGCGCCATGCATGAATTAGACGAGTCCTAGCAGGACGCCCATCATCAGTATACAATATACGATAATAATAAGAGCAGATACTGTTCCCTGCCCGTGTGGCCGATTTACAGTATCTGTGGGAACCAGCCGGCCCGTCGGGCAATACTCGTCCCAAGGGGGCTGCCATGTAAGAACTCGGGAATCCATTCTCTCCATGCAATCATTATTTTATTTAACTTAATAGTCCCTACGTTGAGCAAAATCCCATGTCGTGGATCATGGTCATTCAAATGAGTACTTTCGTACGGGGTACGATATGCATGACTCTACAACGATACCAGTGCGGTTAGGTTGCAGGTCTTACATAGCGTAATGCAACAATCAAATCTAACCACGGTAATCATGCCTTGACCATAAAGTACACATGCTTCTTTTGTAGAAAATAAATAAATAAGTAATAAAATAAATAGATTGAAGCCTGCATGTGCATGTATGTCAATATTCGGGATCAGCCAGTCGATTACAATAGTTCATAACATGAACGTGTCTTATTCATTAATTTCAATAAGACGACTAGCCAGTCTCTTAGTTCCAACTAGGAACGCATGATCAATTAGTCAAGATAACCATCGTCATTAATGGTGACAAGGCATGAAAGTCAATTAACATTAGATGGGGTCGAGCCTATAACTCTCAAGGTCAAGTTCCAGTCTTACTGGGTACCCAAAAATCAATCGAGACACAAGGCACATTCCACATAATAATTGATATTAACAATATTAACCTATCATGATTTATCGAGTTCATGCCAAAAGGCGTAAGGATATAAAATGGGCATAAAATACCTAATAAAATATCAATATACAGGGCTATAGAAAAGCTAAGCTTAAGGAAAATAAAACCCAAGTGACATGCTGACGTAAGACCAAGTCAGCCAAAGGCCACACGCTCAGTACAAAAGTCATACGCTCAGGTCAGGCAGCGTATGAACTCCATATGACTCCTGACTATCCAAGTCAGCGTATGCAAGTCATACGCTCCCAAAAGGCAGCGTATGAACTCCATACGACTCCTGACTATCCAAGTCAGCGTATGCAAGTCATACGCTCCCAAAAGGCAGCGTATGAACTGCATACGACACACGCTTCCACAAGGCAGCGTATGCAAGACATACGCTTCCTAAAAAGGTAGCGTACGGACTCCATACTGTGCTATGCTAAAGAGCGCGCACAGCTTAGTGACGCAGCTAAAAAGCTAGCGTACACTGCTCACTGTCTTCTCCAAACAGCAAGAACTCCATGGATTGACTCCAAAGCTTCAAAAGTCCATAACTTGGTCAAAATAAGTCGAAATCCAACTTTCCAAAGGTCAAGATTGGGTAGAATAAAACTCTCTACAACATAGAACCATCAAAACTTGTAAACAAAGAAGTTTGATAGATCAAAACTACCAAAATCCGAAAATAACTAATTTCTAGATCTACAAAATTTAAGACTTCGAAATGAAAAATGCCAAGTTTTAAACTCTCTTAGAACCATGAGGAGAAGCTAATAGAGCAATAAAAATTGGCTCTCATGTGGAAGCAAGTTGTACTTGCCTATGGTTGGTAGGTGGAGAGAGTAAATGAAGAAGAAGAAGAGGAGTAATGGTGAGAATGAGAAATGAGGAGAGAGAAAGAGAGGGTGGCTTTAAATATCAAAGGGGAGGTAGGTGGGAATTGGGTCGGGTCCAATGGGTCGGGTTCAAGGGGCAAGGCCAATCCTGAACCAAAATAACCAACCAAGCCGAACAAGGAATAACCGCAGAAATAAAATACAAAAAATAAAATTGTAGGAAATAATTATCATGAAAATTAAAGAGCAAATTAATTAATTAACATGAATCTAAAGGAATTAAAATACAGGATAATACATGATAACTACTAAATAAATACACATGAGTTGTACATGTATAGAGATACGCATTCTGGGAACGGGGAGTGACATCTCTACCCTCCTTAGAAAAATTCCGTCCTCGGAATTTCAAATCCAAGCATGATAGAAACATCGGGGCTAAGCTAATCTAAGTATAAGCAATGCAATCAAGCAATCATTTTACAATGTCCTTAGCAAGTAGCATATCTATATTTAACAATCTATGGCATCAAGCAATTCTACCCATAAGGTGATAAGCATGAGGAATCAAGACAATCAAGGTACACAGAAAAAGATATACCTTGTGAGTCAAACAGATGTGGATACCGTGATCGGATATCATCCTCACGTTCCCACGTTGACTCTCCCAAAGAGTGATGACCCCAAGCAACCCGGACAAGGTTAATTGTTCGGTTCTTGAGTACCTTCTCTCTTTGATCCAAGATGGACACAGGCTGCTCCTCGTAAGACAGGTTGGTACCAACAACCAGTTCAGAGTGATCGAGGACATGGCTAGGGTTCGATACATACCTTCGCAATTGAGATACATGAAACACGTCATGCACCTCTCGTAACGAAGGTGGAAGGGACAAATGATAAGCAACATCGCCTATCCTATCATGGATAATAAATGGGCCTACGTATCGTGGACTCAACTTCCCGCGAATGCCAAATCTAATGACCCCACGGGTAGGTGAGATCCGCAAGAACACCTGGTCCCCAACAGAAAACTCTAGCGGCCTACGATGCTGGTCCGCCCAATGACGATGTCGATCTTGCGCAACACGAAGTCGCTCTCTAATTCCTTTAACCACTTCAACTGTCTGAACAATCATTTCCGGGCCCAACATCTTCCTTTCCCCGATATCGTCCCATGCTAGTGGTGATCTACACTTCTTACCATATAGTGCTTCGAATGGTGTCATCTGGATACTGGCTTGATAACTGTTGTTGTATGAGAACTCAACTAAGTGCAGGTGGCCTTCCCAAGACCCTCCAAAATCCAGAGTGCAAGCTCGTAACATATCTTCTAAAGTCTGAATCGTTCTTTCTGATTGCCCATCCGTCTGCAGATGGTAAGCCGTGCTAAATCTCAACTTGGTACCCAGACTATGATGCAAGCTCTTCCAGAAATGTGATGTAAAGCGGGTATCTCGGTCCGACACAATACTGACAGGGACTCCATGTTGCCTGACTATCTGTTGCATATACAACTCTGCCAACTTTTCTGTAGATTGCCCTACTCTGAAAGGAAGAAAATGTGCTACCTTTGTAAGTCGGTCCACTATCACCCAAATAGCATCTTTACCACTTGGTGATCTTGGTAAACCGGTCACAAAGTCCATTGTAATATGCTCCCATTTCCATTCCGGGATAGGAAGCGGTTGCAATAATCCAGCTGGCCTCTGTTGCTCTACCTTCACTTGCTGACATACCAAGCAACGGGAAACAAATCTAGCTATCTCCCTCTTCATTCCATTCCACCAGAAGTGCTGCTTGATATCTTGGCACATCTTGGTCCCTCCAGGATGTATAGAATACTGAGAACTGTGAGCTTCTGCCATAACTTCCTGTCTGATATCTCCACTAGGCACGCATAGACGTGATCCAAACCTAAGTGTACCGTCTTTATGAATCTGCATCTCCTTCCTGAGCCCTGACTCACATTCTGTCCTAAGCTTCTGAATCCTTGGGTCCTGTGCCTGAGCTGCCTTGATCCTATCTACCAAGTCAGATTGGACTTGTAGACTTGCCAGAACTCCTACATCGTTAGGAAGTGTAACTTCTATGCCCATCTCCTGAAGGTCTTCTAAGATATGCCTCTGTGTTGTCAACATAAATGTGCCGCCCCTTCTGCTGAGAGCGTCTGCTACCACATTAGCCTTGCCTGGATGATACTGAAGCTCCACGTCGTAATCCTTGATCAACTCCAACCATCTTCTCTGCCTCATGTTCAGTTCCTTCTGGGTAAAGATGTACTTCAGACTTTTATGGTCCGTATACATCTCCACTCGGTCACCATATAAGTAATGCCTCCATAGCTTCAAAGCAAATACTACTGCTGCCAACTCCAAATCATGAGTTGGGTAATTCTTTTCGTGGTCCCGAAGCTGCCTAGATGCATATGCTATTACCTTCCCATGCTGCATGAGGACACATCCAAGTCCTTTACCTGACGCATCACAATATACTGTAAAACCTCCGGGTCCAACTGGCAATGTAAGAATGGGCGCTGATATCAACTTCTGCTTTAAATTCTCAAACGATGACTGGCATTCTGCCGACCAGACAAATGGCACATCCTTCCGTGTCAAGCGGGTCATGGGTGCTGAAAGTCTTACAAAATCTGACACAAACCTTCGGTAATATCCAGCCAATCCCAAGAAACTCCGTACATCAGCTACGGTCTTGGGTACTGGCCAACTCTCCACTGCTTCTACCTTCTTGGGATCCACTGCTACTCCAGCTCCTGATACGATATGACCCAAAAATAAAATGTGATCCGTCCAGAACTCACACTTACTGAGCTTGGCATATAACTGGTTCTCCCTCAAAACCTGCAACACTTTTCTGAGTGGTCTTCATGTTCCTCTTCACTAGCAGAGTATACGAGAATGTCGTCGAGAAACACCACGACAAACTGATCTAAGTACGGCATAAAGATTCGGTTCATCAAATCCATGAATATTGCTGGAGCGTTGGTCAAACCAAACGGCATTACCAAGAATTCATAATGCCCATACTTTGACCTGAATGCTGTCTTGGGAATATCCTCCTTCCGAACCCTTACTTGATGGTATCCTGAACGAAGATCTATCTTGGAGAAAACTCTGGCCCTGCTCAACTGATCAAACAAGTCGTCGATCCTTGGTAGTGGGTACTTATTCTTCACTGTTGCCGCGTTAAGCTTCCTGTAGTCGATATACAATCTGGATGACCCATCCTTCTTTCCCACAAGTACCACTGGTGCTGCCCATGGCGATATGCTAGCTTGAATAAACTTCTTCTCCTTCAATTCCTCTATATGCTGATATACCTTGACCTGCTCCAAATCCGCCATTCTGTATACCCGATCTGATATTGGTTTAGTTCCTGGTGCCAATTCTATACTGAACTCAATATCTCTAACTGGGGGTAGACCTGGAAGTTCTTCAGGAAATACGTCCATAAACTCTTCAACTACCTTCGGAACCTGAACTTCTTCTATTGCCGTTATTACTCCATGCTCTTGCTGAGTTGCCTCTGATCTGACTAAGGTGAATCTCTTCATGCCTGGAATATCAAAAGATACACTCCCACTACGACAATCTATTGTCGCATGGCTGTCTTTCAGCCAGTCCATGCCTAAGATAACGTCGAAATTTCCAACAGGAAATTCTATCAACCGGGCGGGTAGGGAATGCCCGCAAACTACAATACTACATGCTAAAATAACCCTACTAACTCCTACGAGCCCATTACCAGTGAGTATATTCAACCTCCCTGGCAATGCCTCGAACTCCATTCCTAGTCGTGTCGCAAATTGTGCAGATATAAATGAATGGGATGCTCCCGAATCAAACAAGGCTACTGCGGGATATGAGGCGACGAGAATGTTACCTGCCACAACATCTCCCGATGCTAATGCCTCTTCCAAGGATAGAGTGAAGGCCTGCCCTCAACCTCCTTGCTGGTTCCCATGCTGCGGCCTAGCCTGGTGCTGCTGCTGGCCCCTGCCTTGATGATGCTGGGGTGGTCTATGCTGGTGTTGCTGCATCGGCGGCCCCTGCTGCCGAAACATCTGAGCTTGCGACATCAACGGGCGCTGTGCCAACGGTCTTACTGCTACCGCTGGTCCTCGATACTGTCCTGTTCCTGGTGCTGGCAGAGCAGAAAACTGCTGCACTGGTCCTCCTGACCTCGAATTCATGGGACATGTGGTAACCCGATGATCTGGATTTCCACATATCAGACATAGTCCATTCAATGTTCGACACACATCTCTAGTGTGCCCCATCTTTCCATAATAAGTACAGCCCGCAAGGGATTGCTGGTTCTTCCTCTGTTGCTGTTGCTGTTGCCTGGGTGGTGGTGCTGGCCCCCGTATTGCCATATCGTGGATACGAATGCCAGGGGATGGTGCTGTTGTTCGGGGCGCTGCTCCCCCTCCTCCTTCCATCTGACTGTGGGATCTCTTCTGACCTCCAGTCCTTGCCGTAAGCCTCTGAATGGTGATCTCATGCCTGCGGGTTGCTGTCAATACTTCATCAAAAGTCTGGTAATTGTGCCCCTCTATCAATTGCAGGAGCTCAAGATGAAACCCTTGCTGGAACCTCATCGCCCTCTGGCGCTCCGTTGCTACCATATCTGGGGCAAACCTACTCAATCTGCAGAACTCCGCTGCGTAAGCATCTACCGTCTTGCCGGCCTGCTTGAGGTTAATAAACTTCTGTTGTAGCTCAAACTGTGCCACAACTCCATAATACTTCATCTTGAACCTTGCTGTGAAGTCGTCCCAAGCAACAGGACGTCTGATGCCTACTTCCTCTGCTTCCCACCAATCACGTGCGAGATCCTGAAGTAACAACTTCACTAGATCCACACGTTCTTCTGCCGGTACCTTAGCGGCTGTCAAAATAGCCTCAATGTCCTTAAGCCATGCATCTGCTGAAATAGTATCCTCCGTGCCCTCGAAACGACGGGGGTTGTACTTGCAAAACCGGGCTGACGCTCCTGAATCCGTCCTCGCCCCTCTTTCCAAAGCTGCCTGCAATCCTTGGTTGAGTAGTACATTCTGCTCTTGTAACTGAGCATGCATGCGCTGCTGAGCTAACATCTGGTGTTGCTGAGTAGCCATCATTCCTCTCATGATCTCCAGAAGGGCTGGTGTGTCCAATTCCACAGGGGTAGGTGGAACTATGGGTGGTGTTGGAACCTCCGGATACTGCGGTCCAACTGCTGGTTCTACTATCACCTCTTCTTGAATAGCCTCATGAAGTGGTTTTGATCCTTGTTGCTGACCAGCCTGGTCAGGTTGCTCATGCTGCCTTTGTTGTTACTGTTCGGCTCTGACAGATGCGGACGAAGTGCCCCTAAGAAAAGGGACAAGAGAACAATCAAACGATCGAACAGGAAAGATCAATGAAGTCAAGGGATACTGGAATGTTAAGCCAGAATTGAGGACAATGAATCATGAGATCAAGGGGGAACATGTGTGATTGAGACATCCTATAAATCAAAACACCCCACAAGTCTGAAATCAGACCTGCATGGGCCACCACTAAAACCTTGTCACGCCCCAGAACCAGAATACTGGAGAGCGGGGGAATGACTCAGCCAGCTACGTATTACGGGTAGATGAATACCGTATAATACGATCAATGCTGTCTAACCAGACGAGGGGGTGCATACTACATAAAAGTCTTGCTATGGTCATTACACATCTATTGTCTCAATCATTCAAACAAGAAAACAGAAATAGAGAACATGTAAGATAAAGCAGTAAGGCGTCCCAAACGCTCTGTCAAAATGTTCTTGAGATCTGGCTTTACAAAAACGTAGCCAGATGATATAGCAAAGTGTACACAATTGTTATCAGCTGCAGTCTGACTTAGTTACAATTATGTAAAAGTAAGTACAAGACGATCCGACTAATATGTCGGTGCCAAACGGCAAGTATAAGGTAAATAACAAAACGAGCGGTGAAGTAAGAAACCCACTCGAGTCCTCCTGCGATCATCCCTCTAGTGTTGACCATCTTGGAGGTAGAAGTAAGCTGAGTCCTCGGGAATCGGCTATAAATCTGGCCATGCAAAACCAGAGAGGTTAGACCTCTAATAGCAAGTACCACAAGGAAGCACGACATGAGAACTAAAACCAGTAAGTAAGAAAATAATAATAATAAATCTTTGCTTGCTACTAGGATTCACATCACATCACGACACTTCGAACCAACCTCCCAACCAAACAAGGACAGAAGTTGGCCCGTCATGTCCTGACATTCTGATCATCCCAGTTGGGTAACAGAGTAGTACAGTACACAAACAGATCATCTCAAACGGCCAATCAACTCCTACAGCTTGCTATTGTGAGTCTCCAAGTTATCCTGAAATTATACAATTTGGGATTCCTCAGTTCTTACTATGTGCAAGCAAGGCTAGTCTATCCAGTCAATCATTGCGCCATGCATGAATTAGACGTGTCCTAGCAGGACGCCCGTCATCAGTAAACAATATACGATAATAATAAGAGCAGATACTGTTCCCTGCCCGTGTGGCCGATTTACAGTATCTGTGGGAACCAGCCGGCCCGTCGGGCAATACTCGTCCCAAGGGGGCTGCCATGTAAGAACTCGGGAATCCATTCTCTCCATGCAATCATTATTTTATTTAACTTAATAGTCCCTACGTTGAGCAAAATCCCATGCCGTGGATCATGGTCATTCAAATGAGTACTTTCGTACGGGGTACGATATGCATGACTCTACAACGATACCAGTGCGGTTAGGTTGCAGGTCTTACATAGCGTAATGCAACAATCAAATCTAACCACGGTAATCATGCCTTGACCATAAAGTACACATGCTTCTTTTGTAGAAAATAAATAAATAAGTAATAAAATAAATAGATTGAAGCCTGCATGTGCATGTATGTCAATATTCGGGATCAGCCAGTCGATTACAATAGTTCATAACATGAACGTGTCTTATTCATTAATTTCAATAAGACGACTAGCCAGTCTCTTAGTTCCAACTAGGAACGCATGATCAATTAGTCAAGATAACCATCGTCATTAATGGTGACAAGGCATGAAAGTCAATTAACATTAGATGGGGTCGAGCCTATAACTCTCAAGGTCAAGTTCCAGTCTTACTGGGTACCCAAAAATCAATCGAGACACAAGGCACATTCTACATAATAATTGATATTAACAATATTAACCTATCATGATTTATCGAGTTCATGCCAAAAGGCGTAAGGATATAAAATGGGCATAAAATACCTAATAAAATATCAATATACAGGGCTATAGAAAAGCTAAGCTTAAGGAAAATAAAACCCAAGTGACATGCTGACGTAAGACCAAGTCAGCCAAAGGCCACACGCTCAGTACAAAAGTCATACGCTCAGGTCAGGCAGCGTATGAACTCCATATGACTCCTGACTATCCAAGTCAGCGTATGCAAGTCATACGCTCCCAAAAGGCAGCGTATGAACTCCATACGACTCCTGACTATCCAAGTCAGCGTATGCAAGTCATACGCTCCCAAAAGGCAGCGTATGAACTGCATACGACACACGCTTCCACAAGGCAGCGTATGCAAGACATACGCTTCCTAAAAAGGTAGCGTACGGACTCCATACTGTGCTATGCTAAAGAGCGCGCACAGCTTAGTGACGCAGCTAAAAAGCTAGCGTACACTGCTCACTGTCTTCTCCAAACAGCAAGAACTCCATGGATTGACTCCAAAGCTTCAAAAGTCCATAACTTGGTCAAAATAAGTCGAAATCCAACTTTCCAAAGGTCAAGATTGGGTAGAATAAAACTCTCTACAACATAGAACCATAAAAACTTGTAAAAAAAGAAGTTTGATAGATCAAAACCACCAAAATCTGAAAATAACTAATTTCTAGATCTATAAAATTTAAGACTTCGAAATGAAAAATGCCAAGTTCTAAACTCTCTTAGAACCATGAGGAGAAGCTAATAGAGCAATAAAAATGGGCTCTCATGTGGAAGCAAATTGTACTTGCCTATGGTTGGTAGGTGGAGAGAGTAAATGAAGAAGAAGAAGAGGAGTAATGGTGAGAATGAGAAATGAGGAGAGAGAAAGAGAGGGTGGCTTTAAATATCAAAGGGGAGGTAGGTGGGAATTGGACCGGGTCCAATGGGTCGGGTTCAAGGGGCAAGGCCAATCCTGAACCAAAATAACCAACCAAGCCGAACAAGGAATAACTGCAGAAATAAAATACAAAAAATAAAATTGCAGGAAATAATTATCATGAAAATTAAAGAGCAAATTAATTAATTAACATGAATCTAAAGGAATTAAAATACAGGATAATACATGATAACTACTAAATAAATACACATGAGTTGTACATGTATAGAGATACGCATTCTAGAAACGGGGAGTGACATCTATCGACCCCTCCCCCTAAAAGGAAAACCCTTATCGAAGGAATCAGAATGCCGACGGCTTTCGGACCTAGCCTTGCAACGGTGACTCAAAGGCCCGCTCGATCGAGGCGACTCCTCGCTCAGGTGGGGTAGTTTCGGTGAACTCCTCTTATCTTAGCCTTCACATAATAAATCGCATATTTTCAACTTGCACAAGTAGGCTTAATAATAAAAGAGACTAATCTACATAGCTAATGGAATAAGCCTGACGGGTCGAATTGAGTTAAAATATGAAAAGGTCCCATGGTCGGCTTAGAGTTGGTGCACATTGTGCTTTGAAAATGACACTCGGTCCTTCGTCCCGTGGCTTAGGAGAAGGAAAGGTTGGTCTTCGCCATAAGCTAAGGTTAGCCTAAGTCATAGGCATCGCCCGCATAAACGCTTCATAAAGCATGCTTGGTCCTATCGTCTAAGGCTTGACGTAGTACTTGCTTGTCAAGTTGTTGAACGATTAAGTTAGGCTGAGTTATGATAGGCTATCAAACTCTTTTCTAAGCACTGTCCCATATTTTCTGCGATTGTCAAAATTACTTGGTTCTACAACCGTAAGGCCCGTTGTATAGGTATGTCTTGGACAATAGTATCATCCAGTACATCAATTGGTGAAAGGCAGGATGTCACAGACTTAGTGTTTCTAAGTCACGGGTCATGATTGATTCATTTGGAGTTTGGAAAGAAGGGCTTTCTAATAGTCATTCCTGAGTTGAATGAAATGATAGGACAAGAAAGAAGAAGGATCACGACCATGGATCGTCGAAGCAGTCTCAGATGTGAGAAGTATTGAACTTGGCCCTGAAAGAGATGGTAACACTAGAAGTAGAATGACTGTGTGAGACGTCAGTTCGAGTCGTCTTGTATGGTCATTGGATAACTTGTACAAAGTAAGATAATGTTTCTCAAACAACGAACCAGGTGGCCAACGAGACCGTTTGGATGGAGACATATTAGCAGTACTGGATGACCGTACGATTAGGCAGAGACTTGTAGCGGAGCTCGCTACTCGCACTCGCAAGAGGCGTCCGTCTAACAAAGCTATGGTGTCCAAGATAGCGCTGGGCGCTAGTGGCTAGTTTATATAGATGAGTCGGCATGGGCGGCGATCCGCGTGTATGCCTTTGGATTGAGTGTAGTATTATGTGTACTATATCAATGAGTCGAGTCGAATACGTGCACAATCAGAAGACAATGTTTGGGCCTAAGATTTGGCTATAACATAGACATCGTGCTTCAGCACGAGATATAGCGTCAAGTCTTAAGTTTTCGGCATATAAGTTGCATAAGCTTTATTTGAGTCATCTTGAGTTTAAGTCAGGAAATGTCGCAAGACAAAGTCGGTCGAGTGACACTTAGTCCACAAGTCTTGATTGGGTCAGTTGGTGATTATAGTAGCAAGGGCTGCAAGGCTGTAATATGGTTAAGTCACACTGAGTTTGCGAGGCATAGCACAATGGACTTGTAGCACGGTCACGTAGAAATTAGGTACTATCTGTTGGCCTAATATTTGTATCATATTTTTAAATATGGTTAATATGTTAAGTTTAGCATTTCATTATCACTAATCTTCATACTATCGCTATAGCATTTCTACTTATACTTATACCTTTGGTGATATGTGCTTATTGGTTTACATTTTAGTGATATGAGCATATCTATCTTAAATTTAATCGGATTGCCAAAATCAAAACTATGTTTTTGATTGTGGTCATTCAATTAAGTTTAATCTTTATGATATCACTAACATTTATGCTATCACCTTAGCACTTATACTTAAACTCAGCATTGTCCTAATGTGTATTAAACTTATCATACTTGCTACTATGTATATTGCTTTGTTCGTCTAACATGTACATGCAAAAATTAGCCCAGGATCATTTTTAGATGAAAATCGACATACCGACGGTATACAGATCTATACCGACAGTATACCGATTTTGTTCACAGAAAGTTTCTGTCTACAAAATTGGCATACCGACGGAATACCGATCTATATCGACGGTATACCGATTTAGTAACATTAAAAATCCAAAGGTCGAATTTCTAACATTTAATGATCCCAACGGCTATATTTCTAGTCGTTGTAATTCCAGACCGGTATTCCGACGGACCGGTTCGTACCGACAGTATATCGATCGCTGACTGAAAAGTTGCCTTTGAGATCTTTTCAATCTTTGGTTATAAATAGCCTTGAACCCCTTCATTCAAGGATGATGTTTTGAGCCTAAAAATTTCTAAACCACCAAAGCCTATCCATAAACAACTCTACAAAGCTTTCATTTGCCATCCACAAATTGTGTTAGAGTTATTGAGTTGAAAAGTAAGATCTTCATCTTGTTGCATAAGGAGATCAAAACCTATTATGAAAGGTTGAAGTTGGAGAGTTTTCGGATCCAAACTCTCGGTTGAAGTTGGAGAGTCTTCGTATCCAAACTCTCGGTTGAAGTTAGAGAGTCTTCGTATCCAAACTTTTGGTTGAAGTCGGAGAGACCTTCAGACTAAAGATCTCGTGTAAGAAGTTGGCGAGTTCTTCTCGTGTGTAACTATTTACTCAAATAGTAGATTAAAGCCAGAGAGAATTCCGGGACTGGAGTGCCCCTTGGGAGGATACCAGGATATATCGTGTGTCGGTATTGTTATTGCTTCTTCTCTTGCACTTATATTTTTAAATTGCCCATTAGCTTGTGCTAAGTGCTTGATTAGTTAGCTTGACCCTATTCATCCCCCTCTAGGGTTCCTACACTATCGTGTAGTTACGTCTCTGATTATGTGCCGAAAGGCAAGTACGACAAGATAGGTTAACGTTGTTCGTATGAGAAGGGTCTAAAAGCAAAGTATGTATTAGCGTTGTTGTTGCAAGCACGGGATGGTCTAGAGACACAAAATAGGCCAACGCGTCTGTTCTAAAACTGATCCTAAGACAAGAGTAGAAAGACTAACATAGAGGGACTATGTTACATAAAAGTAAATAAACGTGTCAATTTTGTATGGGTGGGTGAGGAGCTCACGCCACTAGTACTGTTGAGTATTGACACTTACACAGTATTTATGTGCAGGAACAGGTAGAAGCTCGTGGCGTGGAGCTCGTATGAATGCGTCGAGGTACGGAGTTCCTTGGCGATTCGAGGCATGCGGTCGCATGGAGTGTATACGGGACATATGGACATCGTCTATCTAAAGCTTCCGCCAGCCTACTCAAGACATGTATTGGAAGATGTGAGAGAGAGAGAGAGAGAGAGAGATGAGTGACTTATAATTTGAGAAGAGTGAGCTTGAGTGATTGTAATATTGGCTTCGTGCCCCCCTTGCAATCTCTGTTTCAATATCAATAAAGAGTATTTTGAATGACTTGCGTTTTGCTTTAAATTTCTCCTGCTACTATTCAATGTCTCTGCTTGGGACTTCTGTGCGACGACCCCGTCGCAGCTACTGTAATCGACCGTTATAGAATCCGTCTTGCACGAGCGCAATCTAGGCTCGTACGGCATCACGTCTTAGTGAGGACGATCACTACTACGGGAGTAGGGTGTGACATAATGGTATCAGAGCACGACTTTACGTCCTTGGATTATCGATTGAATTCTTTAACTTTGTTGCTTTGTAAGTTGATATCATTGGTGCGCTCTCGCTCAAATGTCATACGGGATGTCCATACAATAAGTCTATGTAATTTGTAAAAAAGTAGGAGAACAGTTTTTGACAACAAACGAACAGATGGTTTGCGTAAGCACGATTGGCTAAGTCGGGCTGGGCATATACACCAAAAGCTATGTCAAACATAGAAAAGTCGTATGTGGGATTGAAAATGTGTCGAGCAATGATGAGTTGAACTCGATTGAGTAAAGTGAGATGACTATCGATAGGGGTGCTATCGAGTGACGATAACGTCGGTGGGATATAGATGAACGTGCTTGGAATTCGAGGAATGGTTCGGACGAAAAAATTAAAGTAGTCGATTGTCAATCAAATAATAGTTAAGGATTTGTCGAATGACTTCATCCCTGAGTGGTGTATGCGATAGCTTCAAGGATGTCAATCGATTGAGGATATGGGTGTCGATGAGTCTATCAGCGAGCGTCGCACGTACGCAAAGCCTTAGATTGAGCATTATTGATTAAGTTGTTGTAGTCTTGAGATTTGATAAGTTGATTTGAATAAAAGTTAGAAATAACGAGCACGGGATTGAGATTGCGCAAGTACAAAATATGGAAATGATAAAGTAGGCAAATCAAATCGAAAAAAAGTTAAGGTGTAGTGAACGGATGACTTGATAAAAGAAATCAATAGGTGGATCTTATAAAAAAAATTAGCACGATGGGAAGATAGCGTGCATAAAAAAGTTAAATTTTGAAGTTACACAAATGACTTTAAGGATAGGATTGAATATTGCTCGATGATTTGAGTTAGCAAAGGAATGATACGAATTGAGGGAATACGTTGGTCGATGACTTAAGATAGACGGATAAAAATACGTAATTTTGGGTTTGAACAAATTGATGATGTAAATAATTCATGGAATAATGGTCGAAATTGATTTTGGATGTCGAGGAGATTATCCAGCTGGACGATAGCATAAGTCGCACGACTCGGAATTTATTACAAAGGAAGATCGTCAGGTTAAGCATGTCATCGATGGTATTGAGGCATATCAAAGATCGATGTACGATAACTCGGGGGTACTGTGACTCGATGAATGACGATCGTATAAGTGTTATCATTCTGATGGATGTTATACTTAGGATTTTGATTGAAATGGATGTTAGGATAAAAACATAATTGTCTTGATGGTTGCATTGATAACCACAATATCGATAACCTTGGCTTGCGTGAGCGTAGCTCTATGCTGAGTTATTGATGAATAGAATGATGAAAATACAGGGTTGAATATGTGCACGATCCGAGTGAGAGCTGAGAGAGCGAATGAGAGACAGATGAGAGAGAGAGATGAGTGACTTGTAATGTGAGAAGAGCGAGCTTGAGTTATTGTAATATTGGCCTCTTGTCCCCCCCCCTTTGTAATCTTTATTTCAATATCAATAAAGAATATTTTGAATAACTTATATTTTGCTTTAAATTTCTGCTACTACTATTCAATTTCTCTGCTTGGGACTTCTGTGCGACGACCCCGTCGCAGCCGCTGTAATCGACCGTTATGGAATCCGCCTTACACGGGCGCAATCTAGGCTCGTGCAGCATTACGCCTTAGATAGGATGATCGCTCCTATGGGAGCGGGGCGTGACACCCCCTCCTCAGCTGGTGATCCCCTTCCTTCGGCCCCCGATCCTCGGCGATCCCTTACACCCAACGACCGACTGCCCCCCGGCCTCGTCGACCACCGGCCCCTTTCAATCCTCCTGCCCCTGCCCCAGACGACTCGCTCCGCAGACGACCCCCTCCCCAACGACCCGATGTCCTAACGAACTCATGTCGCAGCGACCCTCTAGACTCCGGCTCAGGTAACCCTGAACTTAACTCCCTCTTGCTGAAATAACATGACACTGACACACTCCTCTTGCTGATACGATACGACACGATAATGATACACAGACACATACTCACTGACACAACACACATGCATACATCATGTGTAGGTTGGACACTAACACATGACACACATACCCTCTTGCTGACATGACACTGACACACAGACACATACTCACTGACAGACACATACTTATTGACATGACACACATGCATACATCATGTGTAGGTTGGACACTAACACACGACACACATACCCTCTTGCTGACACGACACTGACAAATAGACATATACTTACTCACACGACACACATGCATACATCATGTCTATTATTCTGTTATGTTTTGTGACTATAATTTAAATCAAGGTACTTATTGTCAATGTAAGTTTGTTGTACTTACTATGTTATTCTAGGTAATCTATCTTTTGGTGTTTGACATTTCTGAATAATTTACCTTCCCATGCAAACAATGCATTACCCCCTCGGTCATAGTGCCACCCCCATCAGCGTATGTTTTCGGTTATTCACAACTCGTAGTCAAAATTGGATTAGATTTATGCAAGTCTTATTTGCATTTGTTAGGATGAGATGTTTGATATATACATTGTTGCAACAAGCATTGGGGATGTATTCTTCTTTCACAACTTGAACACTTTATAGTTTGCTAACAAATTTAAGATTATCACACCTTTATCCTACTTGTCCAATTTAGCCTCTCAATTGTTCTATCTTAGATGAATTAAGTCCTCTCCCGTGAGAAAATTTTTGGGTGGTCTTCGAATCGAACCGACTGTCTTAATTTGAGGTATCTTAATTTGAATCGTAATTTACAACCCATAATTAAAATTGGATTAGATATATGCAAGTAATAATTTGAGTTGCCATTTATAAATAGAAGACAACAAGCTGGGTGAGATTGTAATGAAGTTCTAGTTTTGAGTTGCCATTTGTAATCATAATTCTCGGAAAGGTCTCACAGTTGCATTAGCAATTACACTTATGAGTTTCCACTTATAAATAGAAGACAATAAGCTGGGTGAGAATGTAAAGAAGTTCTAATTAATTTTATCTTTCACACTTTTGAATTTCTTTTGGTTCCTTCCCAAAGGTTAAATGGTTAGCTGGGTGAGAATGTAAAGAAGAGCTAGTTAGGTATAGCCAAGTATTTCATGGTAAGTGCTGGCTAGGTAAGTGCTAGCTTGGACATTTCGAGGTCAAGCTTTTCTTGTCGGCTCACAAGAAACACATGACGACAAAGATATCATTATCTCTTATGTTAAGTGTCCGTGTTAGCTTGAAATCAAGTGTCCATGTGAGTCCTTCTCTGGAAACTAAATTTACTTATGCAAGCCTTTTGAGGCTACCAGAGTTATACCAAAAAAGACGACGAACTTAGTCTTTTATACAATTTTTTGGAAATCTAGTATAACTCTGATAGCCTCAAAAGGCTTGCAGAAGTAAAAAAAATTTAGAGAATGTCTCACAAAGAACACGTGACAGCACCCAAGTGTCAAGTATGTTGGTACTTTGATGAAAGTGTGTATAGTTAGTGGCATGGGTATTTGAAACTATATCCTAGTATCAAGATACAAGATAGTATCAATGTGATATTGTGTACCATGGTATATGATATCCACATCATACACAAATACCTAGAGTTAAGGTGATATATAGGTAAGTGCTAGCTAGGTATCTTAGATACTTAGGTAAGTGTCTATGTCAGTTCGAAGTTAAGTGTCCATGTCAGCCCTTCTCTAAAAAGTAAATTTATATCAGTAAGCCTTTTTAGGCTTTTAGAGTTGTACAAATTTTTAAAAAATAGGAGAAAAGATGAAGAACGAAAGGAGTTAAAAATAAAAAAATAACAAAGAACAAAAAAACCCTAGAAAAGAAAAATTATAATACTTGGCCTTTTCTAGTATTTTTTAGAAATTCTGTATAACTCTGAAAGCCTTAAAAGACTTGCAGAAGTAAATTTTCTTTGAAGAGAAAGGATGACATTGAACACGTGACGACACTCATTTAATACTCATGTGTATCCATCTATGCATCCATTTGGACAATCTGCGGCATCGTTCGTGGATGTACAATCGTCATCCTAATGACATGTGTGGTGTGCGGGATAAATTTACACAGGGGTAGAACAATTCCTGCAGTTCGCCAAGGCATTTCCTCAGTACATGGACCGTACCAAAATTAAGTGTTTATGTGTGAGATGTCACAATTTAATATCATCCAGAAGTGGATGTGACATATTATTTGTACTCGAGGGGTTTCACACCAAATTACTATCGGTGGACGTCACACGTAGAACTTGTACCTTAAGCATCGGATCCGAAGCCTAATTTAGAGCTGTATATGGATGTCCATGACCATGCTGATTACGACGAAGGGTGGGTGAATATGGTTTTCGACACTGTGAGGCATAGTTTCGATTCGGACAATCATGATGCGGCTAAGGAGGCACCGAATGCCGATACCACAAAGTTCATGGAGCTGCTGGAGAATGTAAGGACTCCTTTGTATCATGGTTGTGAGGATCATTCACCGTTGGAGGTGGTTACAAGACTGCTGAGCTTCAAGTCTGATTTCAATATGTCTCAAGAATTCTACAACCGAATCATCGAGTTGATTATAGAGATCTTATTGGAGGGTGCCAAGTTACCTACCACTACCAGAATAAGTCATATTAGCGACGCCCAAAAATGTTGCTAAAATGGATAAAAACGTCGCTAAGTTCATTTTTCGACGTATTTAGCGACGTTTTATTGTTGTCGCGGAAAGCCTGGTCGCCAACAGGTAAAACATTGCTAATCGTCGCTCTTACTGACGCACAAATACGTCGGTAATCCGGGAACATTTACCGACGTTCACCGGCGCACCGTCGGTAATATACCAATGTTTATTATGTCGGTACACGTCGATAATGATCGACGATGACCCAGATAGTATCATTTCCCCGCGGCCTCTTCGGCAGACCAATAATGAAATCCATGTACACGTGCTGCCACTTCCATTCTGGAATCGCCAGATTCTGCATCTTTCCGCCCGGTCTCTGGTGCTCAGCTTTCACCTGCTGACAGGCCATGCATTGCGACACAAAGAGTGCCACATCTCTCTTCATCCCGTGCCACCAGAAGTTTATGTGGAGGTCCTTGTATATCTTCGTGCTACCGGGATGCAAAGTGTATTTCGCATAGTGCGCCTCCGACAGTATCTCCTTTCTGAGTTCTGAATCGTCCAGAACGCATAGCCTACCCTTCAATCGAAGCACGTCGGTTTCGCCTTCCACAAATTCGGTCATACTGCCCGTCGAGATTAACTCTCGTACTTTCTTCAGGTATGGATCGTCCGTCTGAGCGGTCTTGATCTTATCAAGCAAGCTCGGCTCTAACTGTAACTTTGCCAACTGCACATTCCAGAATCTGACTCGGAGCTCGATGTCCATCTCTTCTAGGTCGCGTAGCAGTCGGAGGTCGATGGATAACGAGGCAATGTACTTCCGACTCAAAGCGTCTGCCACAATATTTCCCTTTTCCGGCGTATAGTCGATAGTCAAGTCATAATCTTTAATTAGTTCCAGCCAACGCCTTTGTCGCAAGTTTAGCTCCTTCTGCGTAAATAGATACTTGAGGCTCTTGTGATCGGTATAGATCATGCATGCCATGCCATAAAGATAGTGGCGTCACAATTTCAACGCGAACACAATCGCCGCTAACTCCAGGTCATGCGTAGGATAGTTCTTCTCGTGCAGCTTTAGCCGTCGGGAAGCAAAAGATATCACCTTGTTCTGCTGCATCAGCACATACCCCAAGCCCTGACCAGACGCGTCGCTGAATATCTGGAAACCCTCAGTCCCTTCTGGAAGTGCGAGTAGCGGGGAAGAGGCAAGCCTCTGCTTCAACTCTTCGAATGTAGCTTCGCAGTCGTCTGACCATTCAAATGTGACTCCTTTCCGGGTGAGGTGAGTCAGAGGCGATGCGATCTTCGCGAAGTCTTTCACGAAGCATCGATAGTATCCAGCTAAGCCAAGGAAACTTCGAATCTCGCCGACGGACGCTCGTCGTTTCCAATCGACAACGACTTCAACTTTCTTTGGGTCGACCGTAATGCCTTTAGTGAATTTTGACACATCGAAGTTAGAACTTCTCGGTGCCGCAGGTGAGAGCACGGGAGTCTCTGGTTCGGCTTCGTTGGATCGAACCGCAGGCGTCATCGTTGAATTGTTGTTGTTGCCCACGACCGACTATACGATCTGCTGGAGGGTATTCAGCTGCTGCTGCTGCAGCTTGAATTGAGCCTTGAACCGATTCTCAAATTGAGCCTGACGAGCCTCCGCTTGCTGGCGATGGAGCTCGCTTTGACGTTGCTGTATTTCAAGCATCTGTAGCATACTTTATATCGGATCGTAGGAAGGTCCGGCTACGGTAGACGTCATTCCTGTTGGGTTAGCAGAATGCCCAGGTTTAGAAGCACTCGAGCCGCTGGAAGCGCTCGTCTCGTCTTCCGCCTGAGCTCCCGTAACTGCAGGGAAAAGAAAGCAACTCTCGTTAGTTTCAGAAAATATCCTGGGTTCAGCGTATGGAACAACTCATCTCATCGACACGAGGTCAACGGTTGGAGACTAGAACTCAACAATGGAGACCAAGGACGTAAAGCCGTACTCTGATACCATTATGTCACGCCCCGATTACGTCGAATCGATAATCGTCCCCCGGGCGTGATGCCGTGCGAACCTAATTTGCGCTCGGACAAGGCTTAGTCATAAGGTCATCCGAGACACAAGATCTAAGAGAGTACGCAAACAAATTGATTCACACAATAAGTAAAAGAAACTTGAATTTTATTGATAATGAACATCTTTTACAGACTTCGATACAAGACTCATTGCCGTGCGGGCTACCCCATGACTCGATTACAAAAGAGTGCCGATGAGATAGCCGTTCCATACATTGCACACATCCCTCAATATACACAAGTACTCCAGTGACCTGGATGGGAGGGACGCTGAGTCAACTTTCTTGGACTGTCGAGAGCCTTCAAAAGTGGAGTCGTAGAGAGAGAGTCTTCGACGCACGACCGAAGCTTCAAAAGTCATGAACGTCGCCGAGCTAGTTGGCACGTCCTTTCTGGTTCGCGGGACTTGCAAAGAGCGAGGATGAGCACGAAACACATGTACTGGCGAATGGCTAATTAAATCCAAGCTCTGCATTTGATTCAAGAAGTTTCGTAAACAGGTTAGCTAGCTATTTCAATAATCTTTCTAACCATCCTGCTCGATTTGCATGTTAACATGTTTTGAGGAAAGCATATGAAATTGGGTATCATTAAGCAACTATCATATTCATCCCGTGTCCCGTGCACCTGTTAAGCAGTGAAGGGGTATGAAGGCCACTGGCAATGTTAAGCCATTTCGGACTATAGCATTTGTGTAGATGACGCCCCTTTTGCGTCGGGTAGTGAGCCCTGTGCGAAAGTGCCCGCATAACTCACGACGATGAAGGGTTGGCGCTGCTACACTCGTTCCACCCGGGCTGAATCGGTCCCTTGGCCTAGGCAACCGTTCGAGGAAACTTCACCTTGTCGACAAGTTGTCCAATGACCGTTTTCCTTTAGACTTAGTCGATTTTGCTTCCTTAGCCGTATCGTTGCGATAAACGTTAATCGATTCATTCATTGTTTTGCATAGGCTAAGTGGATTTGTATAAGAGAACACATTTTTCGTTTTCAAAACCGGCGATTTGATAGCAAGTGTTTCGTGAAGAATCCTGCCACGATTTTTTTGATTCTACACTATTGTGACAAGCATTCATTTACTTCACATATTGAGTTTTGAAGTAGAGGGACGAGACGCAGGAGGTCGGCCACTCGCCTTAGGCTTGCTTCAAGCGAGCAACCGGTTGGCGGCGCTGACGTCACCTACGCGATCACCTGTAATCGCATAAGCAACTGATTAGAACACTGTGTAATTCAAGGATATTCGATATGAATGCGAAGCTCGAAAATGCGTCACGAAAACCCATCAAAAACATTCACGAAAAGCGCATTCACAAAAACGAAAGCCAAAGCCAAATCAAGTGCGACATGAAAACCAGAGCAACGGGAGGTCTCTCCCGACTCAGCTGCAGAGCCAATCCTCGAGACGCAACCCGCTGAATATGGGACTGAGTTCCGAAGAAGCCATTCCATAACGTGGAATGGATCTTAATTCAACCGTTTCCGTTCGATCGACTCGGCCGATTTCGACCTATCGGTCCCGACCGAACCGATAGCGACAGTGTTCCTTTCTCGCGCACCCCGTGGACGGAGAAGGGACACGATGTAGGGACGGGGCACTACACCATAACCAACTAATAAAAAGTTTCGTCCTTGAAAATTAAATATGGAACCTACCTCTACGAGAACAATGAAGGAAATTTCTCCTTCATCTCCGATTCAAGTTTCCACGTCGACTCTTCGACCGAGTGGTTCTTCCAGAGGACGCGAACAAAAGGGATTGCTCGATTTCGCAGCAACTTATCCTTGCATTCTAAGATTTGAACTGGCTCTTCAACGTAGGATAAGTCTGGCTTTAGCTCCAGTTGGCCAAAATCTACCACGTGGCTAGGGTCGTGCACGTACTTCCGCAACTGAGAGACGTGAAAGACATTGTGTACACCTTCAAGCGCCGGCGATAGGGCAAGTTTATAGGCCACTGGGGCGACCCGTTCGAGTATTTCGAATGGCCCAACGAATCTCGGACTCAATTTTTCCTTCATGCCGAACCGAGTAACTCCCCGCATGGGTGACACTTTGAGAAATACGTCATCGCCTACTTGAAACTCGAGGGGGCGACGATGAATATCCGTATAGCTTTTCTGATGACTCTGCGCGGTCTTTAATCTTTCCCGAATGAGCCGAATCTTCTGCACGATCTGTTCAACCAGTTCCGGACCGAGAATCTACCGCTCTCCGACTTCGTCCCAGTAAATGGGTGATCGGCACTTGCGCCCGTACAAGGATTCATACGGTGCCATTTGAATGCTGGATTGATAGCTATTAATGTATGCAAATTCGGCCAGAGGTAGATGATTGTCCCATCTTGATTTGAAGTCAATTGCGCAGAGTCATAGCATGTCTTCGAGAATCTGATTGACGTGCTCCGTTTGGCCGTCGGTCTGAGGATGGTAAGCTGAGC
The DNA here is from genome assembly GCA_029216955.1 of Iris pallida. Lineage (NCBI taxonomy): Eukaryota > Viridiplantae > Streptophyta > Magnoliopsida > Asparagales > Iridaceae > Iris > Iris pallida. The sequence continues at coordinate 7,404,500 of JANAVB010011800.1, forward strand.
TGAACTACAACTTGGTACCCAGCGCCGACTGAAGGCTACTCCAGAATCACGACATAAACCGTGAATCCCGATCAGATACGATGGATACTAGAACTCCGTGCAGCCGTACTATCTCATCAAGATATATCTGCGCCAGGCGATCAACGCTCCAAGTAACTTTGATGGTAATAAAATGCGTTGGCTTGGTTAATCGATCGACGATGACCCAGATAGCATCATTTCCCCGTGGCGTCTTCGGCAGACCAATAATGAAATCCATGTACACGTGCTGTCACTTCCATTTTGGAATCGCCAGATTCTGCATCTTCCCGCCCGGTCTCTGGTGCTCAGCTTTCACCTGCTGACAGGCCATGCATTGCGACATGAAGAGTGCCACATCTCTCTTCATCCCGTGCCACCAGAAGTTTGTGTGGAGGTCCTTGTACATCTTCGTGCTACCGGGATGCAAAGTATATTTCGCATAGTGCACCTTCGACAGTATCTCCTTTCTGAGTTCTGAATCGTCCGGAACGCATAGCCTACCCTTCAATCGAAGCACGCCGGTTTCGTCTTTCGTAAAGTCGGTCGTCTTGCCCGTCGAGATTAACTCTCACACTTTCTTCAGGTATGGATCGTCCGTCTGAGCGGACTTGATCTTATCAAGCAAGCTCGGCTCTAACTGTAACTTTGCCAACTGCACATTCCGAAATCTGACTCGGAGCTCGATGCCCATCTCTTCTAGGTCGCGTAGCAGTCGGGGTCGATGGATAACAAGGCAATGTACTTCCGACTCAAAGCGTCTGCCATAACATTTCCCTTTCCAGGTGTATAGTCGATAGTCAAGTCGTAATCTTTGATTAGTTCCAGCCAACGCCTTTGCCGCAAGTTCAGTTCCTTCTGTCTAAATAGATACTTGAGGCTCTTGTGATCGGTATAGATCGTGTATGCCACGCCATAGAGATAGTGGTGCCACAATTTCAATGCGAACACAATCGCCGCTAACTCCATGTCATGTGTAGGATAGTTCTTCTTGTACGGCTTTAGCTATCGGGAAGCAAAAGATATCACCTTGTTCCGCTGTATCAGCACACACCCCAAGCCCTGACCGGATGCATCGCTGAATATCTGGAAACCCTCAGTCCCTTGTGGAAGTGCGAGTATCGGGGCCGAGACGAGCCTCTGCTTCAACTCTTGGAATGCAGCTTTGCAGTCGTCTGACCATTCAAATGCGACTCCTTTCTGGGTAAGGCGAGTCAGAGGTGATGCGATCTTCGCGAAGTCTTTCACGAAGCGTTAGTAGTATCTAGCTAAGCCAAGGAAACGTCGAATCTCGTCGACAGACACTGGTCATTTCCAATCGACAACGGCTTCAACTTTCTTTGGGTCGACCGTAATGCCTTCAGCAGAAATGATGTGTCTGAGGAATGCGACGCTGCTAAGCCAAAATTCGCATTTGCTTCGCTTCGTATATAGTTGATTTTCTCGAAGGGTCTGAAGCACGGTCCGCAGATGCTCAGTGTGTTGATGCCTATTCTTCGAGTAGACGAGTATATCGCCGATAAAGACTACTACGAACTTGTCGAGGAATGGTCGGAACACACGATTCATTAAATCCATAAAAGCGGAAGGGGCATTCGTTAGGCCGAACTGCATTACCAGGAACTCGAAATGGCCGTATCGAGTGCGGAAGGCAGACTTCGGCACATCGTCCGGCTTGATCTTTAGTTGATGGTAACCCGAATGCAGATCAATTTTAGAGAACACCGTGGCTCCTTGAAGCTGATCAAACAGATCGTCTATGCAGGACAGGGGGTATTTGTTCTGGACGGTGGCTTTGTTCAGCTCGCAGTAGTCGATACAAAGTCGCATAGAGCCATCCTTCTTCTTGACAAACAGTACGGGCGCTCCCCAGGGCGAGACGCTGGGTCGGATGAATCCCTTGTCGAGCAATTCTTGTAACTGCACCTTGAGTTCTTTAAGCTCTGCAGGGGCCATTCTGTACGGGGCTTTCAAGATCGGTCGAGTGTCGGGGAAGGTATCGATAGTGAACTCAATCTCTAGATCGGGCGGCATGTCGGACAGCTCGTCCGAAAACACATCAGGGAATTCTGCCACAACGTCGGTTTGATCCGCGTTTGCACCATCCTGTCGCATGTCTCGAACGGAAGCTAGATTGCCTTCGCACCCGGAATGCAGCATCCGTCGAACAGATATTGTGGAGACCACCATGCAGGTCGGCGACGCCTCACCACACGAGTAGCAGAATTTAGGCACTCCAGGTATGCAGAATGTGACCTTCTTTTTAGCGCAGTCTATGGTTGTGTTGCACGGACCGAGCCAATCCATCCCCAGAATGATATCGTAGTCCTTAATATTTAGAATTATCGCATCGAGACTGACCTTTTGACCACCTATATAGATGATTTCGTCTCTGCAGACTAAATTTGCAGCTAGTGGCAGGCCCGATGGGATATTAACAGTAAGCTCGAGACCCAAAGGTGTCAGGGGAAATTTGTGCTCGGCGGTAAAGTCCACCGATATGAAACTATGCGTATCACCTGAATCAAACAATACACAAGCAGGTTTATTATTGAATTGCAGTATACCTGTCACGACTGTGTCAGATGCGAATACTTTATCTCGAGTCATGGCGTAGACGCGGCCCTGAGCATTAGGGCGACGGTCTTCGCCATTCTGTTGTGCGGTCGGTGGAGCCCGAGGTGCTTGGCCTCGGTTTTACTGATGTTACGGGGGGCGTTGGTTCGGCGTAGCTTCCGGGCAGTCTCTTACGAGGTGATCTTTCTTGCCGTACGCGAAACATACTCTGTGCTTAAGTCGGCACTCAGTATCCAGGTACCCGTCCTTGTGGCAGAAATTGCAGACCATCCGCTCCTTCGTCTGGTTGTCGTGATATTGAAAATTTTGTGCGTTGTTGCCTCCCGCATTACTATGGCATTTGTTATTAAAGCGAACAGCGTCGGTAGTAGTAGAAGGATACTCGAACTCCAAACGTATGGCATGGTTAAGTGCCTCGCCCACAGTTTTGTATTTCGATATCGAGACATGAGCACGGATAGAGGAACGCAGGCCCACTACAAATCGTTTTGCTCGGCTTGCGGTGGTAGATAAATAATCTCCAGCAAACTTGGCCAGTTTGTTGAATTTAGCCGTATATTGTCGTACAGTCATATTCCCTTACGTCAACTGCATAAACTCATTTTCTTTTTTCTGTCGTACGGCTACAAAAAGATATTCGTTCTCGAACGCATCTCTGAATGTCGCCCATGAGTTCGCCGTCGTCTCGTCTTCACGTCAAATAGCCCGCTTCTGCACAGCCCACCAATCGTGCGCATTCATTTGATGTAGAAGTTGAGCACACGCGACTTTCTTCGAGTCCTCGACGCCCAGAAGCTCGAACTTGTCTTCCAGCTCCTCCAACCAGTCGATCGCCACCGAGGGGTCTTCTATGCCATTGAAGGAAGTATGGCAGCTTTTAGTGAATTTTGACACGTCGAAGTTAGAACTTCTCGGTGCCGCAGGTGAGAGCACGGACGTCTCTGGTTCGGCTTCGTTGGATCGAACCGCAGGCTGGGTCACGGCAGGCGTCATCGTTTAATTGTTGTTGTTGCCCACGACCGACTGTACGATCTGCTGGAGGGTATTCAGCTGCTGCTACTGCAGCTTGAATTAAGCCTCGAACCGATTCTCAAATTGAGCCTGACGAGCCTTCGCTTGCTGACGATGGAGCTCGTTTTGACGTTGCTGCATTTTAAGCATCTGCAGCATACGTTGCATCGGATCGCCGGAAGGTCCGGCTACGGTAGGCGTCATTCCCGTTGGGTTAGCAGAATGCCCGGGTCTAGAAGCACTCGAGCCGCTGGAAGCGCTCGTCTCGTCTTCCGCCTGAGCTCCCGTAACTGTAAGAAAAAGAAAGCAACTCTCGTTAGTTTCGGAAAATGTCCTGGGTTCAGCGTATGGAACAACTCATCTCATCGATACGAGGTCAACGGTTGGAGACTAGAACTTGACATTGGAGGCCAAGGACATAAAATCGTGCTCTAATACCATTATGTCACGCCCCGATTCCATCGAATCGATAATCGTCCCCCGGGCGTGATGCCGTGCGAACCTAATTTACGCTCGCACAAGGCCTAGTCATAAGGTAATTCGAGACACAAGATCTAAGAGAGTACGCAAACAAATTGATTCACACAATAAGTAAAAGAAACTTGAATTTTATTGATAATGAACATCTTTTACAGACTTCGATACAAGACTCATTGTCGCACGGGCTACAACATGACTCGATTACAAATGAGTGCCGATGAGATAGCCGTTCCATACATTGCACACAACCCTCAATATACACAAGTACTCCAGTGGCCTGGATGGAAGGGATGCTGAGTCATCTTCCTTGGACTGTCGAGAGCCTTCAAAAGTAGAGTCGCAGAGAGAGAGTCTTCGACGCACGGCCGAAGCTTCAAAAGTCACGAACGTCGCCGAGCTAGTTGGCGCGTCTTTCCTGGTTCGCGGGACCTGCAAAGAGCGAGGATCAGCACGAAACACATGTACTGGCGAATGGATAATTAAATCCAAGCTCTGCATTTGATTCAAGAAGTTTCGTAAACATGTTAGCTACCTATTTCAATGATCTTTCTAACCATCCTTCTCGATTTGCATGTTAACATGTTTTGAGGCAATCATATAAAACTGGATATCTTTAAGCAACTATCATATTCATCCTGTATCCCGTGCACCTGTTAAGCAGTGAAGGGGTATGAAGGCCACTGGCAATGTCAAGCCATTTTGGACTATAGCATTTGGTTAAACGACGCCCCTTTCGCGTCGGGTAGCGAGCCCTGTGTGAAAGTGCCCGCATAACTCGCGTCGATGAAGGGTTGGCACTGCTACACTCGTTCCTCCCGGGCCGAATCGGTCCCTTGGCCTAGGCAACCGTTCGAGAAAACTTCACCTTGTTGACAAGTTGTCCAATGACCGTTTTTCTTTAGACTTAGTCGATTTTGCTTTCTTAGTCGTATCGTTGCGATAAACGTTAATCGATTCATTCATTTTTTTGCATAGGCTAAGTGGATTTGCATAAGAAAACACATTTTCCATTTTCAAAACCGACGATTTGATAGCAAGAGTTTCGTGAAGAATCGTGCCACGATTTCTTTGATTCTACACTATTATGACAAGCATTCATTTACTTCACATATTGAGTTTTGAAGTAGAGGGACGAGACGAAGGAGGTCAGTCACTCGCCTTATGTTTGCTTCAAGCGAGCGACTGGTTGGCGGTGCTGACGTCGCCTACGTGATCACCTGCAATCGCATAAGCAACTGATTAGAACACTGTATAATTCAAGGATATTCGATATGATTGCGAAGCTCAAAAATGCGTCACGAAAACCAATCAAAAACATTTACGAAAAGCGCATTCACGAAAATGAAAGCCAAAGCTAAATCAAGTACGGCATGAAAACCAGAGCAACGGGAGGTCTCTCCCGACTCAGCCGCTGAGCCAATCCTCGAGGCGCAACCCGCTGAATATGGGACTTGGTCCCGAAGAAGCCATTCCATAACGTGGAATGGATCTTAATTCAACCGTTCCCGTTCGATTGACTCGGCCGATTCTGACCTATCCGTCCCGACCGAATCGATAGCGACAGTATTCCTTTCTCGCGTACCCCATGGACGGAGAAAGGGCACGATATAGGGACGGGGCACTACAATAACAATCAACACAAACAATACTAAAAGTTTACAACTAATATCCAAAGTGTACAACCAACACAAAGTGTATAACAAACACTAAAATATCCAAAGTCTACAACCAATATCCAAAGTGTATAACAATCAACCCCAGTCTACAACCAACCAACCAATATCCAAAGTTTACACAACCAATACTAAAAGTCTACACACAAACAAACAATCAGCATAAGCAAACACTAAACTATCATCTCATCAAACAGTCTTAACTCGGACTACTGCGGATCTGGAGGAGGAGGGGCACCGCCGCGCCTCAAGGATAGAAACATCTCGTACTTCTCCCATGAAATCGCCACCGATGAAGAAGGTAGTGACGTCAGGGGAGTCAATGTCATTAAAGAAGGCGGAGTCGACGACGATGAAGGCGCACCCGGAGGACAATAATGCTCCAACACTGCTAGTCGTTGGTGGTATGAATCTACGGTAGATAAGAGCCTCGTACTGCTATCAACCATTGAATCCTGCATCAACGTCAGCCTCTCGCCCATAGACAGCTGTGATACCTGCAGATCTGCTATGCTGCGCTTTATAGATGCTCTAATATCAGTGACGCCCTGCTCTGTCCTGTCAGTCATATCCCTGTGCTCCATAATGCTGCGGTCGAGCGTATCCAATCGTGATAGTAACGCAGCATCGTACATATGGTGCTGCTCCTGGATCCGTCGTAGCAGCTCAATACGGACCGTCTCCACCATTTGCTAGACTCGGGCAGACTCCTGGAAGGGCTGTTGGCCACACACTAGCAGGGAAAGTCCTAGAGGACTGTATCACAACTAGGGAGCCATAGGATCCCGTACCGTAGTACGTACCTCTGTGGAGACCACCAGCGGCGGTCACCTACAGCTTGTCCTCCGATGGAGATGGAGCGGGCTGCGAGGAAGTACCGGCCTCTCCTGCAGCAGGTGCACTAGCAGCCGCCCGCTCCTTAAGCCGTTGAAACTCGACCTAAAAAGCATGGATACTCTATAACTTCTAATGTCTAATGTACTTATTATTACTAACTACATGAATATTTATTTGCATGCATATTTATTAAGTTATATCAAAACTGACACGCAATATTAAAATTAATAAATAGAATTGTAATACTTATATAGGCCTTCTCGGCCCTCTCGTCAATAAGCTTTCCACCCTTCCGATGTGTTGCTAGGAAGACGGTTACCATATTGGGGGCACCACCCCTATTTACCTGTATAAATATATCACCTTTTACTATTTTATTGGACTTGCATTAAAATAGTAATTTTGAAATAAAAAAGACATACCAAATGACAAAAATGTTCCGTCATCGGAATCGACCCACCGTACCACTTTGATCCCTGCTTCTTAGCCGCCTTGGCCTTCTTAGACTTTTCCTTGTACCTTGGCTCGTCAAATCGAGCCTTCATCGCAGTCCAATGATCAGGGGTGATCCAACCTTGGATCGGCTTTTCGGCACGATCACGAGTCTTCTGATCATTAATAGCATCGCAGATCAGCTTAGCAGCGACGACAAGAAACATCCCCTCGATCAGCTCGGCCCGGTGCGGTGGATAGAAAAACATAGCCTAGAAGAGTGCAAACCAAATATTTATCAGTTATATATAATATGCATAAATTATATGGTTCATGTTAAAAGCAAATATATTTTAACCTTGAAGCGCGCAAACCAGTAGGCATTCCTATCGTCCGGAGCATCATAGTAGTTTATCCAAGGACCACCATAATTATTCCTCAATAAGTTGCCTAGGCATATCTGTACCGACGGGAGACGATATCTATACAGACATATTATATTCATGAGAAAAGTTAATTTATGATAAACACAGAAAAAAATGATAAATCAAAATACTTATTGTGTACCGTCGACCCAGATCTCCGTGCTCTCTCCTCCAGAGGTACGTACGCATCATCTGCCTGATACTGGTCGGCTGTCAACTCAGCCTCCTCCATCTACTCATCTGTCTCCATCATCGTATCAACAGGAAGAATGTTAGACTTGGGAGCAGTATCAGGCCTGGAACTACTCGTCCTAGGAGATTCGCCACGTAGCATCGTGGCAGACGGAGGTACTGTCCGATACATAGGAGTACTCGGTGTCGATGATCCAGAGCCGGTACCAGTAGGAGGTACCGAAGGAGAACCGCGTCCTCTGCCAGTACCAGTAGGAGGTACCGAAGGAGAACCCCATCCTCTTCTACGTCGAGACATGCAGAACGATCCGCAACGACCTGTCATACCTGATAACAACGTATGATGATACAATAAATAATAGAGACTAGAAATATGAAAGTACAACAAAGACAAGGTAATAACCAAGACAACATATGATGATACATTTTACAAGAAATATCTAAGTCCAAATAGTATATTCTATAAAAAACATCTAAGTTCAGATAGTACATTCTACAAGAAATATCTAAGTCCAGATAGTATATTCTATAAGAAACATCTAAGTTTAGATAGTAACCATGACTAGATAATAACCAACTCTACATAATAAGAAAATGAAAGTACATATCTCTCAATCATGTTCAGAATATTCATCTTGTTCGTCTTCCTCGACCTCATCTTCCTCTTCCTCTTCCTCCTCATCTTCTCTTTCATCTTCGCCTTCGTCGGCTTCGCCTTCCTCTTCGGATAATTCTACATCTTCTACATTAGTCATGTAATGCGTAACTTCCATGGAGTCTACATCAACAATATTGGTTACAAGAGGTAGCTCGTCCTCCTTATAAGCTTTTTTGTCAATATCAAAAGTATTTCTAGCTTTAGTCTTGTATACTGCCCACTAGTCAGACTTCGTTGCTCCTCGTCTCGGATAAGCTGTGAAGTACATGAGCTGAGCCTGAGTTGATAGGAAAAATGGTTCATAGCCTTGATATCTACGCTTGTAGTTTATATCCACAAGACCATGCTTGTCAATTTTCTAACCTTGATTTTCATTCGGATCGAACCATTCACACTTGAACAACACAATCTTTGCAGGTTCTTTGCCATAATTATATGTCAACTCCACAATCTCTCCAAGATGCCAAAGAAATCATTTCCTGGATCGACGTATTTGTAGTTCGAAGACTTGATACACAAACGAATGTTTTTCGTGGAATCAAGATCCAGGAAGCTGTCTCTGATCGGAGTATTTGTCGACTTGAACCTAAAGCCATTCATACAGTAACCTGTCCATATTTTAACGGTAATAATTGGTCCCTCGGCAAGAGTTCTAATTAATTCAATCTCGGATGAAATTAGATGATCGACCAGAATACCAAAGAAGAGATAGTAAGTTATTTATTACCCAGTTACATTATAAGAGACCAATAATTACCGAGCTGCTTACATATTCGCTCAACCAAGAAGAAAAATGATGTCTCATTTCTTGTTCTAATGCTTTGTCTGTTATGTAGGGTCTAACCGACCTCAACTCATCATTATATGTGCTGAAAAATAACGAAGCAACCGCCGATTAGTACAATAATATTAACTTATATTATTATATTGAGATGACGTAAACTCATCATTAATTACTTACCCCTCTAGCTTCTCCACTTCATCCTCATCGCAATTGAGTAATATATACAACTTAGCAGCCCTTAGCTCTTCGTCATTCAAATATATCTTCTTTATTTTCTCTGAAGGCTTTTCGGATGCATTGAATACTTTCAATATTCCATCATTAGATTCTTGATATCCGTCATCATTTCTTGGAGCCTTCGTTCTATTCGTAGCAACATGAGATTTGAAATACGTCGAGCAAAAGTTTGTAATCTTCTCGAGAATATAGGCTTCACAAAAAGAACCCTCGACCTGAGCCTTATTTTTTACCTTCCTCTTTAGTTGGTTCAAATACCGCTCAAACGGGTACATCTACCGGTAATCGACGGGCCCACCAACATGTGCCTCGTAGGAAAGATGAATTGGCAAATGCTCCATAGAGTCAAAGAATCCAGGAGGAAGTACATTCTCGAGCTTGCACAGTGTTACCGTAATATCGTTCTCCTGCTTTTCTAGACGATCGGTGAGCAACTTAGTAGAACAAAGATCTCTGAAGAATATGCTAAGCTCGGTCAATGGATCCCAAACAACCTGGGGTAAGAATTCCCGAAATATAATTGGAATTAACCTCTCCATGAATACGTGACAATCATGGCTCTTCATACCTGTCAGTTTGTTCTCCTTAAGGTCGACGCATCTTCTCAAGTTCGAAACATACCAGTCTGGACATTTCAGACCTTTGAATCCACCTACAAAGTCTCAATTTATCCTTCTTTTCCAGTAAGAAAATTGCCTTAGGCTGCTTTAACTTTCTATTCCCCTCCTCTATCAAATGCAATGCAGGACGTCTACATATTTCTTCCAAGTCCAATCTAGCCTTTGGATTGTCTTTCGTCTTCCCTTTACGTCTATTACAGTATTAATTATGTTGTCAAACACATTCTTCTCGATATGCATGACATCAAGGTTATGTCTAATCAGATTGGTGCTCCAATATGGCAGATCCCAGAATATACTCATCTTCGTCCAGTTATGAGTGCGACCAAATCCGTCACACTTGTAGCCCTTAGAAGGCTCTTCAATAGCTCTCGGTAAATTTTTTACCTCTTCCTATATCGTGAATCAGGGCCAAATTAGCGGTGGATTATCCTTCTCCATAACGCCAGCACGAAAATTATTTTTGCTCCTCCGGTACAAATGATCCTTCGACAGAAATTGTTGATGATAATCGAAGAACCACGGTTTGCCTCCATATTTCAAATGAAAAGCCTTAGTGCGGTTCATGCAATACGGACGTAAAAGACGACCATGCGTGCTCCATCCAGATAACATTCCATAGGCCGAAAAGTCGTTGATGGTCCACATAAGTGCTGCCTGCATCTGAAAATTTTGTTTTCTAGAAACATCGTACATATTGGAACCTACTTCCTACAGCTGATTCAACTCATCAATCAATGGCTATAAATACACATCGATGTTCCTTTTCGGTTTGTTCGGACCTGGAATAATAACGGTGAGGAACATATACGGAATCTTCATGCACATCCAAGGCAGTAGATTGTACGGAGCGACGATCACAGGCCAACACAAATACTGGGATCCCGAAAGTTCGAATGGGGTAAAACCGTCGGAGCATAGACCCAATCTTATATTATACCGATCTGATAGGTGAGCCAATACTCCTTTGGTCTGTTCCCGCTTATGCCAACTCATGTTTTCTGCAGTTTCCTTCACCATAAACAATTGCTGTAACCGCAGCATCAACGGCAAGTAGTGCATGGAATCGGTAGGCTTCCTTGCACTGACTGACTTTCCTCTACTACTGCCCTTGTAGAGATCAGCACCAGAAAATCTACAGTTATCTTTATCATTGTCGTCTTTATAGTACAACATGCACCCGTTGCGACATGTATCGATTTTTTCGTATCCCATCCAGAGCGATCTCACCATCCTCTTAGACCTATAAAAGTCTTTAGGCAACTTAGCACCCTCGGGCAATATTTCTATAATCAACTCCATAAGTCGGTTGTAGCAATCTTGCGACATGTTAAAATCAAACTTGATGCTCAACAATCTTGTAACCACCTCCAATGGTGAATGATCCTCACAACCAGGATATAATAGAGTCCTTGCATTCTCTAGCAACTCCATGAACTTTGCAGCATTGACGCTCGGTGCCTCCTCAGGTGCATCATGATTGTCCGGATAGAAACTAGGCCCCGCCGCGTCAAAAACCATGTTCACCAACCCATTGTTGTAAGCAGCGTGGTTGTGGACATTCACGTAAGGCTCACACTTCGATAATAAAGACACAAGTTCTCCGTGCGCGCTCCACTGATAGTAATTCGACGTAAAACCCTTTGAGTATAAATGATATGTGACTTCCACTTCTGGATGATATTTCAAGTTGCAACATCTCACACATGGACACTTAATTTTGGTACCGTCCATATACTGAGGGAACGCCTTTGCAAACTACAGGAACTACTGTACACCCTATATGAATTCATCCCGCACACCGCACATATCATCAGGATGGCGGTTGTACATCCACGAACAATTCTGTAAGTAGTAATTCATATCCGTTTGAAGATAATTCTGTAAAGATAAATGCATTTATTCGATTATATTGTCCAAATGGATGCCTAGACACATGAGTATTAAATGAATGTCGTAACGTGTTCAATGTCAACCCTTCTCTTCGAAGAAAGTTTAACTTTGCAAGCCTTTTAAGGCTTTCAGAATTCTACCGGATTTCAGAAAAATAATAAAATAGGCAATGTATTATAATTTTTTTTCTAGGATTTTTCGTTCTTTATTTTTTACTATTTCTTACTCCTTTCATTCTTTGTCTTTTATCATATTTTTCTGAAATCGATAGAAGTCTAAAAGCCTCAAAAATCTAGAATCCTAAGTAATCATGACATATCCTTCATATATAGCTACTAGAGATCTTCAAAACCACCCACGTTATCTCCCTAGGTACTTATCATAAACCTTTTCTAAGCCAATAAAAATCATTTTATATGTTGCAGGGACACGGGCATAGTTAAAATGGAGACTAGACTAGTCAAGTCACAAACAAGCTAGCCGCAAGGTCAAAATTGCAAGCTCGACCAACAATTTGGAGACATGTAACTTTTGATCCACTACTTGTTATATTTTTGTAGAGGCGCCGTCATTTCTATACAACTACCGAACATTAATGCAATTACTAGTTCTATATATTCATTAACAAGCCAGAGCGATTTGTTTACCAAATCTTGATGGCACCATTCGCAACAACAAAAAACCTAATGATCCTTTGACAGCCATTGTCATGTGCCACAGCCTTCTATTTCTACTAATTAACTTCTCGCGCCATTAATTGGACAGACTAAGGAAATCATGGTTGTGACATTTATGTGGTAGAACAACTAATTAAAGAGATGGTGCACTTGATAATATAGCACTTGATTCATCATGAAAACGTCAAGCATTTGTCGTCTATTACCAGCATTATATTTGTGCCAACTATAAGACAATCTACCAAATATCGTGACTGTGGGATAAATTACAAAAAACTTCTCGTTAGAATTTCGTCTTTTGTATAGAAAGACCTATTAATCAAAATCGCAAGCTCGACCAACAATATGCATATAAATAATATGTACATGACCAAGGATTAGGGATTACCTGGGTTATCGGGTTAGGGGGATGGAGACGAGGGGCTATAGGCGGAGGAGGCTGGAGGAGGGGGCAAGCTGGAGGAGGGGACTGGAGGAGGGGGCTGGAGGCGGGAGGGGCTGGAGGAGGGGGCTGGAGGCGGAAGGGGCTGGAGGAGGGGGAGCTGGAGGCAGTTGGGAGAGAGGAGGTAGGCTGCCGGAGGGAAGAGAGGGGGTCGGGTACCGGAGGGAAGAGAGGGGTTCGGGTGCCGGAGGGGAGAGTGGGGGTCAGGTGCTGGAAGGGAGAAAGGGGGTTGGGAGCCGGAGCGGAGGAGAGGGGGTCGAGTTAAATGGAGAGAATCCAAAAATATGGAAGGAATGGAAAATCAAACCTATATGCTCATTTTAGCGACGTTACTTATCGAAGTCGGTAAACATCGAAAAATTATAATTAGCGACGTAAAGAAGCATCGCTACGAGTCGCTAATTTTAAAAAAATAAGCGATGTCTATATAAACGTCGGTAATCGTCACTAATTAGCGACGTTTATCGACTTATCAGCAACATCAATTTTTTTTAGTTAAAACTGCATCGCTGGACATCGCGGATCGTCGCTAACAGTGACGTTCTGCGACTTTTGTCCCTTCCGTCGCTAAATTCCTTTGCTTTAGCAACGTTTTACTTAAACATCGCTAATTTCGTCAGTTATATGATTTATTTAGGTAGTATACAGACCTCTACCGATCTAAGAAAATGGTGAGATCGCTCTGGATGGGATATAAAAAATTGATGCATGTCGCAATGGATGCATGTTGTACTATAAGGACGACAAGGATGGAGACGTGTGCTGATTTTATGGTGTTGATCGCTACAAGGCAATAGGTACAAGTAGGACTCCCACTGTAAAAAAGCTGACCGGTTAGATGCACTACTTGCCATTGACATCACGGTTGCAAAGATTGTTTATGGTGAATGAGACTGTCGAGAACATGAGTTGGCACAGGCGAGAACAGATTGAGGGAGTATTAGATCATCCATCTGATGGAGAAGCATGAAAGCACTTTGATCGAGAGTATCCAGATTTTTCTTTTGATCCGCGTATTGTAAGATTGGGGCTCTCAACCGACGGTTTTATCCCGTTCGAACTTTCGGGTTTCCAATATTCGTGTTGGCCTGTGATTGCACTCCGTATAACCTACCATCGTGGATGTGTATGAAGACTCTTATATGTTTCTGGCCTGTTATTATCTAGACTTTGATGTTTCTGGATGTTATTATCTGGACTTGGTTATTATCTAGAAATTAACGGATGGTTGCCCCGGGTCTATTTTTTATAAACTGTGATTTATTAAATGCATGCAGATTTGATTTAGAATATGTATTATATTTCTTGTATATATCTATTTTTTATCAGGTATGGTAGGACGAAGAGGATCGTACCTCGGTCATTCCCAAGGTAATGGAGCACCCCGTCCAGGTAGAGGTTTCACCAGTGGACGTACTGCTCCTCTGTTATCGGATGATAGTTCATGACCCTTATCTTCGAGTACTCCAGTGTACCGACCAGTCACATCTCTGACTGCATCGACAATACGTGGCATTACTCATGGGACTGGCAGTTCCAGGCCTGAGACTACTACCCCGTCCAGCTTTCCTTCTGCTAACGGTCCTATGCAGACGGAGGAGCAGATGGTGGAGGTCAAACCTACTCCATCTCCATATCAGAGTAATCTCCCAAGTGCCCCTCTAGACGAGACGAGAATGGAGATTTGGTCCGACAGCCTACAAAGTAAGTTCATTAGTTAATATTAATTTATACAAATATCTATAAATTCATGAATATAATTATCGTTGTATAGATATCGTCCTCCGTCGATTCAAAGGGCATTGGGGATATTTCAAAGGTTGGATCAACTACTCGGATGCCTCAGACGAGAGGAAGGCATTCTGGTTTGCCCACTTCAAGGTAAATAAAGTATATTGATTTTAGTATTAATCATCTTTTATGCATATAATATAACTAACTATTTTAATTTTTCTAGAAAACATATTTTTATCTACAACACCGAGCTGAGATGATCAAGAAGCAATTTCATGTCATTGCCTTTAAGTTGATCCGTGATGCGATCGACAACCAGAAGGCTCGAGAGCGCTCCAAAAGACTGATCCAAGGTTGGATCACGCCTGAGCAGTGGACTGCAATGACCGCTAGATTCAACGATCTTATGTACAAGGAATGGTCGGAGAAGGCAAAGGCGGCTAGGACAAAGGCAGGGAAGTTCTGTGGTAGTTCGATTCCCATGACGGAACATTTCCGTTACCTGGTATATATATTATTTAATAAAAAAGGAATAAAATATTTAATTTTAATAACAAACAAATTAGTTTTAACAAATACAGAGGGGTGAGGACGCCAACATGGTAACCTTCTTCCTGGCCACCCATCGAAAGAACGAAAAGATCATCGATGATAGGGCCCTGCAGAGCTATGTAAGTATAAACACCCTAAAATTTTGTCTTACTTATTTTGGTTTAAAGACATATTTATTGCATTGATGGATATATATATATATATATATATATATATATATATATATATATATATATATATATATAAACACCAAATGATTGGATTACTAATTAACTTTATAATTTAGTAAATATTAGGAGAATTAAAATAAATGTATTTTTTACTTAATAAATAAAATAGAAATATAGTACAATTGATATTAATGAAGGTTATAAGTTAATAAAAGAAAGTAAAAGAAAAGAAAAAAGTAACCAAAAAGCTACATTCAACCAAACTTCTCCCATTCCTAACCTCCCATATCAAGACAAAACTCAAGTCCTTACCATCTTCCTCCTGGAGCCAAACCCACCGAGCTGTCGAGCTGCCGACCTGTGACACGTCCGCCTGTGAGCCGGCGGCCAGCGCTCCGTCCGACGATGACGCCGTTTAGCAGCACTCCGACAACGTCGTCCGCTGTCAGTCCGACCGGCAGCACCCTGTCCACCCGCAGTTCGAGGCCGACCAGCTCTCAGTCAGCCAAAGACCTTGTATCTTTGAAGCTATACGCACGTTTATCAGAGAAACCATTTTTGTAAGTTTACCTTCAATATTTTCCTACAGTACTTACAACGAGTTCTTCCAACAAAGAAGAACATATATGATATTATAGAAGTCTTTGCAATTCCTCTATGTAGCTACTACACTATTCACATAGGATAGTTAATATAACCAAAGTTATTTCTACTATTCACGTGTAAGCAAACCCAAAAAAGAAGATAGTTTACTAATTTATTTATTTTCATGTTGTGTCACTATCCCTCGTTGTCTCACTCTTACAGGAAGATGAAATGATTTCTCATTTCTTTTACAAACAACCACCTACCAAAGATAGGACTTAGTAAAAACAAATTTTGCATAGAAAATAGACGATTATTATAATTCTACCCACTCTTCACGTGAGGAAATGATATTTAATGATTGTAAGTATATAAATAAGCCCTTAAAACTTAGACTAAATTGTATATTACCCATCCCTTCCTTACACATGGCATAAATAAAGATTTGTATATAAGCCTTCACTATTCAATTAATAATATATAATAATAAATTCCCTATCGACCTAATTTCAATTTAACCAACCAAATTTTCTCACTCGTCAGATTGACACGAAACTTGAGTCATCGGACTCGTCAGGAGACGCTGGTCCTGTGACCCAAGTTTGGTGTAAATATGAGATTGTTGATCAGAATACCGTTTTACGGGCCCCACGGTCTCACTCAACGGACGATTTTGTTAACGGAATGTCAAAACCCAATTATGATAGTACAATTGTGTTCGGGGTGTCAAACTGTTTTGCGGACACTAATTTTGCAAAATTATGATATACTTGACACTAACACGTTGTTTGGTGCGACGCGGGCCACCTTTGACCCCGCGTTAACTTAAAATTACCAATTTGTCCTATGTCCAAACTTGGACGTGTGGATATCCATTTGTAGTTGTTTTTTTTTATTCTGAAATAGTTTGTGATATTTTTACAGCATCCGGAGGCACTTACGCATTTTCTAGGACTCTACATGATCATAGCCATACTACTGCTCAATACCCAGGCAAGTGTACCTTGCCATTGTTAGTTCTTGTTGTACTTTATTTTAGTAACTTTTCTTGCTTCATATTTAGCTTAGTTTATAGTTACTGTTTACGTAGGATCTTGTTGATACTTTATGTTCGAGCATATTCGGGTGTCAATGTCCGCACGTGAATTCTGGGCATTGACCTTAGACATAGCGTTGCATTGATTATCATGTTACTTGAGACACGATGGACCTAGGACACTGACATGATCATGGACAGAGTTCTAGACATGACAGATTCATGGTTTTGACTCTGTGATAGACTACATGATTACTTACTTGACATTGTTAGTGTTACCTGACATGACCTGATAGAATAGAACATAGGGTGGGAAGAACATAGACTGACTCATCAAACAACTTTATAGATATATGTTAGTCATTGTCTCTATAGCCAGGACATGGTTGTTACCCATACTGTTTACTGTGGTCTCTGTAGCAGAGCTTCAGTATTTGCTGTACGCCTAAGGTCTCCCGAAACGTTGCCTTTAGCATAGTTAGCCCGATGTATAGAGTTGTTTCTCACTTGTATTTCACTTAGATGGATTCTCGTAGTTACCCTTTTCATATCTATTCTTACTACATTCATTACTATCACTTGGCATGTTGTATTTTGTACCTTGTTATGTTCCTCGAGGACATGGTCATCTCCACCAGGTGTAGGCGAAGAGGCATATACTGAGGTCTACGGATCAGGTGCTGTTGCAGGAGACGTACCTACACAGGAGGACGAGTTTGTGCCAGAGGACTTTGCCTGAGTATGTAGTTCATCCATCTTTGGATGATTATTTCTTAGACGGCTGGCACACTTTTGAACCGTTTTGAAGCCTGTACAATTACATGTTCAAAAAAAATTAAATAAATAACATATATATATATATATATATATATATATATATATATGGGTCCGGATCCAGAGACTCGTTCGTAGAGTGCTGCAGGAGTTCCGTCCCTCCTGTATCATCGGATCGAGCGGTCCGCGTAAGTCCCGTCCCCCCTGCATCATCGGATCGGAGGGTCCACCTAGGACGCGTGTGCCCGCTCGATCCAATGACGGGGCTCTAGATCCACTCACACACACACACACACACACTAGTCCGGATCGGAAGCCCCTTCTCCGGAGCCTCCGACCGTTGGAACGAGCAGACGCCCGCACGGACCCCCCCGATCCGATGGTACAAGGGGACTCTCAACAAATATATATATATATGTTGAGAGTGGATTTGAACCCATGCCCTTTCGGACCAGAACCTTAATCTGGCGCCTTAGACCAACTCGGCCATCTCAACTTGAAGTTTAACCATTTGTTGAGTTGTATTTAATTAGTAGAAAGCAGGAATATCCTGTATTTAGAACTTAGTAATTTTTAGTTTTTTTTCAAAAGATCCCAAAAGTTTTCTTGTTATTTGGACTATTACACAAGAAATATTTCTACTTTAATTGCCACGCTTATTTGTTGAAATTTGGGCTCATTCTTATTCCAAGTCATGTATCACAAGTAAATCGTAGGCATTTGTGATGGCAATTTTTCTTTCATACTACAAGTATACATATGCAAATATTTTCTTTAGTAATTAATTAACTACTATATATTTAAATATTAAATAGAAATAAATTTTGTATCCATTCTAATTGAGATTATGAATAAGATTTGAAAGAGCAAATGACGACCTCTCTTATTACTTTTTTTGTTTAAGTAATTACCTAGTTTTTTCAATACATTTAGTGGATGATTTTAATTATTATAGACATGTAAGAGCATATTTGTACAGTAAACCCCTCCCGATGACTTTAATTGGGAGAGTAATTTTTTTGTTCAAATTTGTGGAATAATAGAGGAATATACATTTATGCAAACATTAGAAGGATCTCCGTCAACACTTAAACTTTGCTACTATAAATAGGTAGTGTTCTTTGTCCGTCTGGAGAAATTAGCTTGATACCTATATGATCATATAACAAAATATTTCTTATGATAAACTAAGGGAGCTTTTGGTATGCAGATTTTTTTTTCTGGATAGATTTATGGGGGAATACTCATTCCTATGTTTGGTACGGATTATAAAAATTTATTTTCGGACATTCTGAATGTTTGGATAAATAATTTACCCATAAAACATGATAATCATATTCCTTAATAATAAGTGATTGAGTATATTTTTTTAACATGGTAAATTTCCTTTTTCGCTTTTTTTCCCTACTTTTTTTTATCCTTTTTTGTTTAATACTATTTGAGTTATTTAAACTAACCTTCCCTATATTTTCGGTTTATTAAACGGACCTCCTTACTTTAAAATTAATTATACGGATCTCTCCTCCCATTTAAGTTGGAAGGGTGGTTAGTGTAATAATCATTTACGTTAAACATAAAACATGGGGGGGGGGGGGGGGGGGGGGGGGGGGGGGGGCTAGTGTAATTATTTTCAAAATAAGAGAGGTCCGTTTTAAACCGAAAATATAAGAGAGGTTAGTGTAAATAATCCTACTTTTTATTTATTTTCAATTATTTTTTATTTTAAAAATGTTTTTTTAAGGTTTTTCTCTTTTAGTAATCTTTTTTAATTTGTTTCTAAGATGGTTTTCTTTTCTTTTAAATTGTATTTCATTTTGAAAATATCATTTTCCGTTTTGTTTTCTCTAAACTTTTTCCTTTTTTTTCCTTCTTTTTTTTCACAATTTCTTTTTATGGATTGGGTTTGTTTCACATAGGATAGGATTTGAACCGTATTCTGTTGAATACTAACATATCACCTTAGCCAACTACGTTATTAAAAATTTCTAACAAAAGTAATAACTATTAAATATATTTAATCAATAATAAAAATGTTATACCATTTATATAAACTACATATTCTTAGAAAATATTTATTTATTCACGAAACATAGGAAAATAAGTTTTTGAGAAAATTTAATTTTTAAAAAAATTAATTTTTGAAAATATAGAATTTTTGACTATATAGTATTTCTGCATATCAAACACTCCGTAAATAATACAAGTTGTTACGAGCAATTATTAAATAATTTTAAAACAGGACCATGTGATACTTAAAGTCTATAAAAATTTTAACAAATAATTAACTATTCAAGAGGGGATGAGTACAATTAAAGAAGTATGCTCTATTTTCCTTGATAACTAAAAAGCTATATGTTAAAATGTAGCATTCGAAATCTCTCCCACTGTGAATGCTCTTAGCTCCTAAGAAAAAAATTCATGAACATGAAAAAAACATAAATACTTTCTTTGAGAAGTTAATCATTTTTTCTCCTAAGAAAACACTCCCACATGTGTCCCACACATCCTATGTGCACATCTCAACACAAGCAAAGCATTATATTGAGATATTTGGTGTAGTCAATGTGGGAATATCTTTCTAGTCTATTTGCAACAACACCAACATTTGTGCCCTTGTAGATCAATACGATAGGTTAGATATATATGCCAACTTGATCAACTGTTTATCTCTGTTCTTAGCCGATTGTACGGATCCAATGTAACTGAACTCCCCTATAATTTGGTTTGTTAAGTCATGAACAAACGTAATTCTTTTTCTATTTTCTTTTTGTAGTTTAGTGATGTTTAGCGACGACTAGCAACGAGGATAGACGTCGCTAGCCTGTATCGCATACGTCGCTAACAGTCGCTAGACGTCGCTAATTTGTGGAATTCGCCATGTTATCAAAGTAGTCACTAAACGTCGCAAATTACGTCGCTAATTTGCGGACATGGCAAAATTTCCCATGTCAACATTTTATTCACTAAACGTCACAAATTATATCGCTAACTTCTGAACTATCTGCGACATTTAGCAACGAAAAGATACGTTGCTGATTAGCAACGTCTCGTCAGTAACGTCGCTATCCACTTAAAAATAGCGGTGTCAATCCGTCGCTAACATACGTCGCAATATCGACCAATAGCAACGTTTTTGTGTTAGCGACCAGGAAATACGCGACAAAAAAATTTATCGCTAATTTCAAACAGCGACGTTTGCTTACACTTTAGCGACGTTCTTAGGCGTCGCTAAAGTGACTAATTTTGGTAGTGCCTTGTGAAGAACCAGACATTTTATAGTCGGTCCAAGCACAGACTCAGTATCATTGGATACGGGATGTAGTTGAGAAGAAGAATGCGACGCTTTAGAAGGTTCATAAAGATGACAATGCAACAAACATGTTCACAAAGGTTCTTCCAAGAAAAAAGTTCGAGTACTGCAGGAGGATCGTCGGGATGACGATCCCCTCCACATAGTTGTGAAGGAGAGATTTGTTGGAGTGGATGGGATTCCCAACCTATGTAGAAAATACTCCGGAGTCGGATTGGGTATTCATATATATAATAAAAATATTCCAATAGATTTGGTATTTCTATATATAGTACTAATATCTCAATGGAGTTGGATTGTGTATTCCTATATATAATAAGAATACATCAATGGTTTAGATTGAGTATTCTTACATATAGTAGCATACCTCATTTAGTTGTGGGTTTGAGACTATATATACTAGATGTTTCCTCACCCTAAAATATATCTCAAAAAAAAGTAAGCTAGAGTGCTTTACAATATTTGAGAGAAAGAAATGATTGAAGGCTACTGTGAAGGAGAGATCGCTTCAAATAATTTTTCGACATCTCTTATTCTTCGGAATCCGCAATCAAATTTTCTTCTTTCAAGTGAGTTGTGGTGATCCGTTCGAATCGGGAGGAGATTGTAGAGGGTATCTTCTCTTTATTTCATTAGTGGAGGTTATTCAGGGTTGGACTCCGCTCGTAACACAGTTTGTTTCATCTGAGTTTTCCACGTAAAAATTTCTGTATCAGCAATTTTTGTTTCGCATTTTTGGTTTGTGTGCTTTTGTTCGGTTCTCTCGCAGGACTCTCTAGTTTTGGTGAACGTTTTTCCTGCTTTATTCCCAACAATGTTTTTATACCTTTCCATGAATTAATAAAATCTTCCAAAAAGTGCATACCTTTCCCTGAGTTGATAAAATGTTCCAAAAATTTATGCTTTCTCTGTGTCGTGTTGTTTCATGCCTATATTGGACATGACACGAAATATAATACTGACATGATAAAACCAGTGTCATGGCTGTTGAAGAAATAATCTTATTTTTAATGTAAATTAGTATTACTGAATCTCGGATTATGCTCAAACTATCACACTAAGCCTACAAATGTTTATGTTAGGTGATAATATGAGCAGTGTGTTAGAAATTTATTGTACCATGTCGATTCATGAGATGAAGAACATAAATAAATTGCGAAAGCGTACATAAATCCATTGCTAGGCTTGATGGATCTTGAAATGATCGTCTCTTTTGTTGGGTTCGATCTTCCAACTTGCTACGTGCCACTCCCAGTTCCCAGAATACGTATTTTAATACATGTACTGTTTGAATATATTTATTTAATATTTATCATGCATTTGTTATGTATTTAATTCTTTTAATTTATTCTATAATTTCATGCTAGTTAATTTTTTGTATTTTTATTTTTTGCTTTTGCTTCAGCACTTGGTTTAGCTGGGTTCCTCATGATAAGGGGTGGATGTCCTAGATCTTGTAGGAAGGAATGGGCGGTGGAGATTTGGACTTGGCTTGATATTTATCCCCTTTTACTTTTCTCTTTCTTCATTACTCTCATTTACTTCTTCTTCATCCTCTATTACTCCCCCACCAACCTAGAAAGCTTAGGCAAGTACAACTTGCTTCATGATGGATCTCAAGTATTATTGTTCCATTCTTTTCCTTACTTGATTTCAAGTCTCTTTAGAACTTGGAGTTCTAGTTTTCATGGGTGTATGTTTGTAGATCTAAGTTTATGTTACTTTCAATTTTTCTTGGTTTTGACCTATCAAACTTTATTGTTTTAAAAATCTAGTTGTTCTATGTTGGAGAGAATTTCATTCTACCCTATTTTGACCTATGGAAGACCAGATTTGGGCTTGGATTGTTAGATTAGGAAGTCTGGGAACCACCAACTTCCCAGGTTCTTCTTCTCGGAAAAGTTGGAGAAGAAGAACAGTGCCTGCTGCATGACCTCTTCATGCGGCTTCGTTTTGGCCGCATAGGCATCCAGTCTTCATGCGGATCCTTTTTGGCCGCATAGTCATCCAGTCTTCATGCGGCTCTGTTTTAGCCGCATAGGCATCCAGTCTTCATGCGGCTCCGTTTTGGCCGCATAGGCATCCAGTCTTCATAGGCTCCTTTTTGGCCGTGTAGGCATCCAGTATTCATATGGCTGTCCCCCTAGGCTCCACATGGCTTTGATTTGACCCTGCCGCATAGATGGGCATCCATCTACTACCACACGGGATCCTGATTTGACCGTGCCGCATGTCTACCTCTAGCCTTGCCGCACAAGCCTCATGACTTCCCCTGGCCGTATGCTGTATGGCCCTTGGCTTCCGGGCCGCATGGGATCCTGACTTTCTCTGGTCGTACAGATGGATACCCCTTACCCTGCCGCATAGATGGGCATCCATCTCCTGTCGCCTTTGGACAGTTTCTTGTCCCGAATTGACATTGATTATTACCTTGACTAATGATTGATCTTGCGTTCCTAGCTGGAACTAAGAGACTGGCTAGTCGTCTTATTGAATTGAATGAGACGCGTTCATGTATGAACCATGAACCATTACGATCGAGTAGTCGATCCGAACATTGGCATATGGACACATGTTAACTTCTATTTTTTTTTGCAAAAGCAGCATGTGTGTTTTACAGTCAAGGCATGATTATTCTGTGGCTAGGTTTGATTTATTGTATTATGCTATGCAAGACCTACAACCTAACTACACGGACATCATTGTAGAGTTGTGCATATCGTACTCTGTACGGAAGCACTCATTCTGAATGACCATGATCCACGGCATGAGATTTCAATCAACATAGGGACTATTAAGCTAAATAAAATAATGATTGCATGAAGAGAATGGATTTTCGAGTTCTTACATGGCTGCCATCTTTGGGACAATTAGTGCTCCGACATGTCGGCTGGTTCCCACAGATACTGCAAATCTACCACACGGGCAGGGAGTGGTATCTGCTTATACAGTTATATATACTGATGACGGGCGTCCTGTTGGGACTCGTCTAATTCATGATTGACACAATTGATTATTGGATTGACTAGCCTTGCTTGTACATAGTAAGAACTGAGGAATCTCTTATTGCATGTTCCCAAGACAACTTGGAACTTACAGTTAGCAAGCCGTAGTAGTTGTATTGCCGTTTAAATTAATTTGTTTGTGTACTGTACCTACTCTGTTAACTACTGAGATGAGCAGAATGTCAGGACATGACGGGTCAACTTCTGTCCTTGTTTGGTTGGAAAGTTGGCTTGAAGTGTCGTGATGTTGTGTGAACCCCAGTAGCAAGCAGAGATCTATTTATCATATTCTTAACTCTTATCACTGTTTCTAGTTCCTCTTATCGTGCTTCCTTGCGGTACTTGCTATTAGAGGTCTAACCTCTCTGGTTTTGTATGGCCAGATTTAGAGCCGGTTCCCGAGGACTCAGCTTACTTCTACCTCCAAGATGGTCAATACTAGAGGGATGATTACAGGAGGACACGAGTGGGCTTCTTACTTCCCTGCTCGTTTTACTACTTACTTTATATTTTGTCGCTTGGCACCGACATGTTAGTCGGATAGTCTTGTACTTACTTTTATATAATTATAACTAAGTCAGACTGCAGCTGATAACGATTGTGTATACCTTGTTATACTATCTGGCTATGTTTTGTACAGCCAGATCTCAAGAACATTTTAACTGAGCGTTTGGGACGCCTTACTGTTTTATCTTACATGTTCTCTATTATTGCTTCTTGTTTGAATGATTAAGACAATAGATGTTGAGTGACCATAGTGAGACTTTCATGTAGTATATACCCCCTCGTCGTTAGACAACATTGATCGTATTATACGGTATTCATCTACCCGTAATACATAGCTGGCTGAGTCATTCTCCCGCTCTCCGGTATTCCGGTTCTGGGGCGTGACAAGGTTTTAGTGGTGGCCCATGCAGGTCTGATTTTAGACTTGTGGGGTGTTTTAATTTATAGGATGTCTCAATCATACATGTTTTCCTCTTGATCTCATGATTCGTTATTCTCGACCCTAGCTTGACATTCCAGTATCCTTTGACTTCATTGATCTTTCCTGTCCGATCGTTTGATCATTCTCTTGTCTCTTTTCTTATGGGCGCTTCGTCCGCATCTGTTAGAGCTGGACAGCAACAACAAGGGCAACATGAACAGCGAGTCCATGTTGTTCAGCAACAAGGGCCAGTACTACCTTAAGAGACTATCCAAGAAGAGGTGATAGTGGAACCTACAGCTGGACCGCAGTATCCGGAGGTTCCAACACTTCCACCTACCCCTATGGCAGTAGACACACCAGCCCTTCTGGAAATCATAAGAGGGATGTTGTCTACTCATCAACATCAGATATTGACCAAGCAACACATGCACACTCAGCTGCAAGAGCAGAATGTATTGCTCAACCAAGGGTTGCAAACGGCTTTGGAAAGGAGAGTGAGGACTGTTTCAGGGGCGTCAACCAGATTTTGCAAGTACAACCCCTGCCGTTTCGAGGGCACGAAAGATGCCATTTTAGCGGATGCATGGCTTAAGGACATCGAGGCTATTCTGAAAGCGACGAAGGTACCGACGGAAGAACGTGTGGATCTAGTAAAGTTGTTGCTTTAGGACCTCACACGTGATTGGTGGAAATCAGAAGAAGTAGGCATCAGACGTCCTGTTGCTTGGAACGATTTTACTCCAAGATTCAAGACGAAGTACTATGGAGTGGTGGCACAGTTCGAGCTACAATAGAAGTTTATCAACCTCAAGCAGGCTGGCAAGACAGTGGATGCTTATGCAGCAGAGTTCTACAGACTGAGTAGTTTCACCCCGGAAGATGTTAGCAACGAAGAGCCAGAGGGCTATGGGGTATCAACAAGGGTTTCATCTTGAAATCTTGCAATTGATAGAGGGGTACAACTACCAGATTTTTAATGAGGTATTAACGGCATCCCGGAGGCATGAGATCACCATCCAGAGGATCACATCTAGGACTGGAGGTCAGAAGAGATCTCACAATTAGATTGAAGGAGGAGGGGGAGCAGCACCCCGAGTTACAGCACAACCCCCTAGCATTCGTATTCACGATATGGCAATGTGAGGGCCAGCACCACCAGCAAGGCAACAACAGCAACAGAGGAAGAACCAGCAACCCCCAACGGGCTGCACTTATTTTGGGAAGGCAGGGCACACTAGAGAGGTCTGTCGGGCATTAAACAGACAGTATTTGATATGTGGAAGTCCAGATCATCGAGTTTCCACCTGTCTTATGAGTTTGAGGTCAGAAGGACTAGCGGTAGCAGTGAGACCGTTGGCACAACGTCCGTTAATGTCACAGGCTCAGATGTTTCGGCAGCAAGGACCGTCGATGCAGCAGCAACAACAAAGACCACCCCAGCATCACCAAGGCAGGGGCCAACAGCAGCACCAGGCTAGGCCGCAGTATGGAAACCAACAAGGAGGCCGAGGGCAGGCATTTAATATGTCCTTGGAAGAGGCATTGGCATCGGAAGATATTATGGCAGGTAACATTTTTGTTGCCTCATATCCCGCAGTAGCATTGTTTGATTCAGGAGCATCCCACTCATTTATATCTGCACAAATTGTGTCACGACTAGGAATAGAATTCGAGGCATTGCCAGGGAGGTTGAATATACTCACTGGTAATGGGCTCGTAGGAGTTAGTAGAGTTATTCTAGCATGTAGAGTTGTAGTGTGCGGGCATTCCTTTCCCGCCAGGTTGATAGAATTTTCTATGAGGAATTTCGACGTTATCCTAGGCATGGACTGGCTGAAGGACAGTTGTGCCATAATAGATTATCGTAAAGGGCGTGTATCTTTTAATATTTTAGGCATGGAGCGATTTACCTTAGTCAGATCAGTAGCAACTCAACAAGAAGAAAGAATAGTAGCGGTAATAGAAGAAGTTCAAGTTCTGAAGATAGTTGAAGAGTTTATTGACGTGTTTCCCAGGAACTCCCAGGTCTACCACCCATTAGAGATATTGAGTTTAGTATAGAATTGCTACCTGGAACTAAACTGATATCGGATCGAGTTATAGAATATCAGATTCAAAGCAGGCCAAGGTGTACCAGCACATAGAGGAACTGAAGGAGAAGATGTTCATTCAGGTTAGCGAATCACCATAGGCAGTAGCAGTGGTACTTGTAGGGAAGAATGATGGGTCATCAAGATTGTACATTGACTACAGAAAGCTCAACGCAAAAACAGTAAAGAACAATTACCCATTACCAAGGATCGACGACCTGTTTGATCAATTGAGTAGAGCAAGGATTTTCTCCAAGATAGATCTTCGGTCAGGGTATCATCAAGTAAGAGTTCGGAAAGAGGATATTCCCAAGACAGCATTTAGGTCGAAGTACGGGCATTACGAATTCTTAGTAATGTCTTTTGGTTTAACCAATGCTCCAGCAATATTTGTGGATTTGATGAACCACATCTTTATGCCGTACTTAGATCGATTTGTTGTTTTTTTCGATGACATTCTCGTATACTCAGCTAGTAAAGAAGGGCATGAAGATCACCTCAGGAAAGTGTCGCAGGTTCTGAGAGGGAACCGGTTGTACGCCAAGCTCAGCAAGTGTGAGTTTTGGACGGATCATATTTCATTCTTGGGACACATCATATCAGGGGCTGGAGTAGCAGTGGATCCTAAGAAGGTAGAAGCAGTAGAGAGTTGGCCAATGCCTAAGACCGTAGCTAATGTGCGTAGTTTCTTGGGATTGGTAGGATATTACCAAAATTTTGTATCAGACTTTGCAAGACTCTTAGCACCCATGACCTGCTTGACACGGAAGGATGTGCCATTCGTCTGGTCGGTAAAATGCCAGGTATCATTTGAGAATTTGAAGCAAAAGTTGATATCGGCACCTATTCTTACATTACCGGTTGGACCCGGAGGTTTTACTGTATATTGTGACACGTCAGGAAAGGGACTTGGGTGTGTCCTAATGCAACATGGAAAGGTGATAGCGTATGCATCTAGGCAACTTAGAGACCACGAGAAGAATTATCCAACTCATGACTTGGAGTTGGCGACAGTAGTATTTACTTTGAAGCTATGGAGGAATTACTTATACGGTGATCGAGTGGACATGTACACAAACCACAAAAGTCTGAAGTACATCTTTACTCAGAAGGAACTGAACATGAGATAGAGAAGATGGTTAGAGTTGATCAAGGATTACGACGTGGAGCTTCAGTATCATCCAGGCAAGGCTAACGTGGTAGCAAATGCTCTTAGCAGGAGAGGTAGCGCATTTACGTTGACATCAAAAAAAATATTTTAGAAGATCTTCAGGAGATGGGCATCGAGGTTATACTTTTTAGTGATGTAGGAATTCTGGCAAGTCTACGAGTTCAATCCGACTTAGTAGACAGGATCAAGACAGCTCAGGCACAGGACCCAAGGATTCAGAATCTTAGGACAGAATGTGAGTCAGGACTCAGGAAGGAGATAAAAATTCACGAAGATGGCACACTTAGATTTGGATCACGTCTATGTATGCCAAGTGGAGATATCAGACAGGAGGTTATGGCAGAAGTCCACAGTTCTCAGTATTCTATACACCCTGGAGGGACCAAAATGTACAAAGATATCAAGCAGCACTTTTTGTGGAACGAAATGAAGAGAGAAATAGCTAAATTCGTTTCTCATTGCTTGATACGTCAGCAAGTGAAGGCAGAACAACAGAGGCAAGCTGGATTATTGTAACTGCTTCCTATCCCGAAGTGGAAGTGGGAACATATCACAATGGACTTTGTGACCGGTTTACTGAGATCACCAAGTGGTAAGGATGCTATTTTAGCGATCGTAGATCGGCTTACAAATATGGTACATTTTTTCCTTTTAGAGTAGGGCAATCTACAGAAAAGTTGGCAGAGTTGTATATGCAGCAGATACTCAGGCAACATGGGGTCCCTGTCAGTATTGTGTCAGATAGAGATACCTGTTTTATATTATATTTTTGGAAGAGTTTACATCATAGCCTGGGTACCAAGTTAAGATTTAGTACGGCTTACCACCCACAGATGGACGGGCAATCAGAAAAAACAATTCAGACTTTAGAAGATATGTTACGAGCTTACACCCTAGATTTTGGAGGATCTTGGGAGAGTTACCTGCACTTAGTCGAATTCTCGTACAACAACAGTTATCAAGCCAGTATCTAGATGGTGCCATTCGAAGTACTATATGGTAAGAAGTGTAGGTCGCCACTTGTATGGGATAATATCGGAGAGAGAAAGATGTTAGGCCTAGAGATGATTGTTCAGACGGTTGAAGTGGTTAAGGGGATTAGAGAGCGACTTCGAGTTGCACAAGATCGACATCGTCATTGGACAGATCTGTATTGTAGGCCGCTAGAATTTTCTGTTGGGGACCACGTGTTCTTGCGGATCTCACCTACTCGTGGAGTCATTAGATTTGGCGTTCGCGGGAAGTTGAGTCCGCGATACGTAGGCCCATTTGCTATCCTTGATAGGGTAGGCGATGTTGCTTATCGTTCACCCCTTATACCTTCCTTACAAGAGGTGCATGATTGTTTCATGTATCTCAGTTGCGTAGGTATGTATCGGACCCAAGCCATATCCTCGATTATTCTGGGCTAGTTGTTGATACCAACTATCTTACGAGGAGCAGCCTGTGTCCATTTTGGACCGAAGGGAGAAGATACTCAAGAATCAAACAATTAGCCTTGTCCATGTTGCTTGGGTCATCACTCCTTAGGAGAGTCAACGTGGGAACGTGAGGATGATATTCGATCACGGTATCCGCACCTATTTGACTCACAAGGTATATTTCTTTTCGTGTACCTTGATTGTCTTGACTCCTCATGCTTATCACCCTATGAGTAGAAATTGTATGATGTCGTATATTGATAAATTTAGATATATTACTTGCTATTGATATTATAAGATGACTGCTTGCTTAAATTGCTTGTACTTAGATTAGTTTAGCTCTGATGTTTCTATCCTGCTGGGATTTGAAATTTTGAGGACAGAATTTTTATAAGGAGGGTAGATATGTCACTCCCCATTCCCAGAATACGTATTTTAATACATATACTGCTTGAATGTATTTATTTAATATTTATCATGCATTTGTTCTGTATTTAATTCCTTTAATTTATTCTGTAATTTCATGCTAGTTAATTTTTTGTATTTTTATTTTCTGCTTTTGCTTCAGCACTTGGTTTAGCTGGGTTCCTCATGATAAGGGATGGATGGCCTAGATCTTGTAGGAAGGAATGGGCGGTGGAGATTTGGACTTGGCTTGATATTTATCCCCTTTTATTTTTCTCTCTTTATTACTCTCATTTACTTCTTCTTCATCCTCCATTACTCTCCCACCAACCTAGAAAGCTTAGGCAAGTACAACTTGCTTCATGATGGATCTCAAGTATTATTGTTCCATTCTCTTCCTTACTTGATTTTAAGTCTTTTTAGAACTTGAAGTTTTAGTTTTCATGGGTGTATGTTTGTAGATCTAAGTTTATGTTACTTTCGGTTTTTCTAGGTTTTGACCTATCAAACTTCTTTGTTTTAAAAATCTAGTTGTTCTATGTTGGAGAAAATTTCATTCTACCCTATTTTGACCAATGGAAGACCAGATTTGGGCTTGGATTGTTAGATTTGGAAGTCTGGGAACCCCCAACTTCCTAGGTTCTTCTTCTCGAAAAAGTTGGAGAAGAAGAACAGTGCCTGCTACATGACCTCTTCATGCGACTTCATTTTGGCCGCATAGGCATCCAGTCTTCATGCGGCTCCTTTTTGGCCGCATAGGCATCGAGTCTTCATGCGACTCTGTTTTAGCCGCATAGGCATCCAGTCTTCATGCGGCTCCGTTTTGGCCGCATAGGCATCCAGCCTTCATGCGGCTCCGTTTTGGCCGCATAGGCATCCAGTCTTCATGCGGCTCCTTTTTGGCCGTATAGGTATCCAGTATTCACGCGGCTATCCCCCTAGTCGCATGGCTTTGATTTAACCCTGCCGCATAGATTGGTATCCATCTACTGCCGTATGGGATCCTGATTTGATCGTACCGCATGGCTACCTCTAGCCTTGACGCACAAGCCTCATGACTTCCCCTAGCTGCATGCTCCATGGCCCTTGGCACCCGGGCCGCATGGGATCCTGACTTCCTCTGGTCGCACAGATGGGTACCCCTTACCCTGCTGCATAGATGGACATCCATCTACTGCCGCCTTTGGACTGTATCTTGTCCCGAATTGACATTGATTGTTACCTTGACTAATGATTGATCATGGGTTCCTAGCTGGAACTAAGAGACTGGCTAGTCGTCTTATTGAATTGAATGAGACATGTTCATGTATGAACCATGAACCATTACGATCGACTAGCCGATCCGAACATTGGCATAGGGATACATGTTGACTTCTATTTTTTCTGCAAAAGCAGCATGTGTATTTTACAGTCAAGGCATGATTATTTCGTGGCTAGATTTGATTTGTTGTATTATGCTATGTAAGACCTACAATCTAACCGTACGAGCATCGTTGTAGAGTTGTATATATCGTACTCTGTATGGAAGTACTTATTCCGAATGACTATGATCCACGGTATGAGATTTCAATCAACATAGGGACCATTAAGCTAAATAAAATAACGATTGCATGGAGAGAATGAATTTTCGAGTTCTTACATAGCAGCCATCTTTGGACAATTAGTGTCCCGACATGCCGGCTGATTTCCACAGATACTGTAAATCTGCCACACGAGCAGGGAGTGATATCTGCTTATACTATTACATATACTGATGACGGGCGTCCCACTGGGACTCATCTAATTCATGATTGGCGCAATTGATTATCTGATAGACTAGCCTTGCTTGTACATAGTAAGAACTGAGGAATCTCTTATTGCATGTTTCCAAGACAACTTGGAACTTAGAGTTAGCAAGCCGTAGCAGTTGTATTGTCATTTAAATTGATTTGTTTGTGTACTGTACCTACTCTGTTAACTACTGAGATGAGCAGAATGTCAGGACATGACTGGTCAACTTCTGTCCTTGTTTGGTTGAGAAGTTGGCTTGAAGTGTCATGATGTTGTGCGAACCCCAGTAGCAAGCAGAGATCAATTTATCATATTCTTAACTCTTATCACTGGTTCTAGTTCCTCTTATTGTGCTTTCTTGTGGTACTTGCTATTAGAGGTCTAACCTCTATGGTTTTGCATGCCAGATTTAGAGCCGGTTCCCAAGGACGCAGCTCACTTCTACCTCCAAGATGGTCAATACTAGAGGGATGATTATAGGAGGACACGGGTGGGTTTCTTACTTCCCTGCTCGTTTTACTACTTACTTTATATTTTGCCGCTTGGCACCGATATATTAGTCGGATAGTCTTGCACTTACTTTTACATAATTGTAACTAAGTCAGACTGCAGCTGTTAACGATTGTGTATACCTTGTTATACTATATGGCTATATTTTTTACAGCCAGATCTCAAGAACATTTTGACTGAGCATTTGGGACGCCTTACTGCTTTATCTTATATGTTCTCTATTATTGCTTCTTGTTTGAATGATTGAGACAATAGATGTTGAGTGACCATAGTAAGACTTTCATGTAGTATGTATCCCCTTGTCGTTAGACAGCATTGATCGTATTCTACGGTATTCATCTACCCGTAATACGTAGCTGGCTGAGTCATTCCACCGCTCTCCGGTATTCCGGTTCTGTGGTGTGACACTACGACCCTTAATGACAAAGAGGAATCCGAATCCTTTGTCCATCTCTTTCTGTTGATGGGGATGCAGAAGAAAAAAAAAAAGAAAACCTCTCTTTTGGTCGCCGTGTAAGTTGGGGACCATAACCCTAATGAATACATAAATTTATATGTTGTAATATTTCTAATTTGGCTCCTCATCAAATTAGATTATCTCCGGTATCTACACATTAATTCCACGACAATTATACCCTTAAGCCAATTTTTAAATAGACCACTTTAATTTGGCTTAATTATTTAGATAGTCCAACACAATTAATTTTACATATGTGGCCCCATATTATTGAATAATCCAATAATCTTCCGCTGGACCACATATGTAACCTTATAATTGTGTTAACCTTAGTGAGCTCATAAATTGTTATCGTAATCCTTAGGGTATATCCAGACAATCTCGTCCATTAACCATATCAACATAGGATCAAACCGGCCTTCGTCACATATAGCGTAACTAAACCACCAATGGTCACAAATACCAATATTACTAAACGACATAGATCAATCATTGATGCGTAGCATAGAAATTACACGCAATGTGATCAATACATGTCTATTTCCAATTGGTCCTCCTTAACTTTAGTGAGATCATTACTTAACATAATGAAAACAGAATGAACTAAATTTTCCATATATCTGATCAGATAAATATCCAAAATACTTTAATACATAAATGTGTCCAAAGCCAAACAACACACAAATACATAAAATACAAACTCCCACTGTATTGCCATATTCTTAATTAAGATAACACACTTATGGGCAGTATGCTCATGAAAGACCCTGGGTGATAATGCTTTTGTGAGCGGATCCGCTAATATGGAGTTTGTCCTAATGTGCTATATGGACACTTTTACCATTCTGAATTCTTTCCTTCAGAACTAAAAATTTTATGTCAACATCCTTTGACTTATACAAGTTCTTGTTGTTATTAGAATATAGTACTACTGATTTATTATCACACCATAATTTATGTGGTCTTTCAATACCATACTGTAGGCACAGCCTTGTGACAAAATTTTGTAACCATATTTAGATGCCCCATAGCATGTTGTAAACCTTGCTGCCATGGTGGAAGAAATTATGTGTGCATGTTTGACACTCATCCAAAATATATCTCCATTAGTCAGCATAACCTGATGTGGATCTTCTGCTGTGTTGGCATCCAACAAAATCGGAGTTGGAATACCTTATGATCTCCAGAATTATCCGATCTCCTACAAAGAGCATATAATTTCTTGTTCTCTATTAATTACGTAAGTAGTTTGGCTGCTACCCAATGATCCATCCATATTTACTGAAATATATGCCTAACATCCTAATATGTACGCAATATCCTGACGCGTACATACTTGAGCATACATTAGACTCCCTATAACTGATCATGAAGAAAAAATCTATTATATTTTCTTAATTTTAAGGCTAACCTTAGGACACTTGATTGAGACCAAATTTGTCTCCTTTAACGATAGGTGTCACCTGGTTTGCATTGAATACTTTAATCAATATATAAAACTAGAAAATTATTCCTACTCCCACTGGACTTGTGATACACACAATCTCCAACAGTGTTCATCTCAAAACCAAACGAGATAATCACTTGAAGTACCTTTGACGAGAAGCTTGCTTGAGTTCATAAATAGATTTTGTCAATTTGCAAACCATATTCTTTGGGTCTTTCGACACAAAGTTTTCTGGATGCACCATATAAACTGTTTCATCAATGTCACCATTGAAAAATGTCGTTTTGACATCCTTTTAATGTAATTTAAGATCAAAATGTGCAACATGTGCTATGATTGTTTTAGAGGAGTTTTTCAAAGATACCGAAGAGAAAAACTCTTTAAAATTAATCCCAAAATTTTGAGTAAATTCACTAGCTACAAGACGTACTTTATACCTCTCCACATGACCCTTCGAATCCTTCTTGGTTCTAAATGTTTATTTGTAACGAACAGACTTCATACCTTTTGGAGTGGGACAAGTTCTTAAACTTTATTTTCTTGCATGGACTTATACTCCTTATTTATTATATCAATCTACTTTGAGAACTGGAATTTCTATGGCCTGACGGAAGTTGATTGGATTATCTTCCAGTATTCATGGTTTTCCTCACGTTCCTAGAGAAACATGACAATGCTATCCGAAATTATGTTTCTCCTTTCTCTGGTGGACCATCTTAATATTACCGGTTCTTGAGGTTGTTGAGTTTGTTCCTTAGGAATAATTACCTTATCTTGAATGGGGTGTCTCTACGTTATCGTTGTTAAGGTATCTCAACAATGACTTATAGAGGTAATTCGATATTGTCTTATTGAGGCTCCAAATTTACTTCTTGATCATGACAGGTATATAATCATGTACATCGTCAAAAGTAATAGTAGGAACCGTAATTGATTCCTTCTCAAAGACAATGATCCTAACTTTATTTCTCCTCCAAACTCAACATCCTCAAAAATATTATACTTCTCGTCTCAAAAAAAATTCTTAGTGTGGGATTGTATAATTATCAACCCCTTGATCTGTAGCATAACCAATAAAGTAGCTGCTTATAATTTAAATTTGGTCTGTCTTTCCATTACACATTCAATATAAACATTAAAATCTATAAAGTCAATGGAATCCAAATCTCATCAGACACAAATCGTTCAACTATATTTCTAGAAAGTGACCTAATGTTTATGTCATAATGAGAATAAAAAAAATATTGTTAATTTTGCGTTTAGTACCACATGACTTCACTTGCAAGATTTCATTTAAGCTGCAATAGTATCAAGTGAATATAGGTTATCATAAACCTTAAAAGAACCGCTACCAATAATATTTGAATTTAAAGATAAACTAAAATAATTGTTTCCAAATGAACAATGATAACCGGATTTGTCCATTAAGGAAACTAAAACTGAATTTCGCCTAAAGATGGTTATAAAAAAAGTCTATCAAATCCGAATAATAATTGGTTCCTAATAATAACCTAAATGTCCTATTGCTTCTATTTCTACCGAATTATCGTCACCCACATAGATGTATCTTTCACCATCAATTGACTTTCGGTAGCTCAAGTAACCTTGTCTAGAACACTAATGTGGGTAGTCGCACCAGAATCTAACCACCATGAGTTTCTTGGTACTAAAGCTAAATTAACCTCAGAACAGACCAAATTTAAAAATGTACTTTTCTTTATACGTCATGCATGGTACTTTGTACATTTTTTTCTTATGTGTCCTGCCTTATCACAAAAGAACAACCCTTAGTTTTATATTGTTGTTTCTTTTGAGCCGGACCTTTAGCAGCTATTGTATTCTTTTTTTTGTCCTTAAAGTTTATCTCATTAAACATGAAAATTAATTCTTATTGGAAGATATTTTAACAAAATTAACTGTAAAGAGAATAAAGCAACAAAACGGACATGCTCTATTTAATAACCAAATAATAAAATATAGTTAAACAAATTCAAATAATGGTGAATCCTATCTCAAGATACCTACTACATCATTAATATCAAGTCTTTGGACAGTGATATTAATTGTAAGTGGTACTCTTGGTGTAATGATCAAACGTTGACAAATAAGCCTATCTTTGAATTGGGTTATTATTCACATGTAAACCTTATAATTGTCACACATTTATCATCACAGGTATGTGTGCAATTCGGTCAAGTATTAACCTTCCTTTGGGTCGACTAATACTCGCATGAATTTACACACACAAACATCCAACATTCCTCATAGACTATCTACGCAAGAGAGGTCACTTTGGCGACATCTTGTTTCAATAGGTCTATTTAGAATATTAGAAAACTATTGCTAGTCACAAAAGGCACCCAAAAATTGAATGTTGACTAAATTTTACAAAACCGAATCATGTCCAAAACCTTATGTAGAGGCATATTTATAAGATTATTATTCAAATATAGTAATCAAAAGCATAAGCATAAATTTCAATTTGCCAAAATTTGAGCATTATTATCATAACAAAATCCATATAATAATCTATTGAAACTATGCATCCAGAGAACAACAACAAGTAGGACATAATTCAAATACTTTAAAATATATTGCAAATAATTTTGTTGTCCTTTCTATCATGAACTAAGGAGAGCCCTAAAGTAGAATCGGCATAAAAAAAAACTTTCTGACTTCAACCTGTTGTATTCCAAAGATTCTAAAATCCATGTCAAATTAGATAGGTACATGGGCGCAGATTTGGCTCTATAAAAATATTCAAAAGAATTGAAAAAATATGAAAAAATTCTAAATAATTCCGTACCGGAACTACTGAATCCATGTGTATCACAAAAAAAAAAATTATGACACAGTACAATATAAATTTGGACTATTAAATGGCTTAAAACATCATGCTCATATACAATATCATATTACGCATTATTGCTTCTTTCTATATTGCTACTGTTTGCAACATATTATAGTACATTTGTACTTTTGAATGGTTAAGACAGTAACAAACAAAATCTGTCAAGTCAATTACCACAGCAAAAAAAAGGAGGAAGAGAACATTGACTAAAGAACTTTGTTTGGTGTTTTAATATATGTCAAGTCCATTGCCGGAACAAAGTCTTGCTGAACACAAAGATCCCCTATAGTAGCTCATCGGAATCCAACGGCGATGGAGACCCTTAACCATACTCAAAGAAACCAAAGTCTTGCTTCTAAAGAAGATACAAGACAACATAACATCTAAGTCCGCCAGCCCCTTTACGGAACCCAATTTTTTTTAAAAAAATTTATTTTTGTGCTTCATAGGTTCAAAAGAAACTGTAGATTTAAAATTGGTGGAATATCATTAAAACTTTGAAGGAATAATCGAAACCCTAAATTAAATTAGATCGACTATTTTTTTTGAACACCAACAAAAATAAGATTGAATCTAAAAACTTCGATCTCATAAATCAAACAGGATGGCTCTGATACTACTTATTAGAAATTTATTGTACCATGTAGATTCATGAGATTAAGAACATAAATAAATTACGGAAGCGTACATGAATGCATTGCTAGGCTTGATGGATCTTGAAGCGATCGTCTATTTTGTTGGGTTCGATCTTCCAACTTGCTACGACCCTTAATGACAAAGAGGAATCTGAATCCTTTGTCCCTCTCTTTCTGTTGATGGGGATGCAGAAAAGAAAAGGAGAAAACCTCGCTTTTGGTAGCCGTATAAGTTGGAGACCATAACCCTAATGAATACATATATTTATATGTTGTGATATTTCGAATTTGGCCCATCATCAAATTAGATTTACCTCTGGTATCTACACGTTAATTCCATGACAATTATATCCTTAAGCCAATTTTCAAATATACCACTTTAATTTAGCTTAATTATTTAGATAGCCCAACACAACTAATTTTACATGTATGGTCTCATATTATTGAATAATCCAACACAATCCTCTGAAAAAACTCATCCTCTCTCTTCTAGTAAGCTCTTGAACTATCTGTGTGTGCACTTTAGCAGCAATGCTGATTGGCACGTTTTAAACAACTCTTATTTGTGCCCTTATAGATCAGTACGGGAGGGTAGATATGCCAACTTGATCAACTGTTACTCTGTGTTCTTAGCCGATCGTGTGGATCCAATGTAACTAAACTCCCCTATAATTTGGTTTGTTGAGGCACTTCTGATACTTATCGCATTCTGCCTTATTTGAACATAACTCGGAACACTCTTAATTAGAGTTCCAGAAAACACAATACTTCTTCTCATGTGGGAGCCTATGAAGAATTTAGACAGTGAAAAATGGGTGAGATGCTGATATATGTATCAATATATTATCATCAAATATAATCGTCTGGCACTTGTCCATTTGATTTGTCAAGGAAGTGTCATTTTCTTTGGAAGGACTGATAGTACATCCTACTTTTCTACTTTCTTTTCTACTGTTCTAGATATTCATGGTTGGTGAGCATGCATAAACGCGATACGTCATGGTCATGCTATTGGTTTGGAGTCAGGGTTCGCAGACTGGTTCACAAGTTTGGTTAGCGATACGCTTTAAAATTGTAATTGGAGCTATACTAGTTACTTGTTTCAAATTTGACTAGATAATTGTTCCATATACCGAAATAAAACCTTATGTAGAAAATAGAAAAACTCAGACTCATTACTTTAGTATTTCTTTTCTTTATTCAATAGATGTAACCTCTCCTCCCCTCCAAATATGAAATAACTCGAGAACTTGGTTGCCCAACCTTTGGTGCCTTTTGTGTAACACTGTTATGCAACCACGGAACACTCTCCAAGTTCCATCTAGACTAAGAAAAAAAAAGTCTATATGAAATTGGTAAGATTCGAGAGTCCAGAAGAAGAGGTAAGATAGACAGTTTGCCATAAGAAATTGCATTCTCTATCAACATAATCCAAAGAGTGCTGAGGCATTACATTCCCATAATTCTTCTGCGGTATAAGATGTATACATGTTGCGAAGGAATTGCATTTTCTGTTGGCATTACATGAAAATCTTGTTATCATAACAGGAAAAATGGTTTTTGTGTTTAATCTTGTCTTGATGGAGCCTAATTTTCGAGTGAACTGCGTATACCATTGGTTTCAATATACCAAATTCTTGAAGAACTTAATTTGGCATGCTTGATTATGCTTTTTTGTACCGTCGAAATGCAATTTTCTCTACTATCTGCTCGAGAAAGATTGTTGTCATTGAATCAACACTCTACCAAAGTCATGTTATCATTTTCTCAGCATCTATATATACTTATTGCTCATGTTATCTTCTTTACACATAACTGACAAATTGTTATTCCCAAAACAGATCTTTTGATGGAAAATGAAGATCTCGAACACTACCAAAATACACTCATTTAGCGACGGCTTTTTAGCGACGGAATTTTTCCGTCGGCATTAGCGACGGTTTCGTGGCCGCTCAGCGACTGATTACCGACTACACGCCTTTGCCATTTTTATTTTAATTTTAGGGGGAGGAAAGGTCGCACATCCGTCGCTAGAGTGTCGGTGTTATAGCGACGGATCTCCTGTCGACGCTACATAGTCGATTATTTGGCGAGATTTGTGTAGAGAATTGGCGGGACATATCTTCGACTACGTAGCGACGGATATTCAGTCGGATAATCAATAATAGCGACTACTTGGCGACGGATTATTAGCAGTCGCTATTCCGTCGCTAAATTTACGTTCCAGACTTAAATGAAAAGACGGAGGGAACTTTTAGCATTCCCTCCAAATTCAATCTCTCTCCTCTCTCTCTCTCTCTCTCTCTCTGTCTCTCTCTCTCTCTCGCGGCTTCAGTGAACGGCGACGGCGTCCTCTCCTCTCTCTCTCCCGAAGGTAATCCCCTCTCTCTCTCTCTCTCTCTCTCTCTCTGTGTCGCGGTGTCGACGTAGGGGCAGCGGGGGGCATCGGGCTTGGGGCGGGGGCGTCGGGGGCTGGGCGGATGGCTTGGGGCGGGGGCGTCCGGGCCTGGGCGGCGGGCTTGGGGCGGGGGCGTCGGGGGCTGGGCGGCTGGCTTGGGGCGGGGGCGTCGGGGCCTGGGCGGCGGGCTTGGGGCGGGGGCGTCGGGGGTTGGGCGGCGGGCTTGGGGCGGGGGCGTCGGGGGCTGGGCGGCTGGCTTGGGGCGGGGACGTCGGGGGATGGACGGCGGGCTTGGGGCGACGGGCTTGGGGCTGGGGCGTCGGGGGCTGGGTTGGGGCGTCGGGGGCTGGGCGGCGGGCTTGGGGTGGCGAGCTTTGGTCGGGGGCGGCGGGGGACTTTGCTTATCAAATTCATCTGAGTTTATATATTGGCTAAATAATGTGTTATCCATATTTGGTGTTATCCATTAGTTTGGTGGTGTTTGGATTAGTAAATATGAATATGGAGTTTGGGTTCATGGTGTATATGTTCACTGTGTCAAGGACAGTACGAGTTCTTCATCTGCATAAGTCAGTGTTTGGGTTCATGGTCTATACATCTAACTGTGATATACATATATATGTGCCTATTAGCATGCAGGACGGCTTGGGGTGTAATGTGTGATTGTAGACATGGTAGAAATTATAGGTAATTAATGCTAGTGTGACTAGACTAAGGTAGTGCTTGCTAGATAATAAGGACACTCTAGTATCCTAACCAAGTTAATTTTAGACTAGATATTTAGGATATAGCTACCATATCCTAGAAGTGGACTCTTGCAATTTAGAAATAGATAGATTGACTCAGTTTGGTATCGGTATCGCACTATCGGTATCGCACTATCGGTCAAGGTTCATAATCGGTATCGGAATCGGTTTCGGACTATTCCTATGAGTATTGGTATCGGCGATATCGATAGTATCGGCGGTATCGTATCGGAGTATCGGACTTTGGTATCGGAAAACAAATAATTATTAATAAATTATTTATATTTAAAAACATATATTTTATACATTTCGGCATAATTTTAAGTATTTCAGCGTTATTTCTTAGTAGTTTTGAAATTATATAAAATAGTAGTCACCCTTACCGATTGGTTTTGCCGAATTGACCAGAACAAAGACCCCCATTGTCGATATCGGTCAATATTTGGTATCGGTCGATATCGGATCGGAATATGCCAAACCGTATCGGTATCGGCCGTATCGGATTAGTATCGGTATCGCGCTATCGGTATCGAACTATCGGTATCGAACTATCGGTATCGGTATCGGTATTGCACTATCGGTATCGGTATCGCACTATCGGTATCGAACTATTAGTAACAACTGTATATTTAGCTTTTTCTCTTCTCGAGCTAGAATACTAGCGGATCCACCAGTTACATGATTATATACTAATTCTGTTTAGTTTGCCTTACTATACAGATTTTTACATCTAATCTGTGATGGATCGTTATTTCGTTGATCGTACATGGATGTACAAACGATAACACGAGAGCAGAATAGGCGTGAGTGACGATTTTCAGGCAGGCGTGGAAGTGTTTCTTAAGTATGCCATGAGCAAAGCTCAGTTTATGGACAGTAACAAAATCAAGTGTCCATGTCGTAATTGTCGCAATAGACATTATGAAGAAGTGGTGAGTGTAAGAGATCATTTGACCCGTAAGGATTTCGTACGTGATTACGGCCTGTGGTCATCGCAAGGTGAACTATATGCCGAAAGACAGGTTGCGAATGCTGCTACTTATGCTTTTGATGATAATGCTGCAGCGGATTTTGTCGTCAATGAAGACGAATGCTCCGTTGATTATGGAGACGTGCAGAACCTTGCACGAGATATGGTGTACGACGCGGCAGGGCCTAATTTTGATACGGATGATCCTAATCCCGAGGCGAAGGAGTTCTATGATATGTTTCAGGATGCTGAAACTTTTTTATATCCTGGTTGTGATCCACATTCCGTACTGTCAGTGACGATGCGGTTGTTGAACATAAAGTCCGATTTTAACTTGCCACAAGCTTGCTATGATCGGATTACACAACTAATGAAGGAGGTGTTACCGAAGGAATCAAAAGAGCTTCCAAAAAACTTTTACAAGTCGAAGATGATGGTCCGACAACTGGGACTGTGGTACGACAAGATAGATTGTTGTCACAACGGATGCATGTTGTACTACAAGGAGAACGAGGATGTAGAAAATTGCCGCTTCTGTAATGCGGATCGTTACAAGGAAGTCAGGAGAAAAAGAAAGTCAACTAGAAAATGACATCCTTACAAGTATATGCATTACTTGTCGATCACGAAGCACTTGCAGAGGATGTATATGTCTCAGAATACAGCAGAACACATGACGTGGCACAACGAAGAACGCACAAAGGACGATGGAGAATTGTCACATCCTTCGAATGGAGATGCGTAGAAATATTTCGATTTTTGCCATCCAGATTTTGCTGCAGAGCCCAGAAATGTATGCATGGGGCTATGTTCTGATGGATTTGCCCCTTTCGGGCAGTCAGGATCTCAATACTCCTGCTGGCCGGTCATTCTGACCCCTTACAATCTGCCACCATGGATGTGTATGAAGACTCCTTATATGTTCTTGACAGCTATCATACCGGGTCCCAAAAATCCGACGAAGAATATCGATATATATTTACAGCCGTTGGTGGATGAGCTAAAACCGCTGTGGGAGATCGGCGTCACGATGTATGATATTTCCAGGAAACAAAACTTTCAGATGAGAGCTTCACTGATGTGGACAATCAATAATTTTTCCGCATACGGTATGCTGTCGGCATGGAGTACTCACGGCACCCTGTCTTGTCCGATATGCATGCAAAATAGTAAGGCGTTCCGCCTTAAGCATGGAGGAAAAACTTCTTTCTTTGATTGTCATCGTCAATTTCTGCCCGCGAGTCATCCTTGGAGAAAGAACAAGGACGCATTCAGAGCTGGAAAACAAGAATTTTCTCATCCGCCTGCCAGATTGTCGGAATACAATATTTGGGAAGATGTAAAGGATTTCTCCACTGTAATGGAAGATCCATCGAACAATCGTGTCGATAGGTTCGGACAAACCCATAACTGTACCAAATGGAGTATCTTCAGGGACTTGCCTTATTGGAAAGATAATCTTATAAGACATAATCTTGATGTTCTGCATATCGAAAAGAATGTGTTCGATAATGTCTTCAACACCGTCATGGACATTAAAGGAAAGACGAAGGACAATCCAAAAGCAAGACAAGACATTGCCGAGATATGCAAGCATCCTTATCTGAACTTGATATAAAGGGGAGCTGCTTGACAATTAAGTAAGCCGATAGCACAATACATATTGAGCAAGGAAGATAGATTAATAATCTGCAAGTGGGTATCTACTTTAAGATTTCCCGACGGCTATATGTCGAATTTGTCTAGATGCGTTGACCTCAATGAACGCAAGCTAACGGGAATGAAGAGTCATGACTGCCACGTGTTTATGGAAAGATTACTGCCCATTGCTTTGAAAGAGTTGTTGCCTTCTGCTGTATGGGTTTCGTTGGCCGAACTATCAATATTTTTTAGGGATATTTGTTCAACTAAGTTGACTGTGCAACACATGGTTGAACTTGAGGAGAAGATTATCTTAACAATTTGCAAGTTGGAGAAAATATTTCCTTCTGGCTTCTTCGACAGCATGGAACATCTACCGATTCATCTAGCATACGAAGCCCGTGTCGGTGCATCTGTTCATTATCGATGGATGTACCCATTTGAAAGGTACATAAATATCGATATAATTTAAGCTGAATTTCCATTTATTTTAAAATTCTTTCTTAATTCTCAAGATAATTTGTCTCACTAGATACCTACACCATCTAAAGAAGAAAGTTGGCAACAAAGCTCATATAGAGGCTTCGATATGCGAAGCATATCTTATCGAAGAGGTTTCAAACTTCTGCTCCATTTATTTCGATACTCATGTTAAAACAAATTGAAATAGACCTCAAAGGAATGACGAGGACGTTGAGGGTGGAGGAAGATTCAATGTAAGGGCAAGCCTATTGGGGCTAGCAAAAGACGGTGGTTGACAGACGACGAGTATGATGCCGCTCACCGATATGTCTTGTTAAA
This sequence comes from Iris pallida, assembly GCA_029216955.1. Classification (NCBI taxonomy): domain Eukaryota; kingdom Viridiplantae; phylum Streptophyta; class Magnoliopsida; order Asparagales; family Iridaceae; genus Iris; species Iris pallida. The sequence continues at coordinate 7,448,866 of JANAVB010011800.1, forward strand.
CTGTGACATACAAGAAGTGAGAGATTTGGAGAAGTAAGTCAGTACACTTGCACTCGTTATAATCTCGAATTTGATGAAGTAAGTGACTATACTTATATATTCTTATTTTCTCTAATAGTGTATTTAGAGATGAAATCAAAATGAGGAGACCCGATATTACCGATGAGGGACTTCAAAGAGAGGTTGATTGTACATTTCCGTCATGGTTTCGCAAATACGTAAGTAACTGTGATTATAATTGAGATTATTAATATATAATCTGAAACATTTAAATTATAAATATTTGTTTACAGGTTTTATTGCCTGAAATAACACTCACTCATGAGAGTGTTCGTTATCTGGCACTAGGACCGAAGAAGCAAATAAAGACTTGGCCAGGCTATGTCGTTAATGGCTTCAGGTTTAAGTCAACTCAGAATGCTATAAATGTCGAATTTATCAATGACGGCATCAATACCAAGGATTCCGGTGTTTGCATAAGAGGCACCGTCTATGACGACGAGCCGGACTTTGACTATTATGGAGTGCTTCGGGATATTGTAGATTTATAATATACTGGCCCATATGATATGCATATTATGATGTTCAAATATGAGTGGTTCGATATGACACCAAATATCGGTTGGAGAATCGATAAACAATTTAGATTCGTCGATATAAATCATCGTAGGATGTATAGAGGGTCCGATACATTTGCGATAGCAAATCAGGCTGTTCAAGTCTACTATACAAGCTACCCAAGGCGTCGTAGAGATCGATTTGACTGGTGGACAGTATGCAAGATTAAATCTAGAAATACATTCAACGTTGGAGACCCGGCATACCAAGAGGACCAGATCGAAAAGTCCCAATACTTGGGACAACACTCAGATACAATGGATGTTGAAGATATTGTTGAGGAAAATAGAGGGGAGGAAGAGGTTGATACACAAGACTTAGTTGTCAACCAGGGGAGAAAGAGGCGTCTTGTCCCAAATTTTGAGGCAGAAGAAGAAGAAGAAGAAGAAGAAGAAGAAGAAGAAGAAGAAGAAGAAGAATTTGATGGGGATGAGGATACAGATGAAATCGACGATGAAGATAAGGATGAGGATGAGGATGAGGAGGATGATGATGAAGACGAGGCCGAGGATGAGAACGAAGACGATGATTAGGTTAAATATTGTTGAAAACACTTCCAATTACGTGAATTAAGTTTGACCTCATAAAAGCAATTACGTGAATTCATGTTTTTTTCATTCGATTATTTACTTATTGCAGATGGCAATCCTAGTCTTTTTCGTCGCGACGGCACTCGTCTCCCTACCGGTGGTATGTATATTTTAGTTTAGTTTTTTATATCCATTTATACTTTTATATTATTAATTATGTTTATGTGTTCTATTTACAGGTCATGATGGCTGGCCGTGGTCGTGGTGCTGGTCGTGGTGGTGGTGGTGGTGGTGGAGGTGCGGGTTATGGTCGTGGTCGTGGTCGTACTAGTGCTGGTATTCGTGGTCGCATTCAAAGTTCCCGGGATGTGACCCCATCGAGCGAGCCCGACCCGGAGAGTACCCTGGGCACAGACGCATCCCGCCCTCGATCGACCAGTTCATCGAGGCATCAGTCCGGATCTGCTAGCGGATCTGATCCGCTATCGGAACCACCAGCAGCGGATCCACCAGGGGATGCCCCAGTTACTGCACAGTGGGCCCCGGAGTACCCCCATACTCGGTTCCATCCGGTTACTGGGGAGTACATACGCGGACCCGCGGATCCTCCGACGGCACCAGAGAGGCCGAGAGGGGAGTTCCGACGAGAGCTATGGCCCGCGGGGACCTCGTAAGTAAATTTAAGTTAATTTATTAAATTTCTTTCATTTATTCAAGTTAATAATCCAGTCGTTTCTTCTTTGTAGATTTTTTCTGTTTAATGTTGGCAGTGCCCTTGGAAAAATTATCAGGGCTAACTTCCACGGACCCTACCTCAACTTTACGTCGGTGCCCCCAAACGTGCAGTACGTCTGGCTCGACGAATTGAGGGTATATATCTATATTTTTTTGGTTAAGTCTATGTGATTCTTTAATCAACTATTTTTTAAATTATGTGATAATTGATTTTCTGTGTTAGACAACGTACTGGTGGCCCCCCCCATCGCGAGGAGGGGATCCACAGGACCTACAGAAGCGCATGCTCGAAGAAGATATAGGATATGATTCATGACCTAAAAATGGGGTATATGAGGCCGAATTGGATCCAGCAGGAATATTATAAGGACCTATTAGGCATGATGGATACCCCTGCGTACAAGGAGAAATCGGAGAAGGCGAAGGTGAACCGATCTGCCGCGGGCCTTCATACGGGGGGGATCAAGGTCCCACGCAGCGACACTTGCAGATCTGGTGAGCAACCATAAATTTATTTCACTATCGAATTAGGTATTATTAATTAAAGGAGTTAATTAGTTTCTACGGAAATTTTGTATGCAGGCCCAACGGGCGGTGAAGGAGGGAAGGGCGCCAGAATCGGTCACCATGCACGACGTGTTCCAGCATACGCACAAAAGACGGAAGGACGGGAGCTTCGTCGACGAGAGGGCCAAGGAGACTGATGTAAGTACTTATGTTTATGAGATTAACGTTAGAATTAAAAGTATTCGGACTATAACTTAGGTAAACTTAGGATTCACACTTAACTTAGTGAAACATAGGATTTAGATTACAACTTAGGTAAATCTTATAATATAAACACATTCATTTGATAGGCTGCGTATCGTGAGGCCCTTATTCGGGCTCAGTTAACTGACACCGAGGACGTCGGTGAAACGACGCCCTTTCGGACTCCCTCTTCTTTGGCCGCTCGGAACGACTTGTTCGTAGATACCGTCAGCGGCCTTAAGAAAGGGTTCATGTACGGAGTCGGCTCCCTAGGGCTATTGCATATGGCGACACAGAGATTTCCACCGACACCGCCTCCTCCCGTAGTCCGGACAGACGATGACGTTAGGTCGTAGCTTACACAGTTGCACGAGGCAGTGTCGTCCTTGCGGGAGCAATTTGCCACGCACTTTCTGCCTGCGTCTGCTGCTGCTGGTCCGTCTGCTGCTGCCGGTACGTCTGCTGATGGTGCTCGTCCGTCTTCTACTGGTCCGTCGACTGCAGGTGTCGGTCCTTCTTCCGTGGGCCATCTTTCTTTCAACCCTGATGCCCCTGTGGTACCGCCTACGACTGTGACGGCACTCATAGATCTCATGTCCGTAGAGCAGCTTCGCCGACTTCCGAGCAGTATCTACGACGCCTTGCCTCTATACCTTGTGGAGGAGTATATTCGTCGGTCGAATACGGGAACGGACAATCGACCTCCTCCTTCTTAAAATATTGTATTAAGAAAATTTAGATTATTTGTGAGAGCTTTGAACTAATTGTGCTATAATCGGCTTATAGCACCGGATATTATGTTATTCTTTAGGATAATTGATATTTATTTTCTATTAATTTGGTTTGGTCTATGATTCTTGGATAATTGGTGTGCATTAAATTCGTATGTGCATATTTGGTCTATGTAATTCTTGGATAATTGGTGTGTAATATATATTTGGTCTGTGTGATTGTTGGATAATTGGTGTGCATTATATATTGGTTTGGTATATGCATATATTTGTGAACAGGAAAAGTGCTGCAATTTTTTTCCAAAAAACTCAGTTAGCGACGGACTAATAACCGTTTAGCGACGGATAATCCCAGTTACCGACGTTTTGTCGACGGATTAGCCGTCGCTATCTGGAGTTTTTAAACTGTTCCAGGTAGCAACGGATGATCGACAGATTATCCGTCGGCAAGGTTCTGGTGGTATAAACTTCGTCGGAATAGCGACGGACAATCCGTCGCCAGGGCGACTGATAATCAGCCGCTAAGCAGTCGCTCTATCTAGCGACCGCTTAGCGACGGACAATCCGTCGACATGGTTTTAGAAATGCATGACATTTTCAGAATCATGGCGACGGATAATCAGTCAACAATCCGTCGCTATGGCGACGCATTCGCGATGGATTAGCGACTACTCTTCCGTCGCCATGGTGCTGGAAATGCTAAGCATTTCCAGAACCTGATCGACGGATAGTCCGTCAGAACGCCGTCGCCAATCCGTCGTTAGTTACCGACGAATACCGACGGATTAGCGACGGAACGATACAATCTGATACGCTGTTACGACGGGTTACCGACGGAATGTTATGTCGCTATTGTCTACACAGTTCAGTACTTAATAGTTGAAATGGACGACAGTCCGTCGAAAATGCGTCGCTAATGCTTCGTATTGTGATGTCAAAAATTCGTCGCTATTCCGTCATGTGACGACAACTTAGCGACGGAACGTTATTAGCGACGAGCTGATTGCCAACGGATTTTTTTGGCCAAAATCCGTCGGTTATCGGTCGCTAATAGTAATTACCGTTGGTTTAGCGACGGATGTGGCCGTCGCTAAAACGATAAATTTTGGTAGTGGAACTCTTATTTCCAGAGCGACGAAAAGTTCGTTCTCCTAAGAGAGAGATAAATACCCGTTCTTAACCGAAGTTGATACAACAAGATGAATGGTTGCTCTCAACATATATATATAGGTATGGGTGTACATATGTATAGCCTATGTTTATATGTTTCAGTTTTGGGGTTTGAGTTGAGCCTTAAGTTTTTGGTGATAGTTGATTATATAGTTTCCTATATATATATATATATATATATATATATATATATATATATATATATATATATATATATATATATATATATATATATATGGGTCACCATGAGTCTTGAGTCCAATCTCAGTTCTGAGATTTAGCCACAACACAGCATCCCCTACTCACACACACACTTGCCTTCACTTCTTGATATGTAGACATATATGAATAGCTGTACATTTGTGTGTGTGTGTGTGTGTCTATATATATATATATATATATATATATATATATATATATATATATATATATTCCCCACGGATGATGCAGTTCAATCCTTTGGATATAGTCTGGCGTCTAGATGCCACTGCTGTGTTGATCACCATCCAGAATCCATCGAGCACGTGCTGCTTTCGGGGGAGTCTGCCTCTCACATTTGGACACACCTCCACTACAGGTACAAAATGGTCCCCACAACCGGGGGTATCAACGATCTGCTGGCCAGCTGGAACATGTCTCACGGGCATCAGATCGTCGTTGCCGCCGCTTTTTGGATATTATGGAAAAATAGAAACAAATACAGATTCGAGGGCCGTCAATTCCCGCCTCCTCAAGTCTTCAAAGAGGTGGTTCGGCAAATCTTCAAAAGAAAGAGGGGTTGCACTCACACCTCGAACCAATTTTAGGCCGTACTAGACTGCTGACTGGGGCAGGGGCGCAGTACCCTCGGGTACTCGCTTTTACCGCCTAACCTTCTGATGCTCGGTCCTGTTACCGTTTTGTGGGCAACACTTCGTGTGTCTCTCTTTGTTTTGGGCCGGTCTTCGTGCGAGGCGCGCTTACTTGTTTAGGCTTCGGCATTTTGCACCTATCATTCAATAAAGGTTTTGTTTTCCTAAAAAAATAATATAAAAAATAAAATTAAAAAAAACAAATAATATATATATATATATATATATATATATATATATATATATATATATATATATATATATATATATATATATATATATATATGTTTTAACTATAGGATGGAGCTTAGGGATTAATGAGTTAGTTTAGAAATGACCCAATAGGCCTAACTTGGCATAGTTGACTAGCAAGTTGACCAAGTTGACAAAAGTCAACTTTGGGTCAAACTTGACCTAGACTTGACCCAAATGGACTTAAGATGACTAGATAACTCAGGTTTGACCAAATTGGGGATAATAGACTAGTTGACTTAGTTTGACCAGAGTTGACTTTGACCTAGAATGACCTAGAAGCATGTAGTTTGCATTGTAAACTTCATTTATTCTATCTTGAATGCATTATAACATGTAATGCTCTAAATAGGACATTGTGACTCCGATTCGGACATCTGTATTCATTAGTCATTCAGGGTATCAGGCAAGTATATTCTCTAATAGTTCTTTCATTTACTTGTCGATTTCTATATTTCAGTTCTAGTCAGTTCTATTTGATTCTCTGTTACAAACATGGATTGATATTACTAGAATTCATGTATACGACACAGACACCTTACTTGTCTAGCCTCTATTACGAGAATTACCTACAAGCACCTTCATGTTCTGGCTAGATTTATTCTCGATTTACGTATCGTGTTATGGATTCACTCGTACTAGTTGTGCGGGAAAATACTTGAGTAGACATATAAACATTCCCAAATAATCGAACCACCTCTTTGTGAATTATACAAGAACAATAGCCATCTCACACTTGGCCAGTGTGTGATGTGCCGGATTACCCCTAGCCGTTTACTTGTCGATCTCAGTATTTTAAAATACACCTTTGAGGATTATCTAGAATCATTACTAGAATCACCACAAGAATCTTTTCTAGAATCATCACAAGGATCATTACAAGAATTACTGTAGAAGCATGGAATTTCAGAATCGAAAATCCTATGCGCCAGACACTACATGTGCCAGAGCTCGGATAAATACTTCATAGCAAAACCAACAAATATAGACATTTGAAAGAGGACTTTTTACTTCATATAAAAGTCTATTACATGTCCAAAAAAGGTGGTACAAAGGAGAATTTCTACAAAGAAAAGACCCTAAGTCTACAGCAAGCAACCACCATGCGCCTCCAGTCAGGCGCAGCGACCACCATGCACCTCCAGGCAGGCGCAGCAACCACCATGCGCCCTCAACCAGGCGCATCCCGCCAAGCGCACTCAGCAGGGCGCATCCTTTCAGCAGCTCAGTTATGTGCATCCCCAGTTATGTGCATCCATTCAGCAACCCAGTTATGTGCCGCTCTTCCATCCAGGCTCACCTAATAAATGCTTCGACTAATGAAGCATTTAACCCTCTGGCTGGAACCAAGGAAGAGAAGAGCACAGCAAATCTGTGGCCAGGGGAGGCTTCGAAAGAGCCTCCAAAGGCGAAGGAAGACCATGATCGAAACCGCGGCTAAAGGAGCAGCTTTCAACACAACCAGAGTGGGCAACGCCCACTTTGAAGGAAGAAAGAGCCTAGCACCGCCATTCCGATCTATGGCTCTTCCGGAGTAACAAAAACGAGGCCCAAACATCCCTATCTTTGGATGTAATAGACACCTTCCGCCTGCCTCGAAAGCCCTCGACTCTGACTTTTAGATGTAACAGTCACCTTCAAGTGCATCAACGAAGACATGGCGTCGCATCTTCACCCTTGGGAGCATTTCGTCAACAGAATGCATCCGAGGAAACAAGTTCATGTTGGAAGTACGTGAGAGAACGGGAAGCAAACCCTCTCTCCATGCCACTATTTATAGGCCGGGCAAATCAAACCCACGTGCCAAGTGGATGGCTCTCCGAATTCCGTGCAATAAACTTGCATTAAATGGATGAACCGGACGCCTCGGGTTCAGCCAAACGGCTATTTAAATCACTCGAAGAACATAACAGCCGCATCAGTAATGACGTGTCGGATGTGCCGGCCAGATAGCGCATCACGCAGACGCGCCCTCTAAGCATCAAGCGCATTACACAGACGTGCCTTTCAGCACCGAGCGCATCACAGGGGATGCGCCCTCATACGCCCTCATATGCCTAGTAGAACGCCAACCGACGCGCCCATTCAGCTGTCCATCGAATGTCACAAACATTAAATACTGAACTGACAGAGTTGGCAGCACACCTCCCAAAGTCTGAACAGTTGACAGCTTTTTCAGAAGACGAAGCGTCGGCAACGTCAGCATCATCATTACTCCTCCCTCCGACGGCTACTGACACGTGGCCACCCGACCATCCGCATGCGCCTCGAAAGCCATGCGCCTCAATCTTTTCACTGATCCCTAAAAGACAGAAGAAAAGTCTCCATTTGAAGCTCTGCCTGCGCCTCAAAAGCCATGCGCCCCAGACTGCTCTCTGATCCCAAAAGACAGAAAGAAAGTCACCTGTATGCACCTCAAAAGCCATGCGCCTAGAATAGTTCGTGACTCCTAAAGGTTACGAGCCAAAGTCTCCTCATGCGCCCAATCCTAGGCGCATCCTATCAGATCATCTCCTCCACCAAATCCGAGATCTCCGAGCCATGGGCCGATGACACGTGTCCATTGACTCAATTCACCCAAGATCTCAGCAACAGAAAGATCTTCTCCTTTGCTACGTGCCGGCTCACAACAGCAACATGAAGAAGTCTACCCCTCGATCAGGGCGTATCGTCCATGCGCCTCCATCAGCAATCACCACGTGGCGCCCCCGTGTACAAGCGCATCCTACACGCGCGCATGAGCAGCCAGCCTGCAAAACTATAAATAGAAGGATCATTTCTTTCTCACCCACGCACAGAATATACAACGAACACACAGAGACTTTACACCACCAGAGAGGCAGATACAGACACTCAATGTCTTCCTCCTCTCAGCAAGCTCCAGCACCCAGTGCAATCCAAACCTTCAGAGAACCGATAACCGTCGTAAGCTCGTCAATGGAGTCAACGCATTACCACTCACTCCATCGGCACAAGGGACCCAGATAAATAAAAGTGTACTCCTAGGACTACGTCTAAAGTCCTATATTGTAACATTGTTCTATTTGTATTGAAATTTGCAATAATACAATTTTAATGGCAAACAAGCTGGCGACTCCGCTGGGGACCTCTTTCTCCTCCACCGAGAAAGCTGTGTCGCAAGCCGACGATGTGAAGGTGGGCTCCTCCCATAAGACGCTGGTCGTACGCCTCAATCAACAGGCGTATGAGGAGTTCATCTCTGAAGGCAGTGCGAGTCCTTCGAAGCGGCTGCCAAAGCCGAAGAAGACTCGCCGAGTCTGGGTGCGCAAGGTCGACGTCTCGGGCACCACCACCGAAGGGGATACGCCGATCCAGTCTTCCCTTCCTGCTGACGTCCTCAGCAACCAAGATGCGCCCGCTGGTGCAGCGCATCTCCCGGGGAAACGTGTGGCTAACCACATTACCCAGCCATCTCCCTCTCAGGCGAGGAAGATACGTCGACGGAGCAGGGGCACAGCCAATGCCCCGTACATTACCTCTGATGCGCCATAGAAGGTCTCTGTCTTTGACAGACTCACTCGCTGTAATGGCGAGGAGAATTTGGATTCTGAGTACTATGCGCCCCAGCGGGCTGGTATGAAGAAGTCCAGGGCAGCACGAGCCATGCGCCACAAACGTGCTATGCCAGCATCAAGCCATAAGCATGCGCTCACAATTATGTGTGCTGCTGATGGTAAGCTGTACAGGGTCGACTCAGGTGCTTCTGCGCCAGAAACGAGTCGACCTTCAAAGTCCTCGTCTCGCTTGGGCGCATCTATTACGTGCACAACCAAGTTGAGTGAGGAAAACTCAGTGGTCTTGAACTCCCGCGCCTCCTCTGGTTGTGCGTCTGAGGTCCGTTCAAGTCAATTCAGATGTTGTGGTTCCCCCACTACTGATCGGGATGCCTGTTTGGTATTAGATCAGGGGGCACAGCACTCACCCGACAACCCCGGCGCTTGGCCTTGCCATGCGCCTGAAGGGGGTGTGAAGGTAGCACTCTCCTCCAACGATCTGTGCAACGTGATCACTCACACGCGCCGATTAGGAGAGTCAATTGACAAGCACGATGCGCCCCTCACGGGGCACACTTGTGCTGTCGTCACCATCAACTGCTGTTGTAAAATGGCAGTCCCACCAAGACAGTCGGTGTTCCAGCGGCTACAATCATCGACACCCCTCTGACGTCGCCTCGGGAAGAAGGGGTCAACAGAAGAAGAACCAAGGGTTGCCTCGTGCAACGTGATCTCCAACTCCTCGTCAGTCCGTAAGACGACTGCCAATCCCTCGTCCTCATCCAAAAGCCAACCGAGGAAGACCAAGGCAGCTGTCTCATCCTCTGGAGTGTTCGAAGGCACTCGGAGGAGGAAGAAGATCTTGGAGGAGGCTTGGGGTAGTCAGACCCTTGTCGAGCCTTCTTCCGAAGACGAAGGTGTCCAAAGCACAGCTGAGGTGCATCTTTATCCTCGAGGCAAAGTCAGCCTCCCAGAAGACCCTCAAGACGAGGATATCCCCCAGAACATAGCTGGGGGTAGTCTAGCGTCTGCGGACCCGAGTTCCGGAGATGAAGAGGCGCTTCAAGATGGAGCTGAGGGTAATCAGTCCCTTACAGATGCGCCCGTGGTGAATGTCCTCCTGAACATAGCTGGGGGTGGCCAAGACGAGGCTCCAGGAGAGGCAACTCCCCTACAAAAAAGTGAGGCCGAGAGTGAAGCCTCAATCCATCCATCCACTCCCGTCGCGTCATGACAGTGAATGTGACTGAGGCTGATGTCGAGTCTGATGCACCGCCAACGGACCTCATCCAGCGCATAGATACCCTGGAGGGAGGACTCAAAACCCTCTCTACTTCCATGCAAACACTGACTCAAGCAGTGTTTGGATCAGCTCTGACCAGGACACCTTCTACCGGTCCCGACCCAGGGGCCAATGGAGAATCAAGTGTACCCCTTCAACGGGTATCCTCGGACACGAATTGCCGCGAGACACCTCGGACGTCGGAGCCCTCAAACGCTCAACTGCAGGTGGTACCACCTTTCCCGACTCCCAGCTCCACAGAAGACGTGGTCGAGATGATTAGGGACTTGCGGGAACGCTTTGAGCCCAAGACGAGGCAAGAGGAGCGCCGGAAGATGGGCATCCCCCAACCTTATCCCATCGAGTGGAACAAGGTGGTTTATCCTCCAAAGTATAAACCACAAACACTGACGCCGTACGACGGAAAGGACTCTTCGCGTTGCTACCTGACGTACTTCCAGTCCCAAATGGGACATCTCCCGAAGGAGGACGCGCTCCTCACTAGCATATTTGTCGGAGCATTGAAGGGAGTGGCATACGATTGGTACTGCAGCCTTCCCGACAATTCAATATCCTCCTTCGACGACCCGACGCGCCTCTTTCTCGACCGTTTATATGACGGTGGAAAGGACATGAAAATGGTATCCCTTATAGAAATACGCCAGAAGGAGAAGGAAACGGTTCGAGTGTTCATCGAACGCTTCCGACAGGCCTGCTTCAGACGGCCCCCGGGCATGCCAGAACATGCACTTCTTTCCTCCTGCAGCATGAACATGATGTCTGCAGTCAAACTCTGGCTCAACTCTACTCCTCCTCCCTACTGGAGTTCCTTGATCATTGAAGCAGAAGCCGCAGAGAAGAAGGCGGCCAATGCTTGTCTTCTGGGAGTCAGTTTACCTGCCTTCGAGGACAAGGGGAAGCGGTCTGCAGCCAATAACCCCGGACGAGAGACAAAGGGGAAACAGGCATTGACTATCAACGCCTCAAAAGGTGCGTCAGCATCTACTCAGAAGCCTCCACTCACGCCGAGGCCGAAGTTTATTCGTTCAATGACGAAGACACTCTGCAACTCTTTGAGATACTGAAGCAGGGTGACAAGATCAAGCTTTCGGACCCGAAGCGTCCCGACGAGGTTAGGAAAGTGGACAACCCAAGGTACTGTCACTAACATCGGTTTGTCGGACACCCAACCAAGGACTGCTATGTCCTCAAGAATTACATCCAGCGCATGATCAATGCGAATGTAATCTCCGTCGACTACGAGGAGAAGACGGCATCTGCCAACGTGGTATCACTCCAGTTCGGCACCTTGCCACCAACTACCACCCAAGATGGCGTCGTCCTCATTCCTAAGGCAACAATGGAGGTGGTTAACTTACCACCTACCCATGACAACGTGAATGGACTCATCCCACTCACCACATCTCGAGGGGAGATCCTATGGGTTCACCCCGACCTCGTCTTCGAGGTGACTCAACCAGAGGTATGCCCTACCCCCAAATCCAAAGGCAGGAAGATCAAGTCTTGCCGCACGGTCTCTTCTTCAACGGAAGAGGCATTTCCTGTGCAGACGCATTCACAACTGAACATCCAATCCGACGAAGCTGCCGTCGAGGTGGTGCCTCCTTGCACCATTCCTGCTGCCCAGGAGGAGGGTCCATCTAAGCCCGCAGCAGCCAATAAGCAGAAGCATGTGGAGGCTCGTTTCGACAGACCTCTACGAAAAGAGAATGCTTCGGGGCTAGCCAAGCCCCACAACTTTGACATACTGGCACAACTGGCCAGTACTCCTGCCCGCCTATCTTTGTTCGAGCTCCTGTGTCTTTCCAAAGATTCCCGAGAAGCTCTCTGTGAAGCTCTGAAGGATGTTGAATCCTTCATCAGTCAGGTCAAGCAGCCTGAAGATCTCCCAACTACCTGTGCGCACTGTCATTGTGCGGATGAAGTTATCCCGAACATAACTTTTACCCAACAAGACATGCTGCTCAAGCACCACCGACATAACCGGCCGCTGTACTACACAGGGTATGTCGGTTCAGTTAAGGTGAACCGGATTCAGATCGATCCGGGGTCTTCCCTCAGCATCATTCCGAAGGCACTACTCTCAATACTGGGGATCCCAATGTACCGGCTGGCGCCCTCCAACACAACAATCAGTGGCTTCAACGCTAGTAAAAGCGAGCCGCTGGGCAAAATTTGGCTGAAGTGTCACATCGGTAATCTCAGAACTGAGGTGACCTGCTACGTTATAGATGCCGAGGTCAACTACAACATCATACTCGTTCGACCGTGGCTGCATGAGTACATGGTGGTGCCATCAACGCTCCACCAATGCATGAAGTGCGTATCCACCAACGGCGTCATCCAGACGGAGTTCGCAGACATCGACCCTTTCAAAGGGATTGAAGCCTACTTCACCGATTCCGACTTGTATAAGTCAGCTGACGAGGAAGAAGCCAATAATGCTGATGACGAGGCAGAAACAACAGCAGAGTCGGACATGGAGCCTGAGATGACTCCTGATGCACCTTTGAAGATCCGACTCAAAGGTAAACCGCCTCAGAATGTGCCTCCAATGAGCATCAAGCTACCAGGAAAAGCACCAACTCCTGAAGCTCCCCTGAAGATACGCCTCAAGGGAAAGCCACCTCAAACATCGGCTCCCCTTGTTGCAAAATTACAGGGGAAGGAACCAATCACCGGAGATGCAGTTGAGGCTCCTCTGAAGGTGCGTCTTAAGGGCAAGCAGCCGCAGTCATCCAAGATACTCGAGAAGGCTCACCTAACCCTCTCGGACCCCAAAATCAAAGCTATGGTGGACTCTCCTGATCCAACCCCAGTACTTACAGATGAGAAACTAGGCGAATACATCTCCGCTGATGTAGATGCACCTTCCCTAGACAATGTAATCCCACGGGATAAAATCTCGTATTTCATCAATAATAGGGTGTCTTTTAATTATTCTTGTCTTCCACATTGGAATGCCATGTATACATTAGATAACGCTCTACGGTCGTTGCAAACACAAATAACAACCGTCCACCATGTAAATCGAGTAGTCCCGTCTCAAAGAATCTGTTACATAATCCCTCCACGAAGTCGAGACGAAGAATCCATCATCTTTGGCAAAGTCAAGCGTCATCAAAACCTCCCGTCACTCGAGCCAGAACCAGATACCGGCAGAATACAAGTCTATCGGTACACGGATACGGCAAAGGACATCATCCAAAAGATGGGCTACAACCTAAAAAGCAACAAAGGCCTGAACTACGGCAAGGGTCGACGTCTCCCTCTCCGGCTTCCAACACCTAAAGGAAAGTCGCAGGACTACTACAATCGGACTCGACGGGAGGTAGGCTATGTCACGCCGCCATCAACTCCAGAGAGTTCGGACGCAGAGGAAGTAGAACATTCTCACTCGTCCGAAGCATTAACTTGGGATTCCGATACCAACATCGGACCAGTCTTCAGAAAAGTGCTGTCAGCTAACATGACATCAGCACAACCTCAAAAAGATGAAGACAAAGACCAAGCGCCGGAACCCTTCGAAGAAGAACCCTGGGCTCAACGCCTAGGGGAACAATGGGAGTCTCGTTTTGAATTACATGAACCTCCCACCGAGGACAAAGTCAAGCAGATCGACCTTGGGGATGGATCTCCCTCCAAACCCATCTTCGTCAGCAAAAGCCTAAAAGAAGGAGACCGAGAATCTTTAATCCAGCTGGCCAAAGAATATATCGACGTCTTCGCCTGGAGCTACGAAGATATGCCGGGACTTGATCCTCAGATCGCTATGCATAGGCTGAATATTTTACCTAATGCCAAGCCTGTCAAACAACAACAGTGATGCTTCTGCCCGGACATCATGAACGCCATCGATCAGGAGGTAGACAAACTCTTGACTAGCGACTTTATCAGTGAGGAACAACACCCAAATTGGGTAGCCAATGTCGTCCCCGTCACTAAGAAGAATGGGAAGATACGAGTCTGTATCGACTTCAGGGATCTCAACTCGGCTTGCCCGAAGGACGAATTCCCGCTTCCAATCACCGATATAATGATCGACAACACATGTGGCTTTGAACGCATGTTTTTCATGGACGGATATTCAGGCTACAATCAAATCAAGATGTTTCCCGATGACGCAAAACACACGTCATTGAGGACTCCGACGGGTGTTTTCTGCTACACAGTGATGCCCTTCGGCTTGAAGAACGCCGGTGCGACATACCAACGAGCTATGAGCACCATTTTCCGTCCACATCTTCGTAAGACAGTCAAGTGCTATGTTGACGACATCGCAGTCAAGAGCCGACTCAAAGGGGATCACCTACAGGACCTGAAGACAGTCTTCGATCTCATGCGAGCACATCAACTAAAGATGAATCCCGCTAAATCCTTCCTAGGGTTTTTAGCGAAAAGTTCTTGGGCTTCGTCATCACGGCAAAAGGCATTCATGTCGATCCCGAGAAGACTAAAGCCATCCTCAACATGGACCCTCCGAAGAACCTTCAAGAACTTCGGGGCCTACGGGGACGTCTGGCATACATCCGGAGGTTCATAACAAACCTTTCCGATAAATGTCAACCCTTTACTCAGCTCATGAAGAAGGGAGTCTCTTATGTCTGGACAGAGGAGTGCCAAAAGGCTTTCAATGACATAATGGCTTACCTGACAAGCCTGCCAGTCCTTGTGGCACCTGTCGCTGGCAAACCATTTCTCCTCTATGTCCGTGCCATAGATCATTCCCTCGGTGCTCTGCTGGCTCAAAACAGCGATGCAGGCTACGAGCAAGCAATCTACTGCCTCAGTCGAACACTCAACGGGGCCGAACACCGGTACAACCCCGTAGAGAAGGAGTGCTTGGCTTTGGTGTTCGCCATCCAGAAGACTCGTCATTATGTCTCGGGCCAGACAATACATGTCATCTCCCGAGTCAATCCACTCAGAGTCCTCATGACGAAGCCATGATCATTGAACTCCCGGCTAGCTACATGGGCGATCCTGCTAACACCGTATAACATGGTGTTTGTGCCACAAAAAGCTGTTAAGGGTCAGGCCCTCGCTGACTTTTTAGCTGCACATCCCATCCCAGAATCTTCAAGACTCTTTGAAGACATCCCGGATGAGGTCCAAGAATCCAACGTCACCGAAGAAAACTCCGTCTAGCAGATGTTTTTCGATGGCGCTTCAAGAACAGGCCCCAAAGGCCAAATCATCGCAGGAGTGGGGGTAGTCTTAGTCTTCCCCGATCAGCTAGTCATCCAGCGTACTTACTCCCTCTCGAAGCCATGCTCCAACAATGTCGTCGAGTACAATGCGCTCATTATAGGACTCCAGCTAGCACAACAGCTGGGGGTGGATCATCTGGAGGCCTACGGCGATTCCAAACTCGTCGTAAACCAGATCAGAGGGCAATATGAAGTTTGCCATGAAGATCTGATCCCTTATCATGAAGTGGCGTTGAATATCATTTCAACCTTCACCGAATTCTTCATCGAACATGTACCTCGCCTACGAAATCTGGAGGCTGACGCTCTGGCTGGCCTCGCGGCCTCACTAGCAGCACCTCTCGGGACTCAACACTACGTCACGGTAATTGGCCGAGACTTGGTGTGTCCTAAAACAACCTGTGCTTACTAGTGGCCTACGCCATACCGACAAGTACTGGTGTTAATGTCCGAGATTGGAGATTTCCGTTCATCGACTTCGCCGCCTACGGAATTCTCCCAGAGGACCCGAAGGAAGCCGTCTCAGTCATGAGACATTCCCTTCGATTCTATTATGATACAGCCACCAAAATGCTGTACCGACGCTCGTACGATGGGCTCCTCCTTCGATGCCTGTCCAATGAAAAAGCAGCCGAAGCCCTTCGAGAAGCTCATGACGGTACTTGCGGGGCTCAACAACCTGGGCCTAAGCTGCAGGACCGACTGCAGCGCATGGGCTACTACTAGCCAACCATGGCCGCTGATGCCGTCGACTACGCTAAGAAGTACCATGTGTGCCAACTTCACGCAGACTTCATTCACACACCGTCAGAACCTCTACATCCTACAGTCGCCTCCTGGCCCTTTGAAGCCTGGGGCATGGATATTGTAGGGTCAATCACCCCTCCTTCATCGAGAGGACACCGCTTCATCCTGGCCATTACTGATTACTTCTCTAAATGGGCAGAAGCTGTCTCACTGGCAGAAGTAAAGAGCTCCAGGGTAATCAGCTTCATCAAACACCATGTCACATGCCGCTTCGGAGTACCCCGACGGATCATCCATGACAATGGTCCTCAGTTCATCAGCCACATTTTCAGTAGGTTCTGTGACAAGAATCGTATCCAAAACGTGGCCTCAACCGCCTACAATCCGGTAGCGAACGGAATGGCCGAGGCGTTCAACAAGACTATCGTCAGGCTACTCAAAAAGGTCATGTCATCCAATAAACGCGACTGGGACGAAAAGCTTGGCGAATGCCTTTGGGCCTATCGCACAACGGTACGGATCCCAACAGGCAATACACCATTCTCCCTGGTCTTCGAAAGTGAAGTGGTACTGCCTCTCGAGGTCCAGATACCCTCACTCCGTGTAGCAATCACAAACAAACTCACAGAAGAGGACAATCAACGTCGTCGTCTGCGGGAATTGGAGGCGCTTGACGAGAAGCATCTCCTAGCTCAACAACGCATCGAACTCTACCAATCCCGTATATCACAGGCTTTCAACAAGAAGGTCAAACAGAGGACTTTCCAAGTTGGCGACCTGATTCTGGCAGTCAGGAGGCCAATGGTGTTAACCCACAAGACACTAGGAAAGTTCGAACCCAAGTGGAAAGGACCTTTCATCATAGAGACGGTATACTCAAACGGTGCTTACCGCCTCGCCAAACCCAATGTGGACTTGTTCATGATGCCCATCAACGACAAGTTCCTAAAAAAGTACTACTCTTGACATCTGCTTCCACAAGGGGATTTATGGACCTAATCATCAAGGCTCACATACAATCTCTTTCCACAAACTCATATGCTTCCGGAACCCAGCTGTTCTGTGGCATCCTCCAGTAGAAGAACAACCACGTCCACATCACCTCTGAGTTGTTCTCCTACGCCCTACAAAGCGGAATCTTACATTCCATAAGACTACGCTACCCTTCTGTTTACCACATCCACATTACCTCTGAGTAAACATCCCGTACAGACAACCCTCGTGTTGTCGTACATTGATCGCAGAACTTCCACGTCCACATCACCTCTGAGTAGTTCTGCGTATCCCCCAGAGTCATTCCTACCACGTCCATAAAACCTCTGAGTAGGAAGATTCTATCATCTGAATCCCCTATTTGCCACGTCCATATTACCTCTGAGCAAACCTGGTGGTTCTTTCAAACTTATTATCTGTACCTAAAACCAAGGTGCGCAAAAGATAATGGGTCCACACAAATCATCAAGTTCATGACAAGCAAAAATGAACACATCACAGAAAAGGGTGTACTTCTTTATTTCTAAAAAAAAGAAGAGTAAAGGATTAAAATATCCCTAGCAAGAGTTGCAAAATACATAAAAAAAAAGAGACTACGACCCCTAAACATCCCCAGGGTTGCCCGAAAGCTCTTCAATACGACGCCTCAAGTCTGCCACCCGAGTCTCCACAGTCGCCAAGACCCGGCGTTCAGCCTCTTGACGCATCGCCTCTATGGCCTCAAGAGAGGTGTCCTTCTCATGCTTCTCATCCAGGTGTTGCCGCTGCTGAGCTGGGGCAAGAGCTCGGTGGGTGAAGGTTGCTTCCTCCTCCTTGAGTGCCACGTGTTCAGCCTGGGCACGTTCGGCATCTAACAAAAGTCGGGCTCGCTGATCCTCAAGGCGGCGGATCTGGGCATCAATATTTGCGATATTAGCGTCCAACGCAGCTCGCGCCTTCACTGTCACCTGCGCAGACTGAGACAACCGCTCCACTGCAGCTTCTGTCTCAGCTACTTCGCGCTCCCAGACACTTACGGTAGCCTGGTAGGAAGACTCAATCTCCGCGATCAGCATCCCCTTCTCCGTATCTATCAAGACGGAAAGGTCATTTCGCTGGATACGCTGAAATTTCGAGAGCCGCTGGTCCAGCTCAACCACCGAAGCCTCCAGGATCTCGGCCATATGATCATGGCCTTGGTGAAGACAGATCAGGTCGATATAAGGCATCGCCAGAGTTCTTGCCGTTGCAAAGCTCCCATTGGCATCCATCACCGCAGATATACCCCTCTGCAGCATTTTATATACCCCCTCAACGATGAATTTCATATATTCATCTGCATCCGCCAGTACCTGCGGTGTCATAGCAGGAGTTGGAGGAGCTGTTGTAGTTAGCGGACCGGAGGAAGATCAGCCGACCTTAACCTGCGAGGCTGGAACCTCGACATCGATAGGCTCTTCATCAACAGGGGCTGGAATGCTAGCCTGAGGAGCCAAAGGAACAGAAGAAGTCGGGACAGGCGTCGAGATGGTACCCCAAGGGGAAGAAGCCATAGAGGGTTTCACACCCTTGTCCTTCCCAAGCTCGGAAGGACCACCGATGTCAGTGGCCACCTCTTCAGCCCCCAACGTCCTATCAGCAGCCAGTACCTCCCCTGGCAGAATGGGGAGGTCAATACTTGTCTCCCGACCTGCCTCAGGAGTCGGGGTCGGCAGATGAGCCTCATCCTTCTCATCAGATCCCTCTACAGGGACAGGATCTATCGCTACCTCCTGGTCGGTAGCCACCTCAACTTCCACGACTGAGGCTGGAGTAGGACTCGGCAATGCTGCAGCCGACCCCCCTTCATCAAGACAATGAGGGGAATCAACCCTCTCCTCTGTGCCAACCACCTCTGTTGCCCCTGCAACAGGCTCTTGCAACTCTGGAGCGACGTCATCCAAAGACGACGAGCTCCACTCTGCTTCATCACCAGGAAGCCCGTGTCTGTTGGACCCTCGGCACCCAAGGCCCACGCTGCGTCCTTCATCTTCTCGGAAGCTGCTGCATCCTCAGCTTCCCTTTTGACATAATCCGGGGATGCTGGAATCTCTACAACAACATCCCCGAAGTTCTCCTCCATGGGAGACATCATAGTCGACGGAATACGTACTTCAGACGAGCCCGCCATCTCCTTTGGCCTATTCCCACAAGATTTTAGAGTACGGGGCCTTCTTTTTAGCGGCTCCTACAAAAAAGGGGGAAGCATTGATTACATGAGAAGTTGAACTTAAAACACGACCATGCAGGACATTCTTACCTCTGCAGATGCTGAATCCGAGGACACCGTCGGTGACGATGCCTTCTTCTGCTTCTTTGACGCAGGAGAGCCAACCTTTGTATCTGCATGCCTTTTCGATTGATCGGCCGAGGGTCTTGCCTGCCCCTCGCGGCGGGGGCGCCTCGATAACCCGCCTCGGGCGGACGGTACGATCGACCCTTCGCCAAAGTGTCCCCGACCGCTGCTAAATGGGTACCTGCAATAAAACTGGTCTCCCTATCATATCCGGCGGGCGCGGCAGCCATAACACAGTAAAATTTGGCGGCCGAGTAAAGAATCGGCGACCGCGGATTCTGGACAGGGAGCGTAAAGCGAGATCCGGTACATCCAGCATTATAGTAATGCCAAGCTCGTGCACCATCCAACAAACTTCCAGCGTACCCCAAGGTGATACTGGGATTATCCAACATCAACTGAGCGTATCCGAATTGCTGTGCAAAGCGGCTCGACAAATACGGCTCCAGGTAACACTGGTTCCTGTTCCGATACACCAGATGGGACGGCCGGATACTTTGCAACCAGCGAAATCCCCATGGAGATAGAGTGGTGGCATCTTCACCCGAATCCATCAAATCTTCGTTGGCCTCAAAATCGGAAAAGACAGGACCAACTTTGGTGATCTCCCATCCCTGAATGTGGGATAAAACTTTCCTGCAAACAGGAACATCGGTGTGCGACCAACTCCTCTGGTAGAAACGTCGGAGGAGTGCATCTCCGGACCTGCGGTCTTCCTCCGAACCCGGGCTCATCACATTGGGATGGTATAAAATTAACCACCCCATCAAATAATGAAACGGCAGTTCGGCACACGGGAAGTTGTTGTTTCTGCCGCGCTCATGAACCACATCTCCCGCAAACTCTCGTAGACCCTGCAGCAGGTTACACACCATTGCGGGGAGTAAAGCTAAAGGACAGCCAAAGGCCAACTTCACAGCCGGCAGAATTAAGTTCCGGGTCACCCTCTCTATAGAGCCAGACCCGCCTGAGAAGACATAGTCCCGGAGCCAAACCATAAGATACGCGACTAATACTGCTTTTGGCGACATCCGATAAGTGAGATGCCAGAAACAGCTATAAGAGCGTTCATCCGACTGCCGGTCCTCGTTCTTCCGGGGATTCTTCTCGCCTAACCTGCTCATTTCGGAAAGCACCTCGTTACGAGAAAGTGCCGATGGAGTAGAAAAATGGGAGGGATCCTCTTTGTCTTGCCTAAAAATGTAACTACATATAGTAATGATGAATCGCCACTTCCTTGAAGATGGCCATCATCTCCTCAGCTTTGTCCCCCAGGACTTTGAATTCTTCATTGGTCGGGAAGTACTCCTTGTAAGGTTCTGATCCCCAGGGGAGTTTTGATACCTCGTACATTTCATGAAGCGCGAGCCCTAGCTCCTCCACCGGAGTGAAGAAGGTCCCGGTATGCGTATCAAACATCTCCAAGAGCGCAAGGAACATGTGCCTGTTAATGTCTACGCCTGCCTGAGTTGTACGGATCGTAGCGGTCAGCTCAATCTCTCGGAGCTCAGTCTGAAACCGCGACAGGATCCAGTGTATCAGTTTGTCCCACTTGGAAACATAATGACACTAACCCTCTACCGAAAGTCTCCCTTTGGGTAGGATTGTTCCATCAACATCATGTGTCTCGCAAAAGTCGAGGCACCAAAGGCAAATGTATTGACGGGAACATCACTGTAAATACTCCCGGGACGTAGAGTCCGCCAAGTGAAAGAGGTCCCATACCTCACGGCGGCCAAAGTATCCCTTTGATCAGAAGAAGAATCGATTCTGATGATGCCTGCTACCGCTCTCCCCTGAGATGGAGTTACATACTAGGGCATCCTCCTCTTGGAAGCAAGACGACATAAAGCCGACAAAGGCCACTGACGTTCGAGCTGCTTGACAGTCATATGCACTCCCCTTGCTGTAAAGAACCAGTCTTCTTTGACCTTCAGCACCTTTGCTTCAGTAGAAGTAAGGCGGTCCCCGAACAGGAACTCAGGCTTTAAGAAGGTCACTTTATCGGAAGTGGCAGATTTCAGAACGCCATGTTCCATCATCCGTTTGAGGAACCCATGATGTTGTTCCCGAATTTGAGTCATTCTTTCGGGATGTTGATCCAGCACAATAGCAGCTTGAGCAGGGTTTATCACCTCTTCATCGTAATCTACTCCCATCTGGCAGAGGGCAGCGTCCAGAAGCACTTCGTTCAAGTGTGGGACAGTCATCGACACTGGCAAAGATTCAAGGATGTTAGAAACAACAAAAGGATCGGAGCCTCATCCTCATCAAAAGCGCATAAAACTCAAGCGCATATTAATAAGCTTCAGCGCATCATCAGGGTCTAAACCCATACGCGTCAGCGGTAGGGCTTCAGCGCATCATCAGGGTCTAAACCCATGCGCGTCAGCAGAAGAGCCTCGGCGCATCATCAGGGTTTAAACCCATGCGCGTCAGCAGAAGATCCTCGGCGCATCATCAGGGTTTAGACACATGCGCGTCGGCGGGAAAAATCTCAGCACATCATCAGGACTCAAAGTCCATGTACGTTGGCAAATGAGAATGATAGAGGACGATGAAGCTCACCAACCACCGCCGGTCGAACTTCGACCGGCGGGTGAGGAATGTCACCCGCGACAGCCTCTACAGGCTCCTTCTCTTTCCCCTTTCCCTTAGCACCACCGTGAGGAGTCTTGGGAGCCATTCTCTTGAAGAAGAAAGTTAGGGTTTTAAAGAAGAAACTCTAAAAAAAAAAGCAAAGGCAGAGAAAAGAAGAACCCTCTTTCTCTCCGTCTCATGCCTATTTATAGGTACGGTCGCACGCGTGAACCGATGAAGGGTAACCTCAGCCGTCGCCTCGGGTCCTATGAAAAGATAACAGCAAATAAGACCAAAAGATCATCATTAATCTTTTTGGTTACCGGGACGTTATCATTTGCATTTACTGAGAGGAGCATGCGCCCGAACAGTCATGCGCTCCAACAGTCATGCGCCTTAACCTCCATGCTTCTTATTCAAAGTATTCCAAAACTTATCTAAAAGTTTTGAAAACTTTGAAGGGGGTCTTGTAGAAGCATGGAATTTCAGAACCGAAAATCCTATGCGCCAGACACTATATGCGCCAGAGCTCGGACAAATACTTCATAGCAAAACCAACAAATATAGACATTTGAAAGAGGACTTTTTATTTCATATAAAAGTATATTACATGTCTAGAAAAGGTGGTACAAAGGAGAATTTCTACAAAGAAAAGACCCTAAGTCTACAGCCAGCAACCACCATGCGCCTCCAGTCAGGCGCAGCAACCACCATGCGCCTCCAGTCAAGCGCAGCAACCACCATGCGCCCTCAACCAGGCACATCCCGCCAAGCGCACTCAGCAGGGCGTATCCTTTTAGCAGCTCAGTTATGTGCATCCCCAGTTATGTGCATCCTTTCAACAGCCCAGTTATGTGCCGCTCTTCCAGCCAGGCTCACCAGATAAATACTTCGACTAATGAAGCATTTAACCTCTGGCTGGAACCAAGGAAGAGAAGAGCACCGCAAATCTGTGGACAGGGAAGGCTTCGAAAGAGCCTCCAAAGGCGAAGGAAGACCGTGATCGAAACCGTGGCTAAAGGAGCAGCTTTCAACACAACCAGAGTGGGCAACGCCCACTTTGAAGGAAGAAAGAGCCTAGCACCGCCATTCCAATCTACGGCTCTTCCAGATTAATAGAAACAAGGCTCGAGCATCCCTATCTTTGGATTCAACAGGCACCTTCTGCCTGCCTCGGAAGCCCTCGACTCCGTCTTTTGGATGTAACAGTCACCTTCAAGTGCATCAACGAAGACATGGCGTCACATCTTCACCTTTGGGAGCATTTCGTCAACAGAATGCATTCGAGGAAACAAGTTCATTTTGGAAGTACGTGAGAGAATGGGAAGCAAACCCTCTCTCCATGCCACTATTTATAGGTCGGGCAAATCAAACCCACGCGCCAAGTGGATGGCTCTCTGAATTCTGTACAATGAACTTGCATTAAATGGATGAACCGGACGCCTCGAATTCAGCCAAACGGCTATTTAAAGCACTCGAAAAACATAACAGCCGCATCAGTAAAGACGTGTCGGATGCGCCGGCCAGATAGCGCATCACGCAGACGCGCCCTCTCAGCATCAAGCGCATTACACAGACGCGCCTTTCAGCACCAAGCGCATCACAGGGGATGCGCCCTCATACGCCCCCATATGCCTAGTAGAACGCCAACCGACGCATCCACTCAGATGTTCATCGAATGTCACAAACATTAAATGCTGAACTGACAGAGTTGGCAGCACACCTCCCAAAGTCTAAACAGTTGACAGCTTTTTCAGAAGACGAAGCGTCGGCAACGTCAGCATCATCATTACTCCTCCCTCCGACGGCTAGTGACACGTGGCCACCCGACCATCCGCATGCGCCTCGAAAGCCATGCACCTCAAACTTTTCACTGATCCCTAAAAGACAGAAGAAAAGTCTCCATTTGAAGCTCTGCATGTGCCTCAAAAGCCATGCGCCCTAGACTGCTCTCTGATCCCAAAAGACAGAAAGAAAGTCGCCTGCGTGCGCCTCAAAAGCCATGCGCCCAGAATGGTTCGTGACTCCTAAAGGTTACGAGCCAAAGTCTCCTCATGCGTCCAATCCTAGGCACATCCTATCAGATCATCTCCCCTACCAAATCTGAGATCTCCAAGCCATGGGCCGATGACACGTGTCCTTTGACTCAATTCACCCAAGATCTCAGCAACAGAAAGATCTTCTCCTTTGCTATGTGCCGGCTCACAACAGCAACATGAAGAAGTCTACCCCTCGATCAGGGCACATCGTCTATGCGCCTCCATCAGCAATCACCACGTGGTGCCCCCGTGTACAAGCGCATCCTACATGCGCACATGAGCAGCCAGCCTGTAAAACTATAAATAGAAGGATCATTTCCTTCTCACCCACGCACAGAATATACAACGAACACACAGAGACTTTATACCACCAGAGAGGCAGATACAGACACTCAACGTCTTCCTCCTCTCAGCAAGCTCCAGCACCCAGTGCAATCCAAACCTTCAGAGAACCGATAACCGTTGTCAGCTCGTCAACGGAGTCAACGTATTACCACTCACTCCATCGGCACAAGGGACCCAGATAAACAAAAGTGTACTCCTAGGACTACGTCTAAAGTCCTATATTGTAATACTGTTCTATTTGTATTGAAATTTGCAATAATATAATTTCAATGGCAAACAATCACCCTACTTGAATCATTGATTAAAATCACACTTGACCTACAGTGTACCACCTGGACTCATATAACATTATTCTAG
The DNA here is from genome assembly GCA_029216955.1 of Iris pallida. Taxonomy (NCBI): domain Eukaryota; kingdom Viridiplantae; phylum Streptophyta; class Magnoliopsida; order Asparagales; family Iridaceae; genus Iris; species Iris pallida. Next base: position 7,473,906 of record JANAVB010011800.1, read on the forward strand.
TCCAGCTAGCTTTTATTTACAGTCTTCATTGACATGATCTTCTGTTTCACAGCATTTACTTTCCTTATTTTTAACTGTTGCTTTATATCTTAAACTGTCTAAAACTTCCATGCTTTATCAATATAACTGTCTATAATTGTTTTGTAGTCTTTGTCATTTACTTAGATTTTCTTGATGAGATGTATTCGTTCATGTCCTGACTGTACCTGTTAAAAATATTACAGATGATAGCCCGAAGGATACATGCCCTACTTGCTATGGATCTGGAGAGGGATTAGCAACCTTTGGCCCCGACTCTCGGGAGTGATCGGGAGACTAGTCTAGTAGACTTGCTATAGAATTCATGTTTAGAATTTAAATTGTAATAATCTGAGACTTGACTTGTTTTGAGTTATTTTGAGATATTATCATTTAGTAGTTTTTATTTGTTTTCTTTTAGTTATAGACTTCGGTGTTATCCTATCGTGCTTAGACTGTGATTGAGTTATATTATTTCTATACTTGTCCTCCGTTCGGAGTTGAGATTTAAGACAAGTACATTATATAATTGCGTGAGTTGTTTTAGATAGTGACCTAGAATAGCGTTCTACCACCAATTCTGCAGCGAAGACTAGGCATTGTTACGCACTTGTACCCTTACACTGTGTGCGGGTCGTGACACCTTTCTTTCCACAGTTGAAATAAGTCCTAGGTTCTTTGAACTTGTGCTTGAACTGAGCCGACTTCACCTTCATATGGTGAACGTCTTTCTTCTTTTGGTAGGGAGCATTCTGCTTCCCTTTAGAACTTTCTTCTTGTACCATGTTCGCCTTAGCAATCTGCTTGGACAAGGCATCCACTTTGAGTTGAGCCCTCAACTCGTCTTCAACATGTATCCAGTACAAGAGGCGTTCCAGATCCACCTCCATCTTCTTGTGGTGCATGTCCGCGATGAAATTGCTCCACCCAGGTGGAAGCTTGGCGACAATACCCCCAACGAAAAAAGCATCGACCAAGGGCATGCCGTCATCCGCCAGCTTCTGACGTAACTTAAGGAATTTTTTGACTTGAGGCATCATGGTTTTATCGTCCTCAAACCACATCCTCCAGTCCTTTTCGGTCACATGAATCTTATTTTTGTTCTTATCTGCCTTATAGAGATTCTCTACAGACTCCCAGATGTCCTTTGCATTGACCGTCTTGCCGTATGACTCCGCCAGAGAGTCCTTCATAGAGTTCTGGATCAACAACTTGCAGAGATTGTTATCCCGCCTCTACTTCGACTGCAAAGCCGTGGCTTCAGCAACCCTTCGAGCATTTTTACCCTCTGGAATCAAAGGCTCGGGATCTGTCAACACATAGTCGACGCTCATGAGTTGAAGATTGAGGCTGACCTTTCTCTTTCAGACGTTAAAGTGCTCCCATCAAACATCTCAAGTTTAAAACTTGTATCGAGAAGTTGTGCACGGTTGTTTTCCATCAGATCTGAATCTTACTTTGAGATTGTTATTCCTGAAACAGATCTTTTGATAGAAAATGGAGATCTCGAACTCTTATTTCTAGACAGACAAAAAAATCGTTATCCTAAGAGAGAGATGAATACTCGTTCTCAACCGAAGTTGATGCAACGAGATGAATGATCGCTCTCAACCGGAGTTGATGCAACGATATGAATAATCGCTCTCAACCAGAGTTAATGCAACGACTTTGCTGGGATGATGAAGATTAACGTTGCTCAAAGAAAGATTCGTCCGATTGCGATCTGCTCCCAGGAACCAGCAAGTTCGAAAGAACTTCTGGGACGCTCGCTGTCACCTCCTTTACAAATTCGAAGAACTCCTTGGGACTTCAATGGCGGTGGAAGCACTTCTTTCTTCGTCTCTTTATTTTGGCACAAGTCTTTAACGAAGGCACGAAGAGAGTATTTATAGAGAATGGTCGAAACCCTAATCCTATTCCTGGCCGCAACTGATTATGAAAAGATAGAAGCGAATAATGGAAAATATGAATGAATTAAATTCAAATTCCATAAAGATCGGATTTGATCAATTAACTCAATCTTTTCATAACTGCTTAAATCTTCCAATCAGCTACATCATACGCCACCTGCATCCCGTAGCGACTCAGCCTGCGCGCATAGCTACGAAACCCGCAGTAGCTGTAACTCCCTAAACCCATTTTTGTGTATTTTCGATCATTACCTGAATTTTTTGTTTTTGAAAATATTGGAGCTTTATGAGAAAATTATTGATTTGGATAAAATATTCAGGAAACTATATTTTGTTTAATTTAAATCTTAATTTATATTGCTTTGTTTTAAAATTGATTATAAATATTAATATATTGTCTTCAGTAATTAAAAGCTAAAGTGATTTTTCGTAAGTTGGTTTTGATTGTCTGTTAATTAATTAATGATTATTAGTATTATTATAATATCTCATTTCGTTGGCAATTATTTAATTAATTCATATTTTGTTCAATACTATTATTGTCTATTGATAATTAGAGAATTCTAAATATGCAAGGTTTAGGCACAGCAGTTTTTATTAAACAGTTATTGCTAATTAGTTGGTAATTAGCTAGGTAGTTATTATTAAATGAATTAATTAATTAGAATTAGCTAAATCTATTTTTTGAAAAACTGTTGGATAATTTGAATTTGAAATTCTGTTACCAATGTTTTTTCCTACCCCCAGATCTGTATTTAATTTCAAAAACTGCCACTGTCCCAAATTGGGGAACACCCCCAGATCTACTGCTATTTACTAATATGCCACTCCCCCCCACACATACTGATTATTTTATTATAAATACTACACGTTTTCTAATACAAATTCTAACATATCACATCATCACTGACAAAACAGTCACATTCTTTTTCTATATTTTTCTCTCTCCTCTCATTGTTCCGGAAAGAACTTCGCCGTACGCCACCGCGGTGGGTTCATCGGAGACCGTTGTCAGCTCATCTCCACCGAAGAAGCCACCACGGCGTCGGATCTATGCTCCGCCTAACCGGAGTTCATCCTCATCCGTCTGGACTGAGCCATCATGGAACCTCTACCTCGCCGGAGACCACTGCGTAGTCGTCGGATCTCCTCGCGCACCGCCACCTCGTCATCGAGCAGGGAGCTTCCTCGACTCCAGTGCTTCCTCGACTCGTGTGATGCTTCATAGATCGTGCTGCTGAGGGTTGTACTGCCTCTTCGAGCACCGCACCATCGTCTCGTGGAGCGTGCTGGCCCTTCGAATTTCATGCCACCCCTTCGGAGCTGTTGACTACCATCTCGGGAAGTGTGCCACCGTGAGTCGCCAGGACGCCGGATCGAAGTCGATCTTCAACGAACCAGCAGTGCTCCGCCTAGCTGTCGACGCCCAAGCCGAGGAGCAGCCTCACCGACGAAGCCGTCCAGCCTCCTTCAGATCTGGACGACGACCGTCGTCCCAGTTGCCCGGATTGCTTGGATCCGTCACCGACGCCAAGGAGTCTGCAGCTCACCGAGGACCACCATGGATCGGCGTCCCCGACCGGCCGGTGAGCTTCCCCCATCGATCCTTCTCGACCCCCTCTCTCCTTGTTGTTAGGTTTAATTAGGGATTTAGGGTTTCGATTGTTCGGGAAGAGAATAGGGCTTGAACCTAAGGATCCTGATCTAGAAATTAGGGTTTACAATTGGTTCGACTAGGGTTTTATTAGGGTTAGGGTTTCCTAGCTATGGGGAAGAAGAAGAGTTGGGGTTGATGATGATGATTTGGGTTTTGGGAGTTAAAAATTAGGGTTGGGACTAAGGTTTTGAGTTGCGGCCATGGACGAATTTTCTAGGGTTAAGGATGAGCGAGAGGAAGGTGATGACCTAGGGTTTCAGATCTAGAGTTTTGGGTCTAGGGTTTATGGCCGGAGGAAGAAGACGATGGGAGAGGAGCTGGCTCTCGAACGTTCAGTAGCTGTGAGTGAATGGAGAATGAGATAGGAGAGAGAAGAAGGAGTGTTTATATGTTTAGGTAAGCCGGGTTTTTGGGCCAGGGGAAAATAGGCTGGTACTGATTTCTTTTTAAAAAAATTTGTTAAGATTAGATGAATATGGGACTGACAGTGCAGAGTGTGGGCTGGGTCGGGTTAACATAAGTTTGGTTTGGCTTCAGGATACTTTAATTGTTTAGTTCCTACATTTTTGTTAAATATTTTAGCTGTTGGGCCATTGGGTTTTAGAAAAACTGGTATTAGGAACTGGGCTAGGCCGGGTTTTGGGTACAGGAGTTGGGCTGGGTTCTAGTCCCTAAATTTTGTATGTTTGTGTTTAAATTGGATGGCTGGAGCTGAGTCTGTGGGCTTGGGTTTATTAAAGCCATAGTATATATAAATTTATGTGTACAAAAATCTTGTATAAACATTTATAGTATAATATATAATAATGTATGTATATTGTTATAAAATTATTTCTTAAACATTCTAAATTAGGTTACTAGTAAAACTATTTTGCTACATGATAATTGTCAAAGATACTTTGTATATATTATTATTATTATCATACCTCTCTAGAAATATTTTGGATATCAAATATTTTCTTAAAAGTAAATTGTTAATCATAAACTATTTTAATATGGTGCTGGTATTTACAAATGTATTGATAAGGAAAATATAATTTAACATGCATATATCTTTAGATAGTAAGCTTTACTACATATATATATTATATGCCTCTTTCATAGTATAATTTGATTATCCTAGCTAGTAGATAATTGGTTATATAAAAAAAATTCAATAGTTATAATATATGTTCCTAAAATAGTTTAAAATACTTTCACTAAGTATTTATATAAATATTTTTCTAAACTATTGTTAATTATCTAGTTAGCCAATGATCATTATTTCAAAACCCTAACAAATTGTACAACTATCAGGTGATCCTTTACATCATGCAGTACTATTCCCGTGCTTCCAAGACGAGGCAAGTACACCGACTCGACTTGTACTTTATATTTCTGTCTTACATTCATGTGCCATGTTCTCATATCGGACACGAGATACATACGATTGTCTTGTACATTGTTCATTTCTTGTGAGTCATTGTTTATTGCGGGAGTTGGAGAAAATATTAGCTTTTGTGTGACCACACCCAATATAGGTATTGTGGATAGCCTAATCGTACCCTTCACGTACGATAAAGACGGACCTTATAGAATTGATTGACTCATTGACTTATTGATTGATTGTGCTCCTAAGCCGGTCATATATTAGTTTAATATTTCAAATTGTCACATTTGCATATTGATTGTCGTGTTCATTGCCTTGTACATTGATAGCCGTGTTTATTGTCTTGCATATTGATTGTCACGTCCTTTGCCTGCAATTTTACATTTTATTTCTGGTACCGTAGTTTCATTTCCAGTTCTGGTATTCTTGTTTCACCTTGTATTTTATACTACAGATTATATTGTATATTGTTCTTGTCGAGGTTGTACTTTGCCCTTTTCCTGACAGGATACGTTGCAGGTGAGCTTGAGGCCACATGGAGCATGTGATTGCATGGGATATTGCAGCTTTTATTTTATTTATTTTCCAGAGATTGTATTTTAGATATTCATTATTGTATATTTACTTTATTTGACCCGATTTGCCTCCCGCTGATTTTGTACAAAAATGACTTGATGGATATTGGTGATCTTTTTGGGAACGTTATAAAAGCTGTGTTCGTTTACATTACATTGTGACTTGGAGTTTTCTTTAGTATTGTACAGCTTACTTCATCGTGTCTATCGACGAAGGCTGGGCGTTCCAACTCGTATCCGATTATTCGGGAGCGGATCGTGACATGTTTTAGTGGTGGCCCATGCAGGTCTATCCTGGCAATAAAGTGTTATTGGGGGACCAGCGAAAGCTAAGAAAAACTTATCACAGCATAGGAACCGCGGGAAAATGGTTTATGGTTATTGATATTTAAAATTTGAAATTTTATTTTACTTATGATTTTTAGGTTAGTTTATGATTTTTTAGGACATAGCAATCAACAGTTTATTTTTCTATTACAAGATGGTCGCCACGACGAAAGCTGGGACTAGTGAGCAACCTGCACCCAGTGTGCAAGAGCAGCTTCCACCGCCTCCGCCTCAGCCGCTTCCTCCGACGATGACGTTCGACGGCACGCAGATGATGGCCATGTTCCAGCAGTTCATGGAAGCACAGAACCACCAGGCCACACAGTTTCGAGCGACGATCATGGACGTGCTCCGAGTTAGGGAGCCAGCTCCACCAGCTATGTCAGTACCACCGACACCACCAGTACCAGCAGTACCGAGGCCAGGGACTGCCAAAGACTATCAGAACCTCTGTTCGATGGATTTTTGGGGCCATGAGGGGATAGTCTACGCAGATGAGTAGCTAGAAAATGCTGAGCAGACATTGAAGATGGCAAGGATCCCGGATGATTTGAAGGTCGAAGTTGCGAGCATGCGACTTTTCGATATTGCTAGAGCTTGGTACAGGGAGGAGCCTCAGTTGGCTGAACCCCAAGTTCTATGAAAGGATTTTAAACTGCTGTTCCATGAGAAGTTCTTCCCGGATGTGGTGCGGGACGAGCTTCGGATGCAGTTTGAGGCATTGCAGCAGGGGAGTATGACTGTAGCCCAGTATACATCAGAGTTCACCCAGCAGGTACGCAGAGAACCTAGTCAGCACACCACAGGAGAGGGCTTGGAAGTTCAAGAAGGGCCTCACCTGGGAATTGAGACATGTAGTGGCTATCAGCTAGGCCACTACCTATGCGAGCATCCTTAAAGTTGCTCAGGGAGTGAAGAAGGAGATGGACCCGAAGCTCAAGTGGGACCGAGACATTGGCGCCAGCAGTTCCCAGGGTCCACCAAAGCGGACCGACACTCAGTAAAGGCCACCTCAGCATCAGCATCATCCTCATGTTCGAGCTCCGATATTATCGAGGCAGCAGAGACAGATTCAGACTCTGATATACTTTCTTGTGCATACTACAAGAGACCGGGACACCGTGTCGAGGAATGTCGCAAGAAGTTAAGGCATTGCTTGGTTTGTGGATCTGCCACTCACCAAGTGAGAGATTGTCCTGCGGCTTTCACTCGTCAGGGACCAACACCAGGGCAGCAGCAGGAGGACCCAGTCTTTGAGGATCAGTAGTAGCCGCAGGAGCGCGGTCGGATGGACCATTATCTTCCTTACTTGCTTGTAGTAGTTAGATATCTTTTGTATTGCGTATTTTGAGGCTTGTCTCTGAGTTTTTCTTGTATTTACTATTTTTATATTGTCTAGTGACTACTTGTTAGTCCTTGTTATTTTTACTACATAAATAAATCATTTAGTATTCTCGTTGTCTTTAATAAATTTTGCTTGATTTTGTACTCTATAAAACCTTTTAAATTTTGAGGACAAAATTTTTGTAAGGGGTAGTTTTGTAACTCCCTAAACCCATTTTTGTGTATTTTCGATCATTACCTGAATTTTCTGTTTTTGAAAATATTGGAGCTTTATGAGAAAAATATTGATTTGGATAAAATATTCAGGAAACTATATTTTGTTTAACTTAAATCTCAATTTATTTTGCTTTGCTTTAAAATTGATTATAAATATTAATATCTTTTCTTCTGTAATTAAAAGCTAAAGTGATTTTTTGTAAGTTGGTTGTTGATTGTCTGTTATTTAGTTAATAATTATTAGTATTATTATAATATACTCATTTTGTTGGCAATTATTTAATTAATTCATATTTTATTCAATACTATTATTGTCTATTGATAATTAGAGAATTCTAAATATGCAAGGTTTAGGCACAGCAGTTTTTATTAAACAGTTATTGCTAATTAGTTGGTAATTAGCTAGGCAGTTATTATTAAATGAATTAATTAACTAGAATTACCCAAATCTGTTTTTTTGAAAAACTGTTGGATAATTTGAATTTCAAATTCTGTTACCAATGTTATTTCCTACCCCCAGATTTGTATTTAATTTCAAAAACTGCCAAAGTCCCAAATTGGGGAACACCCCCAGATCTGGGTTTTATTACAATTATGCCACTATACTAAGCCCCCAGATCTACTGCTATTTACTAATGTGCCACTCCCCACACACACACACATACACTGATTATTTATTATAAATACTACACATTTTCAAATGCAAATTCTGAGACATCACATCATCACTGACACAACAGTCACACCCTCTCTCTATATTTTTCTCTCTCCTCTCACTGTTCCGACGAGAACTCCGTCGTACGCCACCGCGGTGGGTTCATCGGAGACCGTTGTCAGCTCATCTCCACCGAAGAAGCCACCACGGCGTCGGATCTATGCTCTGCCTCACCGGAGTTCATCCTTATCCGTCTGGACCGAGCCATCAGGGAACCTCTACCTCGTCGGAGACCACCGTGTAGTCGTCGGATCTCCTCGCGCACCGCCACCTCGTCATCGAGCAGGGAGCTTCCTCGACTCCAGCGCTTCCTCGACTCGCATGATGCTTCGTATATCGTGCTGCTGAGGGTTGCCCTGCCTCTTTGAGCACGGTACCGTCATCTCGTATAGCGTGCCGGCCCTTCGAATTTTGTGCCGCCCCTTTGGAGCTGTTGACTACCATCTCGGAAAGTGTACCACCATGAGTCGCCAGGATGCCGGATCAAAGTCGATCTTCGATGAACCAGCAGCGCTCCGCCTAGCCGTCGACGCCCAAGCCGAGGAGCAGCCTCACTGACGAAGCCGCGCCACCTCCTTCAGATCTGGACGACGACCGTCATTCTAGTTGCCCGGAGTGCCTGGATCCGTCACCGACGCCAAGGAATCTGCAGCTCGCCGAGGACCACCGTGGATCGACGTCCCCGACCGGACGGTGAGCTTCCCCCATCGATCCTTCTCGACCCCCTCTCTCCTTGCTGTTAGGTTTAATTGGGGGTTTAGGGTTTCGATTGTTCGGGAAGAGAATAGGGCTTGAACCTAAGGATCTTGATCTATAAATTAGGGTTTACAATTGGTTCGGCTAGGGTTTTGTTAGGGTTAGGGTTTCCTAGCTATGGGGAAGAAGAAGAGTTGGGGTTGATGATGATGATTAGGGTTTTAGGAGTTAAAAATTAGGGTTGGGACTAAGGTTTTGAGTTGCGACCGTGGAAGAATTTCCTAGGGTTAGGGATGAGCGAGAGGAAGGTGATGACCTAGGGTTTTAGATCTACAGTTTTGGGTTTAGGGTTTGTGGCCGGAGGAAGAAGACGATGGGAGAGGAGCTGGCTCTCGAACGTTCAGTAGCTGTGAGTGAATGGAGAATGAGAGAGGAGAGAGAAGGAGTGTTTATATGTTTAGGTGGGCCGGGTTTTTTGGGCCAGGGGAAAATAGGCTGGTCCTGATTTTTTTTAATAAATTTTGTTAAGATTAGTTGAAAATGGGACTGACAGTGTAGAGTGTGGGCAGGGTCGGGTTAACATAAGTTGGGTTTGGCTTCAAGATACTTTAATTGTTTAGTTTCTACATTTTTGTTAAATCTTTAGCTGTTGTGCCATTGGGTTTTAGGAAAAGTGGTATTAGGAACTGGGCTAGGCCGGGTTTTGGGTACAGGAGTTAGGCTGGGTTCTAATCCCTAAATTTTGTAAGTTTGTGTTTAAATTGGATGACTGGAGCTGAGTCTGTGGGCTTGGGCATATTAAAGCCATAGTATATATAAACTTATGTGTACAAAAATCTTGTATAAACATTTTTAGTATAATGTATAATAATGTATGTATATTGTTATGAAATTATTTCTTAAACATTCTAAATTAGGTTACTAGTAAAACTATTTTGCTACATGATAATTGTCAGAGATGCTTTGTATATATTATTATTATTATCATACCTCTCTAAAAATATTTTGGATATCAAATATTTTCTTAAAAGTAAATTGTTAATCATAAACTATTTTAATATGGTGCTGGTATTTACAAATGTATTGTTAAGGAAAATCTAATTTAACATGCATATATTTTTAGATAGTAAGCTTTACTACATATATATATTATATGCCTCTTTCATAGTATAATTTGATTATCCTAGCTAGTAGATAATTGGTTATATAAAAAATGATTTTCTATAGTTATAATATATGTTCCTAAAAATAGTTTAAAATACTTTCACTAAGTATTTATATAAATATTTTCTAAACTATTGTTAGTTATGTAGTTAGCCAATGATCATTATTTCAAAACCCTAACAAATTGTACAACTACCAGGTGATCCTTTACATCCATGCAGTACTATTCCAGTGCTTCCAAGGCGAGGCAAGTACACCGACTCGACTTGTACTTTATATTTCTGTCTTACATTCATGTGCCATGTTTTTATATCGGACACGAAATACACACGATTGTCTTGTACATTGTTCATTGCTTGGGAGTCATTATTTATTGCAGAAGTTGGGGGAAATATTAGCTTTTATGTGACCATACCCAACATAGGTATTGTGGATAGCCTAATCGTACACTTCACGTACGATAAAGCCAGACCTTGTAGAATTGATTGACTCATTGACTCATTTATTGATTGTGCTCCTAAGCCGGTCACACATTAGTTTAGTATTTCAATTGTCACATTTGTATATTGATTGTCGTGTTCATTGTCTTGTACATTGATAGCCGTGTTTATTGTCTTGCATATTGATTGTCGCGTCCTTTGCCTGCAGTTTTACATTTTATTTTTGGTATCGTAGTTTCATTTCCAATTCTGGTATTCTGGTTTCACCTTGTATTATGTACTACAGATTACATTGTGTATTGTTCTTGTCGAAGTTGTACTTTGCTCTTTTCCTGACAGGATACGTTGTAGGTGAGCTTAAGGCCACATGGATCATGTGATTGTATTGGATATTGCAGCTTTTATTTTATTTATTTTCTGGAGATTGTATTTTGGATATTCATTATTTTATATTTACTTTATTTGATCGGATTTGTCTTCGGCTGACTTTGAACAAAAATGACTTGATGGATATTGGTGAACTTTCTGGGAACGTTATAAAAGTTGTGTTCGTTTACATTACATTGTGACTTGGAGTTTTCCTTAGTATTGTATAGCTTACTTCGTCGTGTCCATCGACGAAGGCTGGGCGTGTTCGACTCGTATCCGATTATTCAGGAGCGGGTCGTAACAGCAGCCCGAGGCACCTGCGCGCCCAGCGCTGCAGCACCTGCGCGTCGCAGCCCCGCATGTAAAATTCCTAATTTCTACTATTTTTTATTTTTATTAAATTTGGTACTGATTTAAAATTTTGTATTGTACGTCGCGTAGTCGTATTGTACGTCGCGCACGAAATTATTTTTCTTGCTCGTCGAGTGCAAATATGTGCGAGCGTACATATTTTTGAAAAATATTATTTTTATTATTTTTATAGTTTCAAAGTAATATAGACAAAAATTATTTCTAGCTATTATTTTCAAGTTTATGATTTAATTATGAAAAGCATATCATTTATACCGTTATAATAATAAGTAATTTTTCCTATAAAATAGTATATTAGAAAAATATATTTATGTAAATATTATTTGTACATACATATATATTTAGTAATTATTTATTAGTTTATTTTTAAATAAAAATGTAATTTTTGAAATTATTATTATTAGTATTTTTGGAAAATATATTTCGAACTTATTGTGGCGATTTAAACCTTGATTTGAAATTTTGGATTTATTTAAATAGTTAAATATTTGAAATTTGATTTATTCTATTGATTTTTAAACTAAAAAATTTAATTTGATTTAAATTGGATTTGTATTTGGATCTGGAATTGATTAATTTTAAATTTGTAGCAATTATCTAATTGGGTTTTAAATCTTCCTAATCATTATCCAACTGGGAATTTCCACATCCTATATATAGGCAGGTACTCCTCCATTATTCCTCCACAATTCATCCTCCACAAATTCCATAACCCAAATAGTGCATTGTGTCCGTGTCTCCATATTTTCCACTATTTTTCCTTATTACAATTATATTGTTATCTTCTTTGTGTCCACACACGGACACATGTTCTCATCCTTCCCCGACACCAAACCCTAAACCTAAAACTCAATTTCTAGCAAACCCAAACCCTAATCCTATTCTAATCCTGGCCGACTGACCCTGCCCGTCCTCTCCTCGCCTCCACCTCGACACCTGCTGCCCCGACCAAACCCATAGTTTCCACCCCCTCCGCCCGACTCCATTCCATGCGACCACACCATCACCTCCGAGTCCACAGCAACCCAATCCCGGCCAAAACCCCACACGACCACAACCGCCAAACACCACCACCTGCACCCAACTTCCGTCCCCGCCTCGGCCAGCAACACCCAGCCGAGAACCGCCCGGCCAACTCCGGCCTCGACTCAGCGTCCGTCACCCATCTCCGCCACCCTCGACCAAACCACCACCCGACCATACCGCCGTCGTCAGCACCACCATCAACCAAACCACCACCCGACCATACCGCCGTCGTCAGCACCACCAAACGACCAAAACACCACCATCATCAACATCACCCCGCCATCTCCCCGTCGCCGCGTGCGCGTCGCCCTAGCCCAGTGCCTCCACGCTGCCGCCTGACCGGAAACCCCCGCCGACCCTCGACCTTCAGCCTCCCGAGCGCCGTCAGCCCCTTGGCGCTCCCTTCCTCAGCCGCGTTCCACCGTGCCCTCTTTCGTCGGTCGTCCACTCCTCCCCGTTCCTCCATCTCCGCTCCACCGCCGCGTTCTCCAAGAAACCCCCCTCCGGTCGATCTCTCCATCCCGCCACTCTTTCACTCTCGCCGTCTCCCTCTCTCTCTCTCTCTCTCTCTCTCTCTCCCCCGCTCTCGTCTCCGTTTCTCTCTCCCTTTCCATGTTTTTTCATACCCTCTCTCCTCTTTGTTGGGACTCTTGGGAGCAGCAACCGTTGGTTGCTTTTGTGTGCTTTGTTTTAAGTGTTTTCTCTCTTTTTTCGTTTGCATCTGCCGTTGTATAATAATAACACAATGCGCTGATGCTGACGTGCTAAGTGCAAAGTGCGCCAACAAAACGCCCTTGAGTCCGAGTCCGAGTCGCTAAGCCTCCACAAGGAATTTATTCCATGAGCATGGCAAAAAGCATTAGTGCTTCTTTGTTGGTTTAGCCCTCTTTCCACTAGAAAAATGCTCCACATGGCACTCATGTGCCTCTCCATACTTCATGTGATCTCTCAACACAAACAAAACTTTATATAGAGATACCATCCATTTGGTTTTTTTCAATGTGGGACTATATTTCTAGTTTCTAAATCAAAATACCAACAAGCAAAAACACCAACACAAACTTCCATAGGTATGAAGTTCTTGAAGGAAACATCCTTCTAACTATTCCTCATTTCCTTGTTCTGTGACATCAATAAATTTCTTAGGAAACTCTACAATAGCTTGTTATAATCCTCTTGCAAGTTGGAACACAAACATAATATCTGAACCTCATGGTATATATGTAGTTTTTGTCAGTAGTCTTCATATCTCATCCCGCTGAGTTCAGGTCTTGATTAGTTAGGTCACTAGTCATTACCAAATAAATAAAAAAGATAACCTGACAAATGTGATTGCCCATCTTTAGGGCTACAAAAAGGCACTCTTGTTGGCCTAACTAATACTTAAATCACACTTCACAAACACTTAAGACCATCTCAAGTAGGTCCTCTTGAAATCATTCCTCAACAATTCCACATTGGAAGTGATATATAGGTATTTAGGTACACTGGGTGGCAGGATTAAGTCCATAGAACAACTCCATGAAAGATGCATCAAAGGCAAAAATAATATATTTAGCAGTGGTCGGGACGTAAAAGTCCACACTCGGAATTTACGGAACTTTACAAGTATTATTGTTTATTATTGTCGAGAATATATATATATATATATATATATATATATATATATATATATATATATATATATATTTTTTTGGAACCAGGTAAATTGTTTCTGGAATCGCTCCCACTGGGATTCGAACTCCTGACCACTCGGGTCGCATGCATCTCTCTTAACCACTAGGCTAGAGGTCATTTGCATAGGTCATTTGCATATATATATATATATATATATATATATATATATATATATATATATATATATATATATATATATATATATATATATATATATATACATATATATATATATATATATATATATATATATATAGAACATATATATATATGTTCTAAATATATATATATATATATATATATATATACATATATATATATATATATATATATATATATATATGTTCTAAAACACATGAGAATGGGGATTCCAGAGGGCACCCCTCTCCTGGCCTCTCTGCCGGCGGGTATCCTGTGGATAGGCTGGCCGGTCGGACTGCCGGGGCCGGCGGCGCCATTCACCCTCTTCGCCCCCCTCGGAGGCCTCCCCCCCTCCCCTGGACGGCCGGCCCCCGCCTGGCCCTCGCCGCCGGCGGGCTATTCTCTCTCCCCCACCGCCGGTCCCCCGGTGTGGGGTCCCCCTCACCCCCTTCCCCCCCCCCCCCGTCCCCCCACCGGCGCCCGAGGCGACGCCGGCACAACCGGCCTCGTCGCTGCTATTCGCCGGACGCAGCCCCGCCCGCTGCGTCCCCACCCTCGCCGGCGCCCCGCGCTGCTCCGCTGCCACCCTCCTCGGCTGCGCCAGCTTTGCAGTGGCCCCCCGTGAGCGCCGGGATCGCCCCATCCGGCGGTCCTCCTCCGTCGCCACCCTCCACGGTCGCTCCTGCATTCCAGTGGCCCCCCGCGCGCGCTGCGCCCTCCGGTGGACCAGGAGTTGGAGCGCCGCCGGCGTTTCCTCCCTTGGTCGCACATGCTGCGACGCCGGCGTCCACCTCCACCCCCTCTCCGGCATCTCCTCCCCTCGCCGCCCCCCTCTCGTGGCCCAAACCCTCGGTCGTGCCGACGCCAGCCGCCGCCTTCTTCTCCCTCCCGAGGTCGTCGCCCGCTCGCCTCCCGGTTTCCAGCCCAAGACAGGCCCCCGCCCCCGCATCTGCGGCGTCGATGGTCTCCCACTCGTGGGCCACGGCGGCCGCGCAGCGTCCTTCGTTCCCGTCCCCCTCCCCAGCCTCCGTGACATGGCCTCCAGCGAGCTCCGCCCCAGCTTTGGACTTCTCCCCAGCGTCGGTAGGCGGACCTTCTCCGGCGGTGGTTCTGCCGTCCCGCTATGAGCTTCGGAGCTCTCAGAGCCGCTTGCCGGCTGTCCCCCTCCCCCTCTAGGTGTTCGGCGTCCGGCCGCTGCCGGCGTGCCCTCCGCAGCCGTCGGCCGTGCCCCCCTGCCCCCTCTCCCTGTTCCTCCCCCCAGGACTAGGCGACTGGTGTCGAGGCGTCGCCCCATCCGGCCCCCCCCACCCCCAGCGGCCATCTCCCCAGCTTCGCCAGAGCTCCCTCCTCAACTTCCTCCTTCCCCCGCCCCTCGGCCTTTCCCCCGCCGGAGTTCCCCCCCCCCCCCGCCGACCTTCCCCGCTGACGCCCCCCCTTACGCGATTGGCCCCTCCGGCGACCCCAGTCCGGCGCCCCACCTCCGGCTTCTCGTGCGTCGGCTCGCGCGCCCACCTCGGGTCCCGATCCCTCCTCGCGCAGCACGCCGGGTTGGGCAGTGTGCCCCTCCCTTGGGAAGCACTCATGTCCCCCCCGGGACCAGTGCTACCGCCCCACGTGACTGGTTTCAAATTTCGTAATTTGACCTTTCAAATTCCATTGTCCTTTTCGCCAAAAAAAAAACCACCACCCTCACGCCTCGTGCTGACCCTCCGTCGTGCTTTGGGTCGCGTACCAAACCAACCATTTTCCCCAACGGGCAGGACCCGAACCGCCGCTGTGATTTTTTGAAATTTCATCTTTGAAATTTCAAAATCTCGGTTAGGGCTTTAGAATTTTCGTTATTGTACTTTTCTATTTCCCACCGGCTCACCCAGGGCCCATTTTGTGTTTTCTCGGCCTTGGAACCGCTTGTAATGCTCTTTCAGAGCCACCCTCTTTTTCAATAAATTGCTTTTTATTATATATATATATATATATATATATATATATATATATATATATATATATATATATATATATATATATATATATATATATATATATATATATGTTCTAAAACTAGTCGGCTGGTTTTGTATTATCGAACCAACATATGTTATTCACATTGGATTGGAATTGCATGGATAAGATTAAATGACTTAAAAAGGTGGTGGAGTCTACACATTTTAATCTCAACCATGCAATTCCAATCCAACGTGTATAACATAGGTTGGTTTCATAATACAAAACCAGCCGGTTGGTTCTAGAGCACTCATATATATATATATATATATATATATATATATATATATATATATATATATATATATATATATATATATATATATGGCGCTGATGAATCTGGTTTGTGCGATATGTGGCATCTACAACGTAGGAGGACTGATGAAAAATGACCACGATCTGAGCCAGCGTTGGACAAAATTGGGCGTCCCGTGCATGAAAACTCAACGGCTAAAGGCACCGCATAGGTGGTCGATGACCGGCACCATTCTACCACGGGTACAAACGACGGTCGACCAAGCGGCCTGTCGTGCGGCACCCAATAGGCGTCGGGAAGACGTCGTAAGGACGTAGTGCGCATAGAATGGGTGTTTGGACGACATCAGCTGTCGTAGGCGTCATGAAGACGTCGGGGGCGCCTTCGGCGTCATGGGCGAAACGAGGCGTTGAGTTGTCGGCGTCGAAAGACGTCGGCCGTCCCGTGAGGCTCGGGATCGCACGAAGTACGCGAGGTGTACGTGTGGGACGATGATGAAAAGCCAGTGCAGACAAGATCCGTACGAAAAGTCCGAAGCGACATGACGACCGGCTAAAATAGTGTGCGGGAAGACACGATTTAACTGAGCCACCACATGCTGAATATATATATATATATATATATATATATATATATATATATATATATATATATATATATATATATATATATATATATATATGTATATGATGAGGGAGGTGAGGTGCCACCTTATGGAGGATGGCTACATGTCAACTCCCTATGCTATCATCATGCACCAAAGTGCATGATGATAGCATGGGAGGGTGACTTGGTGCCACCTCACGTTGAGGTGGCACCTCACCTCCATTATTATTATTATTATTATTATTATATATATATATATATATATATATATATATATATATATATATATATATAATGAGCAAATGACCTCTAGCCTAGTGGTTAAGAGAGATGCATGCGGCCCGAGTGGTCAGGAGATCGATTCGCGGTGGGAGCGTTCGCCACAATTACCTTTATATATATATATATATATATATATATATATATATATATATATATATATATATATATATATATATATATATATATATATATGTGTGTGTGTGTGTGTGCTAATGACCGCTAGTCCAAGTGGTTAGTGTGAAGGCATGTGGTCCTTGTGGACGGAGTTCGAATTCCAGTGGAAGCGATTCCGAAGTTAATTACCATTTCCAAAAAACATATATATACGTCGCTAGCCTGTATCGCATACGTCGCTAACAGTCGCTAGACGTCGCTAATTTGCGGAATTCGCCATGTTAGCAAAGTAGTCACTAAACGTCGTGATTTACGTCGCTAATTTGCTGACATAGCAAAATTTGCCATGTCAACAATTTATTCACTAAACATCGCAAATTACATTGCTAACTTCTGAACTATCTACGACATTTAACAACGAAAAGATACGTCGCTGATTAGCAACGTCTCGTCAGTAACGTCGCTATCCACTTAAAAAATAGCGGCGTCAACCCGCCGCTAACATACGTCGCAATAGCGACCAATAACGACATTTTTTGTGTTAGCGACCAGGAAATACGCGACAAAAATATTTGTCGCTAATTTCAAATAGCGACGTTTGCTTACACTTTAGCGACGTTCTTAGGCGTCGCTAAAGTGACTTATTTTGGTAGTGCCTTGTGAAGAACCAGACATTTTATAGTCGGTCCAAGTACATTAAGACTCAGTATCATTGGATACGAGATGTAGTTGAGAAGAAGAACGCGACGCTTAAGAAGATTCATAAAGATGACAATGCAACAAACATGTTCACAAAGGTTCTTCCAAGAAAAAAATTCGAGTACTGCAGGAGGATCGTCAGGATGACGATCCCCTCCACATAGTTGTGAAGGGAAGATTTGTTGGAGAGAATGGGGTTCCCAACCTATGTGAAAAATACTCCGGAGTCGGATTAGGTATTCATATATATATATATATATATATATATATATATATATATATATATATATATATATATATATATATATATATATATATATATATATAATAGAAATATTCCAATGGATTTGGCATTTCTATATATAGTAGTAATATCTCAATGGAGTTGGATTGTGTATTCCTATATATAATAGGAATACATCAATGGTTTAGATTGAGTATTCTTACATATAGTATAATACCTCAATTAGTTGTGGGTTTGAGACTATATATACTAGATATTTCCTCACCCTAAAATATATCTCAAAAAAAAAGTAAGCAAGAGTGCTTTACAATATTTGAGAGAGAGAAATGATTGAAGGCCACTGTGAAGGAGAGATCGCTTCAAATAATTTTTCGACATCCCTTATTCTTCGGAGTCCGCAAACAAATTTTCTACTTTCAAGTGAGTTGTGGTGATCCGTTCGGATCGGGAGGAGATTGTAGAGGGTGTCTTCTCTTTATTTCATTAGGTTATTCAGGGTTGGACTCCGATCGTAACGTGGTTTTTTTCCATCTGAGTTTTTCACGTAAAAATTTCTGTGTCAGCAATTTTTGTTTCGCGTTTTTGGTTTGTGTGATTTTGCTCGGTTCTCTCGCAGGACTCTCTAGTTTGGGGGAACGTTTTTCTCGCTTCGTTCCCAACAATGTTTGCATACCTTTCCATGAATTAATAAAATCTTCCAAAAATTGCATACCTCTCCCTGAGTTGATAAAATGTTCCAAAAATTTGTGCTTTCTCTATGTCATGTTGTTTCATGCCTATATTGGACATGACACGAAATATAATACTGACATGATAAAACCAGTGTTGTGTCTTTTGAAGAAATAATCTTATTTTTAATGTAAATAGGTGTTACTGAATCTCGGATTATGCTCAAACTATCACACTAAGCCTACAAATGTTTATGTTAGGTGATAATATGACCAGTCCTCTCATCCTCTCTCTTCCAATAAGCTCTTGAACTACTTGTGTCTGCACTTTAGCAGCAATGCTGATTGGCACGTTTTAAACAACTCTTATTTGCGCCCTTCTAGATCAGTACGGGAGGGTAGATATGCCAACTTGATCAACTGTTACTCTGTGTTCTTAGCCGATCGTGTGGATCCAATGTAACTAAACTCCCCTATAATTTGGTTTGTTGAGGCACTTCTGATACTTATCGCATTCTGCCTTATTTGAACATAACTCGGAACACTCTTAATTAGAGTTCCAGAAAACACAATACTTCTTCTCATGTGGGAGCCTATGAAGAATTTAGACAGTGAAAAATGGGTGAGATGCTGATATATGTATCAGTATATTATCATCAAATATAATCGTCTGGCACTTGTCCATTTAATTCGTCAAGGAAGTGTCATTTTCTTTGGAAGGACTGATAGTACATCCTACTTTTCTACTTTCTTTTCTACTGTTCTAGATATTCATGGTTGGTGAGTATGCATAAATGCGATACGTCATGGTCATGATACTGGTTTGGAGTCGGGGTACGCAGACTGGTTCACCAGTTTGGTTAGCGATACGCTTTAAAATTGTAATTGGGGCTATACTAGTTACTTGTTTCAAATTTGACTAGATAATTGTGTCATATACCGAAATAAAACCTTATGTAGAAAATAGAAAAACTCAGACTCGTTACTTTAGTATTTCTTTTCTTTATTCAATAGATGTAACCTCTCCTCCCCTCCAAATATGAAATAACTCGAGAACTTGGTTGCCCAACCTTTGGTGCCTTTTGTGTAACACTATTATGCAAGAACGAAACACTCTCCAAGTTCCATCTAGACTAAGAAAAAAAGTCTATATGAAATTGGTAAGATTCGAGAATCCAGAAGAAGAGGTAAGATAGACGGTTTGCCATAAGAAATTGCATTCTCTATCAACCTAGTACAAAGAGTGGTGAGGCATTACATTCCCACAATGCTTCTGTGGTATAAGATGTATACATGTTGCGAAGGAATTGCATTTTTTGTTGGCATTACATGAAAATCTTGTTATCATAACAGGAAAAATGGTTTTTGTGTTTAACCTTGTCTTGATGGAGCCTAATTTTGGAGTGAACTGCGCATACCTTTGGTTTCAATATATCAAATTCTTGAAGAACTTAATTTGGCATGCTTGATTATGCTTTTTTGTACCATCGAAACGTAATTTTCTCTACCATCTGCATGAGAAAGATTGTTGTCATTGAATCAATACTCTACCAAAGTTATGTTATCATTTTCTCAGCATCTATATATTCTTTTTGCGCATGTTATCTTCTTTACACAGAACTAACAAATTGTTATTCCCGAAACAGATATTTTGATGGAACATGGAGATCTCGAACTCTTAATTCCAGAGATACGAAAAATTCGTTCACCTAAGAGAGAGATGAATACTCGTTCTCAACCGAAATTGATGCAACGAGATGAATGATCGCTCTCAACCGGAGATGATGCAATGATATGAATAACCGCTCCCAACCGGAGTTGATGCAACGACTTTGCTGGGATGATGAAGATCACCGTTGCTCAAAGCAAGATTCGTCTGATTGCGATCTGCTTCCAGGAACCAGTAAATTTGAAAAAACTTCTAGAACGGTCGATGTCACCTCCTTTACGAACTTAAAGAACTATTTAGGATTTCAATGGCGGCGGCAGCACTTCTCTCTTTGTCTCCTTATTTTGGCATAAGTCTATAACGAAGGCACGAAAAGAGTATTTATAGAGAAGGGTCAAAACCCTAATCCTATTCATGGCCGTAATTGATTGCAAAAAGATAGGAGCAAATAATAAAAAATTTTGAATGAATTAAATTCAAATCCCACAAAGATCGGATATGATCAATTCATTCATTATTTCCATAACCGCTCAAATCTTCCAATCAGCCACACCATACGCCACCTGAGCCCCATAGCCACTCAGCCCGTCAGGCTGCGCGCATAGCTGCGAAGCCCGCAGCAGCCCGCCGCACCTACGCGCCAAGTGCCCAGCGCCGTAGTACCTGTGTGTCGTAGCCCTGCAGCATCTGTGCGTAGCAGCCCCGCAGCATCTGCATCCAGCGTCGCAACATCTGTGTGCCCAACACTGTAGCATTTGTACGCCCAGTACCGCAGCACCTGCGCCGCAGCCCCGCAGCATCTGTTGTAACGGCCCGCTCCGCCCTAGCGGAACGCCGATTCAAATGGCAAGTACAACGACTCAAACGAGCCGTCGACCCGAAGAGTTGGCATCGACCTGATGAAGAATCGATGCAAGGCTTACATTGGCCCGTCAAGATGAATCCAGACTTAGACTTTCAAAAGGCGCGCTGGGAGTATCGCTCGGCCGATGCAAACATCGCTAAGGTGGGTGGCTCCGATGAACCCGTCTTTGCTTAGCCTAGACACATAACAATACGCGCACTCCTGTTAGAATCGCTAGACGATAACACCGTGCATGTTAATAAATGACTCGACGCACCTAGCTAAGGAAATAATCCCATCTTGTATGCTTGTATAGAATATGGAAAGGAACATAGAAAAACGTAAGAACTCTCGTACCGCACTCCACGCTCGTGCTAAGGCACAATCTTATGTTCAAGTCCCTTACGCGTTCAACAATGAAACAATGAATGGGTTGCAACAATGAAATGGAAGACTATCGACATAGTCGTTCCGAGTAGAGTATAGCAACATTGAAAGACATCGGGACCGATGGGTCGCCAAGGCGACTCCCGCACGGGAAGTTACACAATATATGAATGAATGAATGGATGAATCAACGAATGAATGAATGAATCAACGAATGAATGAATCAACGAATGAATGAATAAATACGTGAAAAATGAATGACTGAACGAACAAGTGAAAGAAAGAAATGAAAGGGTGAATAAAAGATAAGACATGAAAGACGTTAGCGACATGTATGACGGGCACGTGCAACGGGGCTCGCTACCCGTATTGTACGGACGCCAACCTAGTCGATAACGCATTATGGCTCAAGACAGCCGTTATGTTAAATGACAAGTAAAATACGAAATGGTCGTGGACAAACGGCACGGGCGATGGAGGGAAATACCGTGGCCGGCCTAGGCGGAATCAGACATAGGACTTACGGGCTGCTTTGAGTGGGGGCTCGGCCACTCAAGGAGACATAAGGCCAGGCATTTCAAGAGACTATCAAGGTGTACCAGCCATCACGCTTCGATAGGTGAGAATGCCCAAGTGATATGTCCAAAATGGCTTGTAAAGCCAGCGATCCATGCATGTAGATTAAGTGGACTATGCTGGTGGCAATCCACGTGCAAGTTCTTGTATTGAAACAAGTTGTCTAAGTTAACTAAATGAAGTGTCTCCTGAACATGCTCGAAATGTAACCCTCTGATCATGCTTGAAACGTAACAAACCAAGTGAATAAAGAGTAATTCATGCAAAATGAGTTAGAGAACGTGCCTATGACGTGTTAGGACCCGAGGCAGGGACACGCCCTTGATATTGAAAGTTTACATGAGACACGTTAAGTTATTTCTCATGAATTGTTGACTAACTTGGTTTACCTTGGATAGGGAAGGCCGGACGGTAAGTATGGGTAATTCGTGCATGTATTTTCATGTGACACTTGAATTCGACAACACGAGATAGGTTATGGAATATGCTATGAAACTGATCCTAAGGCAAGATTAGAAAGACAATGAATGATAGACGGTGCACAAAAGTAAATGGAACGTGTTTGGTAATGATAGCATTGTGGGCGAGCTAGCCTCCCCACCAGTGCATAACAATGTACTGATAACCCCATAGCCTGCTTGCAGGATGCAGGAGACGTCATCGGGTGCGTAGCTTCCCTCGAACGTGCTAAGGCACGGAGTTATCTCTGGATCCTTGGAGCGTTGCAAGGAGCTGAAGCACCACATACAGGAAATAATGTATCGGAACATCGCCATGAATCATTCCATGTTGTAAGCCATTTGGCACGCCTTTTAATGTTTCAGAGAGAGAGAGAGAGCTTGAGAGACTTGTAAACTCGGCCTAGCGCCGCTTGTAAAATCCTTGAATATCAATAAAGAGTTTGAATTCGCTACAACTTGTGTTTATTTACTTTTTGCTGCAATGGGGACACTCTGTGCGACTCTGTGGCCTAGCTCAAATCGGCCATTTCTGGACTTGGCCTTGCACGGGCACAACCTAGGCCCGTGCGGCATCACGCATTAGCGAGGATGATCGCTCCTACGGGAGCGGGGCGTGACATCTGTGCACCCAGCGCCGAAGTCCCGCGGCTCTTGTGCGCCTTCACTATATCTACGCTACGACTCGCACAGAGACGAGCGCACGAGCGCATCAACTGTGCACAATGCACCTTGCGTCGATGCTGACGTGCTAAGTGCAAAGTACGTCAACAAAATTCTACTTTACGCCCTTGAGCCCGAGTCTGAGTCCGAGTCGCTAAGCCCCTTCTGGGCTTAGCTCCACAAGGGATTTATCCCCTGAGCATGACAAAAAGCATTAATGCTTCTTTGTTTGTTTAGCCTTCTTTCCACTAGAAAAATGCCCCCACATGGCACCCATGTGCCTCTCCATACTTTATGTGATCTCTCAACACAAGCAAAACTTTATATAGAGATACCATCCATTTAGTTTTTTTAATGTGGGACTATCTTTCTTGTTTCTAAAGCAAAACACCAATAAGCAAAAATACCAACAATTCTCCACATATCTCTATATATGGGTTGAGCGTTCTCCACAGTGGCTGTCCATCATGTATTAGGATAGATGTCGCTATGACTTGAATCTTTCCGCATGGGTTAAATGACAGCATGATACAAGAATGGACTAAGCTTTGAATTTTGTACGATAACTGTAATTCTTTCTACTCACATAATGACATCAATTGCGCTTCTTGATGCACATTAAAGGCATTGTGCCAGCCTAGTTTCGGTGTATGTATCTTGGGTGTCTACAAGATTTCTCTCAAGAGACGGCCTATATCTCTTTCCATATACTCTAGGTGAGTTTTTTTAAAGAGAATTTGGCATGAAGTATTTTGCTTCCTTACGGTGCTATAGCGCTATGACATAGCCTGAAGCCGAGAACCTATCTCATGTGGTGTCATACTACATATAGCATGAGGCCCGGCCTCTTTGTAGTGCCAAACTATCCAGCATGAAGTCTTTCACTTCCTTGCGGTGTTACGTCGTCATGACATGGCTTGCAAAGCCGAAGCCCTGCCTCATGTGGTGTCACCCACTGTAACATGAGGCCCAGCCTCTTTGTAGTGCTGCCTACCGCTCTTTATTATACAGCATTAGGCCCTCTTGCCTATGTGCAGTGCTACGGCATTGTGACTTGGCCCGAAGATGAGGCTTTACCCTCATAAGGTACCTCATGTGGTGTCACCCCACTATAGCATGGAGTACTACGCTCCTTTGTAGTGCTATGCTACCCGTGCTTCCTGTAAAGCACGCCAGACATCCCAGATGATTGAGAACTCATTAAGGCTTCCAATCCATCCTCCCATATGACTTTATTCTTTTATATAGAATAATCAGTAGACAACAGTGGTTCTGGGTTCATAACTCTGCAACATCTAAAAGGATTTGCTCACTGTTCTTGATATTCCTCTAGTCAATGGTACTTCTTTGAACTAAAAGTTAGATGTCTAGTAGATTTCTCTTTAAATTAATAGCATAAACTTTATAGTAGAATTGCAAAGACATACTATCAGAATGTCTTCAAGCCCATCTTACCTGCTGTGTCTTCAACCAGCTAGTGCTAGAGACCTTTGGTGAACGGATCTACCAGATTCTCCTGACTTCGAACATCCACTACGACAATGGATCCTTTTTTAATAAGATCATTTATCGCCCTATGCCTTAGACGCACAGTCCTCTCCTTGCAATTGAAGAGGTCATTCGATGCCACCGCTGCAGTCGCCTGGTTATCGTAGTATATCGATACTGTCGGTATCTGCGCACCAACCATTAGAAGATCATACATGAGCTCTCAAAGTCATTCTGCTTCATCTGTTGCAGCCGCCAGTACATAGAACTCAGATTCCATAGAAGAGTTAGACAACATAGTCTACTTCTTCGACTTCCACGATATAGCAGCTCCACCAATGGAGAAAATATATCCTCTTGTGGACCTCTCACTCTCTACTTCTGAGCATCAGCTTGCATTGCTGAAGCCTTCCACTACTTTTGAATCTCCGCAGTAGTACAGTGTAGCACCCAGTTTTCCAAATGAGGATAATTTTGAAATTTCGTATTTATAATTATTTTAATAATGATATTTAATTCATGATATGATTTTTTGGTGATTTTCAATTATTTTAAAATTATTTAAATCAATGACTTATGGTTTTAACGTTTTGCTAGTGAAACCCTAGAGACTGTTTGACCTAGAGCCTAACCATGTGATTATGATATTTTAATATCATTTTTGGCCTAAGGATAATTTTGTATTTGACCTTTTTGAATTATTTTGATATTATTTTATTATTTATGATATTGTTTTGGGATTATTTGAGTCGGGTTCGAATTTCATCTCAATCTGACTTGTAAAGGGGACCCGGGGGTAGTTTGACTCTAGTGGGACCCACACACTAGTTAGGCATGGCCCACATAATATTAATTTTAGTCCACATGATAGAAATATTTTAGTTAGAGGTTAGACTAATTATTATGGATAAGGTTAGTGTGATTAGAGACTTTAGAATGACTAATTTAGCCCCAACCAATTAACCCTTTCCTAATACTCATAGAATAGGTTGGTGGGGGCATTTTGGACCTTACCATAATAGGACAAATAGCCCCATATGGCCAGCCACTTTGGGAGAGGATAGGCTCAAGTTTATTTCATTATTCTTATCCACACTCTCTCTCTCTTGTTCTTTCCCAAATTCCTAGAGAGCAATTCCTAGCAATTTCTCCACCAAATCCTTCCATTTCGCCACCAAATCTTCTTCTTTCCTTCTCCATTCTAGCCAAGTAGGAAGCTACCCAAGTTTGGGAGGATTCGGAGCTCGTTCGTGTCCTTTTGGAATCTCTACGTGTCGGTGTCGCTCTGGGAAGGCTTTTCTTCGATTCGATCTACCGGGAGGTATAAATCCCTTCTCCTTTTCATTTTCTCATGCATATAGGTTTATTTTGAACCCATAGGAATGACCCCCATGGTTGTATCTCCATTTGTGTCCATTTCGTGTCCATTTGGAGGTCATAGGAGTGTCCTTTGTGTTGTGGTTGTATCCATGTGGGAAAACCCCAAATTTGGACATACTATGTGTTGTTGTTATGTATGAATGAATTATTACATGTTTAATCTCATATTTTTATATTGGAGATGTGTTCTATAGTGTCTTATATATATATATTAGTGTAGAGAGTGAGTTCTTGATATATTTTGTTATATACTTGTGTTCTTTTGTCTCAAACTACCCAAATCCGTCATGATTTTTATCCACGTTTTTAATTTCAGCCCTAACTTAGAAATGGCATAACTTCTAGCTTAAAGCTCGGTTTAATCTTCCATTTTTTTAAAAGAAGTATATTGAAGTTAGCTTTCCAAAAACATGTATTAATAGGCCTAATTCTTTCTGCAACTTTCTGGAGAATTATTTGAGTGCAGCTGTACGAAAGACAAACGCGTTCTCGGTATTTTTGCGATTCCGGGAGTTTCTGGAAACGAAAACGCGATCCGTTTGAAGTTTCGAAAAGCTAACACATAGATCTATAACATAATTTAATCCTAGATTTTATTTCATGCTGAGATGGTACAGTATTGATTATTAGTAGGAGTTACTATTCGACATATGCATTTTGTGCACCCTTATGTGTAATATAATGTTCTATTTGATTTTAACCTATATTAATGTATATACATTATGTAATTAAATAGAGAATACAAGCATGAGTAAATGGTTAAATAAATGATGTATGAGGTGTAAGTATCCTATTTAATATAAGCATGTATAAGTATGGCTTGTAATGAATATGTAGGTTCCATAGTATGTAATGTATGGTGCATATAGTAGTGCAAGAGAATAAATGAATAATGAATGAATGCAAGCATGAATGAAATGTAATAATAGATGTAATGTATACAATATACAAGTTAATGAGATGTAATATTCTATGTTAACATAAATCCTATATTACCTCATGTACCCCTTACACTATGTTGACACTATCACACTTGACACTTTGTTCACTAACACTTTGACACTCTTTGATATGTATACACTATGTATGCCCATTTAAACCCTCACTTGCCCTTTTGCCATGTTCACATACACACACATAGCCTCTTAAATAAGTATTAATATGAATATAGTTAACTTAGCTATGTATGTATATTATATATATGTTAGCATATTGTGTTGTAATATATAAGTTTATATAACCATTTGAAATGCCATGATTATAGACCTAATGTTGAATACCAATATATGCATGTGTATATATGTGTAGACATATATAGCTTAAAGTAATAGATTACCTAGTGTATATCCAATGTGAATTCTTGCCTATTTGAGTATTGAATAATTGCATGCTATATAGAGTTGGGTGTATGTTGGCTTGTATAGCCTTGTATTGATGTGTGCTTGCTAGGATAGTCTTGGTTAGGCCTAGTAAGACTTGCTGGATTAGGACATGACCTAGTTTGACCTAGTTTGACTGGTGCAGTTGACCAGAGTTGACCAAGGGTTGACTTTGGCCTAGTTTGACCTATATTCATGTATAATGCATTATAGTGCTTTATATTACCCTTCTGGACATGTTGTGACTTGTGCTGTTCTAATTAGGAGCCAGACATCTCTCCTTGGACAGTATCTTTACCTTGGACATTCAGATATCAGGCGAGTATATTCTCTGATCATTTCATATCCTGTTTAGAATTATTTTTCTGCTTTAAATTACTTTACTTGATACTGTCATGTTGGTCACACAGATTTGTACTATATGGATCTTTTTATGAGATGTTATCCCCCTCGGGAGCATCGGATGCTGCATGTTTTGTGCGTTTCACGAATCATCACGTATCTCTATGCTTCCTCTGATTCATGAATCGCTTGTGACACATGTACTCTCATGTTCACACCCATCATGAATCACCTTCACGTATCACTCATTTTATGAGCCATGTGAAGTTTTACGAATCTTAACATAACTTGAACAGATCCTTGTGTATTGATTGGGGATGGGGGAGTCGAAATAGGCATGTGAATATTATCCAAGTAGCTATATTTATGAATCACTCTCTTAGCTGTAGTCATGAATCTCCTATGTCATTCATATGTTTATATTTTACTCTGACTTACTAGTCACTATTAGCTCTCTACTTATAGTAGATATTTCTATTACAGTTCTCTCTCTCTGTTTACATACTGTATTTCTTCAGTTCATGTATCTTACTTTACTGTATGATTATATTTTCTAACCTGCTATGATCTGTTGAGATGTACTGTGCTTGCTCCAGTCCTGACTGGACCCGTTGATAAATTTTACAGATAGCCTGGAGGTTGCCTGCTAGCCTAGAGGAGACAGTAGAGGTTGCATAGATAGCTAGGGTTTTTGCTTATAGTTTATTTTCAGTCATCTTGAGTTGTATTTATGGATTACTGTATTTGAGTTTTGAGATATATTCTAAGTTTGTATCTTAGAAACTTAGACTTCTATCTGTTGTATCTCTTTTCGATTTCATGTTTTATCTATCTTCCTTTATGCTCTACCTTAGATGTGATTGAGTTTACATACTGATATGTCACCCCCATTCGGGGAGTATAAACTGTTTAGTCTTATACTGTTAGATGCATTGAGACCTAGGATAGCGTTCTACCGCCGACACTGTGGCGTAGGCTGGGTATTGTTACGTTCTCGTGCCCTAACTCTAGGGTGCGGGTCGTGACATACAGTACATACTTCTGAGTCCTTTTGAGGTAGCTCATAACCCTCTTCACAACTTTTCAGTGCTCCACACCTGGATTGCTCATGAACCGACTCAGCATCTCCACGACAAAAGCTATGTCATACCTTGTGGCAGTAGTTGCATACATCAAACTCCCGATGACGCTAGAGTACTCCAACTGCCTGACACTTTTTCTTGAATTTGGCTTCAGCTTCTTGTCACACCTATAAGGCGTATCGATTTATGAAAGATCCTGATACCCATAGCGTGTGAGCATCTTGTCAATATAATGAGACTGTGACAATGCCACTCCAATTTTCGTCCAGATGATCTTTATCTCCAGGATAACATCAGTTTCCCCTAAGTCCTTCATGCTGAACTTAGATGAGAGGAACTTCTTTGTCTCAGTGACACTTGCAAGATCTGTACCCAAGATCAGCATATCGTCCATGTAGAGACAAATGACGACTTATTTTCTATCAGCAAACTTTGTGTACACACACTTGTCCGTCTCGTTGATCCTGTGGCCGTTTGATCTTATAACTTTATCAAACTTCTCATGCCATATCTTGGAATCTTGTTTCAGACCATATAGAGATTTTACCAACTTGCAGACTTTGTTTTCGAGGCCCTTGACAACAAATCCTTCTGGCCGTTGCATACAGATCTCTTTGGTCAATTCACCATTCAGAAAAATGGTCTTAATATTCATCTGATAGATTACCAGCTTGTGAATTGTGCTCAGAGCAATCAAAATCTTGATGGTCATCATCCAAGCTACTGGAGCATATGTGTCAAAATAGTCGATCCCCATCTTCCGAGAAAATCCTTTGGCAACTAATATTGCCTTGAAATTGTTAACAAATTCATCGGCCTTCATCTTTTTCTTAATGATCCACTTACATCCGATTGGTTTTGCTCCTTCAGGCAGATCGACCAACACCCACGTATTGTTGGAGGTTATCGAGTCGTACTCATTATTAGTAGCCTCCTTCCAAAAGATAGCATCTCTGGTCTTCATCACCTCATCATAGGTAAGCGGATTTGCTTTCACAAGATAGGTGACAAAATTCTCTCTGAAGTCCTTCTGTCTTCTCACTCGCTTAGATACAGGTTCTGCGAGTTCTGGTTCAATAGTTGTTCTTGCAACAACAACATCTTCTTGTACTACCTCTTTGTAAGGAACTTGAGCCTCATGTGCACTCACATTTTTCTCAGGAATGTCCATGAGAACAACGTTCTTGTGCCTTGCAAACTTATCTTCAAAGAATTTTGCGTTGCGAGATTCAATGATATGATTTGATTCAATATCAAGGAACCTCCGAGTATCACTCTTATCAGCATAACCCAGGAATATAGTCTACGTAGTCCTTGTTTCCAGCTTCTGAATCTTCAAATCCAGAAGCTTCACGTATATCAGACACCCCCATACTCAAATGAGGAGTGACTTTTGAAGTAGCATGCGGCACTCTGTTCAATATGAACGTAGTCGTAAGCACTGCTTCACCCCAGAAGCAATTTGGAAGACCCGCAGTCAACAGCATTGAGTTCATCATCGTTGTTAACGTTCTGTTCTTCCAATACCATTTGATTGAGGGGAATACGGAGCAGTTATCTCGTTGATGATTCCATCTTCTCTGCAGAACGATGCGAATTCATGAGAGCTATACTCTCTACCTTGATCACTTCAGAGTCTCTTGAGTTGTTGTCCGATTTGACCCTTGGCTACAGCCTTGAAGCCCTTAAACTTCTTAAATGCTTCATCTTTAGACTTGAGAAAATAAACGAATGCGTACTTTAAGAAGTCGTCGATGAAAGTAATAAAATATTTCATCCCGGGCTTTGTGGAGAATTGTTTGAAGTCACAGATATCTGAGTGCCCCAACTCTAGAAGATCAGTACTTCGGTTTAATCGCTTGAACGATTTTTTTTTTGTGATCTTCATTTGCGCACAGACCTCACACTTCTCCAACTCCTTACCCCCATATTGGAGATAAGCCCTAGATTAGACATCTTGTTTACTCTTTTACAATGAACATATTCTAGTCTATTATGCCACAACTCAAGAGAATAATCAGAAGAAGAAACCGCATTCAATATCTCCATAGTACTTACAAGTTGAAGTTTGAACATCCCTTCGATGCAAAAATGATACGTTCCTTTATAGGACATAACGACTTGACCCGCGTTAATGTCCATCCACAAGCCTGCGTTGCAGTGCAGACTTCCCGAGACCAGGTTCTTGGCTATGGCCAGTACATGCTTCATATTCTGAAGCATCGGCGACTTTTTCGATGTCAGTTGCAATACCACTGTCCCGATCTCGAGTACTTTAGCTTGTGTCCGGTTCGCCACCCTCTCAGAAACAGGTTGGTACGTAGTGAACCACTCCTTCTTTGAGCAAACATGACACGATGCCTCGGTGTCTATCCACCAGTCTATGTCAATCCCAGCTGAGCCAACCTGTACAATCATAGCAACAAAGTTAGCCTCACTTTGCTCCTTTTATTTTAGTTTTTTTTAGTCCCTCTTCCAGTGGCCTTTCTTGCCACAGTTGAAACAAGTCCCAGATTCTTTGGACTTGGGCTTGAACTGAGCCGACTTCACCTTCAGATGGTGAACATCTTTCTTCTTTTGGTAGGAAGCCTTCTGCTTCCCTTTAGAACTTCCTCCTTGCACCATGTTTGCCTTAGCCATCTGCTTGGACAAGGCATCCACTTTGAGTTGAGCCATCAACTTATTTTCAATATGTATCCAGTACAAGAGGCGTTCCAGATCCACCTCCATCTTCTTGCGGTGCATGTCCGTGATGAAGTTGCTCCACCCAGGTGGGAGCTTGGTGAAAATACCCTCGACGACAAAAGTATCGACCAAGGGCATGTTGTCATCCTCCAACTTCTCACTTAACTTGAGGAATCCCTTGACTTGAGGCAACATGATTTTATCGTCCTCAAACTGCATCCTCCAGACCTTTTCGGTCACGTGGATCTTGTTTTTGTTCTCATCTGCCTTGTAGAGATTCTCTATAGACTCCCAGACGTCCTTTGCATTGACCGTCTTGCTGTATGACTCCGCCAGAGAGTCCTCTATAGAGTTCTGGATTAGAGTTCTGGATCAACAACTTGCATAGGTTGTTATCCCGCCTCCACTTCGACTGCAAAGTCGTGGCTTCAGCAACCCTTCGAGCATTTTTACCCTCTGGAATGAAAGGCTCGGGATCTGTCAACACATAGTCGACGCTCATGAGTTGAAGATTGAGGCTGACCTTTCTCTTCCAGACGTTAAAGTGCTCCCCATCAAACTTCTCAAGTTTAAAACTTGTATCGAGAAGTTATACACGGTTGTTCTCCATCAGATATGAATCTTGCTTTGAGATTTTTTATTCCCGAAACAGATCTTTTGATGGAAAATGGAGATCTCGAACTCTTATTTTTAGAGAGAGAAAAAATTCGCTATCCTAAGAGAGAGATGAATACTCGTTCTCAACCGAAGTTGATGCAACGAAATGAATTGTCGCTCTTAACCGGAGTTGATGAAACGATATGAATAATCGCTCTCAACCAGAGTTGATGCAACGACTTTGCTGGGGTGATGAAGGTCAATGTTGCTCAAAGCAAGATTCGTCCGATTGCGATCTGCTCCCAGGAACCAGCAAGTTCGAAAAAACTTCTGGAACGCTTGCTGTCACCTCCTTTACGAACTCGAAGAACTCCTTAGAACTTCAATGCCGGCGGCAGCACTTCTCTCTTCATCTCTTTATTTTGGCGTTAGTCTTTAACGAAGGCACGAATAGAGTATTTATAGAGAATGGTCGAACCCTAATCATATTCCTGGCCGTAACTAATTGCGAAAAGATAGGAGCGAATAATTGAAAATTTTGAATGAAGTAAATTCAAATCCCACAAAGATCGGATTTGATCAATTAACTCAATATTTCCATAACTGCTCAAATCATTCAATCAGTCACATCATACGCCACCTGCGCCCCATAGCCACTCAGCCTGCACGCATTGTCAGCCCCTGTTTTCAAAATTAATTAAATTAGAATTAATTAGTTGCTAATGACCTGTTTAGCATCAAAATAATTTATTATAATTTTTAGGAATTTTTCTAGAATTTTTAAATGATTTTAAATGAGTTTTAAATATTAAAATACCATTTTGTAATTAATTAAAATATTTTAATATTATTTTGTAATATTTAGAATTATTTTAATATTATTATGCAATTTGTTAAATTATTTTTATAACAATTTGCAAATTTTAAATTATTTCATTTCTGTTATGCAAATTTAATATTGCATTTACCTAGGGGAGGGACCAATGTGTAAAATCCTAAAGTCTAAGGACCTAAATGTAAATCCTAATCCTACCCACCCCCGACAACCGCCACGCCGACGACCGACCCCCTTTTCTCCACCATTTTCGGCAGTCCAACCGACCTTCGACCGACCTAGACACCCTATAAAAGAACCCCCACACCCTCCGCGACCCAACCACCACCACCACGACCCACCTCAGCCTACCACCGCCCCCGTCTTCCCCATTTAAACTCGCCACAACCCTAGCTCCGACGAACCCCCGTCCAGCCTCCACAGTAGTCATCGTCGTCTTCAACCTCCACCCATCGGTTCGCCACAGCGAGCTGAGTCGATCGCCACCCAAGCGCCCCGCGACGTTGCCGCCTCCGCCGTCCAGTGCTTTCGAAACCCTTTCCAAAGTCGGACACGTAAGTAGCAGTGTCGAAACCATGTCGTGCGTGTCTCGTGTACACATATGTGGTTCGCCGTGTCCTAACGAGCACGATGGTAAGACTGGACACAGGAGACTAGACTCGTGCGTGTCGTGCTAGCCTAAGACACGAGACTCCAGTGTCCCTAACTGTTAGGACACATGATTTTATTTATCGGGTTTAATAATATATAAACTAAAACCTAAAATAAATATAATCAAAATCCTATCCCTAACACCCAGAGCGGGCTGACCCCCTGGCCAGCCTGACCGAACCCGAGAACTCGACCCACTGGCCGATTCGAACCCCCTTGCCGTTCTGTTTCATTTTCATTTTCTTTTTGTTTTCTTTTGTGTTATTATATATATATATATATATATATATATATATATACAAATACAGTGTATATATATATACATATAATATAGTATATATAATATATATTATTATTATATATACTATATTACTAAATATTATATATATATATATATATATATATATATATATATATATATATATATATATATATATATATATAATCTAATATAATAGAGTACTATATATATAAAAAATATATATATAATATTTAGTACTCTATTATATATATATATATATATATATATATATATATATATATATATATATATATATATATATATATATATATATATATATATATATTTATATATATATATATATATTCTTTTATATATATATATATATATATATATTTTTTTTATTTATATATATATATATATATATATATATATATATATATTATATATATATATATATATATATATATATATATATATATATATAATATATATATAACAGAAAATATATATATATATTAATATTAATATTAATTAGTAATATTAATATTAATATTAATGTTAATATTAATGTTAATGTTAATATTAATTTTAATGCTAATTAAATTTTTTTTAAATTTTTTTTATATTAATGTTAATGTTATTGTTAATATTAATGTTAATGTTAATATTAATGTTAATATTAATTTTAATGTTAAATTTAATGTTAATTTTAGTATTTAATGTTAATATTAACATTAATATTAATATTAACATTAATATTAATATTAACATTAATATTAAGATTAATATTAACATTAAATTAC
This sequence comes from Iris pallida, assembly GCA_029216955.1. Taxonomy (NCBI): domain Eukaryota; kingdom Viridiplantae; phylum Streptophyta; class Magnoliopsida; order Asparagales; family Iridaceae; genus Iris; species Iris pallida. The sequence continues at coordinate 7,508,875 of JANAVB010011800.1, forward strand.
GGATTAGAGTGAGGAGGGTTTTGGGGGGGCTTTCTAAGGGGGGCTTTTGATCCGCTTCATATATATATATATATATATATATATATATATATATATATATATATATATATATATATTGGAACTAAAACAATTAATAGAAAAACAAAGGGGGCTCGGACTGAGCCATACAAGGGGCAGAGCTGAACCGACAAAAGAGCTCTAAAGGACAACAAAGACAGACAAGAGAAGGGCTAAAACGAAAAACCAATACCGAAAAGGAATAAACGGAAAGAGGGGGGCAAAACGAAAATTCGAAACCAAATTCGAATTTTCGAAACTAGCTATCCGCTCCACACAAACCACGAAGGTGGAGCGAGCGCACGGAACGAGGAGGCTCTCAGCCCGAAGGGAGGGCCGCGCTCCGAGGCGCGTCCAGCGCAAGGCCCGATCGGGGGGCTCGCAACCCGAGAGACCCACGCGGGGGCGGCAGGGACCTCGGCGGATGGACGAGACGACTCGGCGGGGGGGCGACTCCGGCGGAGGATCGCCAGGTGAAGGCCGTCTGACAGGAGACGGGCAGGGCGGGCCTGCCGGAGGGGGCGGCTCACAGCGAGCGGCGCGGGGAAGTCCACGGTGAAGGGGCCAGCAGGGAGGGACCTCCTCCACGGCGACGGAGCCGGGAGGGACGGGGACCCACGGCGGAAGGGAGGGGAGTCTCAAACCCGGGGAGGAGGGGGAGGGAGGGGGCCCGACCGGGGGGCGCTCGACCAGGAAGGAGGCCGACGGAGGGGGTCGACCTGGGAGGGAGCCGCGGAGCCACGGCGGAGGAGTCTCGACCCGGGGGAGATGGAGGGGAGAGGCTCGACCTCGGAGAGGGGGCGGGGAGCCGCTGCGGCCATGACGCCGAAATAGGAGCATCGCCAGCGGAGGTGCTAGGGTAGCGTCTCGCTCCCAGGGAGAGGAGGACTGCCTCCGCCTGGGGGTGGGCTGGGATCCAGACACACACACACACACACACACACACACACACACACACACACACACACACACACACACACACACATATATATATATATATATATATATATATATATATATATATATATATCCATTATGTATATATATATATAAATATCTATATATTTATATGTATATATATAAATATTGTAGTTATACATTTTATGTATGTATTTCAAAAATTCTACTTTGTATAAAATATTATTGTGCTTAAATTCCCAAGTCATTTTTATTGTTTAAAATATGAGTTGTATATTTTTACCACTTTGAAAATATATTTTTATTAAATTCCTGTATTTTATTACTGCAACCATTTGGTGTCCAAGCCTAGCATGGGTTTTTGGGCTCCAATATATTTTCACACATTCAAGACCTGTACAAGTCATATTGGACTTGATTCATGGCCTTGGGTCCTGTATTGAACTCTGGTTCAAATTATGTACATGGACAAAATACGCAGATAATTAATTATTTAATTTTAATTGTGTACCATGCTGTTTTTGAATTTCTAAAAATACTTTACTTGCTGTAAAAATCCTAGAAAAATAGAATTTAGATACTATGTTAATTTAGCTAATTTATCATAATTTCTACAATATTTAATTTACAGTTTTGCCATTATTTTGGCATATGAAAGCAGAACTCACTTTCTGTGTACTTATAAAAACTATTTTTTATAAAATACATGTACTGGTTAATAAATTCTAGAAAAATTATAATAAATTTCTATAATTAACATGGATCATTTTGGTATTTTATTTTATGTAAAGTTGAGCTTTTTGTCTATCTCAAAAATTGTTGGAACATAATGTACAGTTGATTTATTTATTAAAAATTACGACTTGCAACTTTTTGTGTTATTTTGTGTTTTAATCGTATTGGACCTCACCCTGCAATAGTGTAAGTAACCTAGAAAGTTAGTTTAAGTATTGTGTTACCCCATATTGGTCTCCTATGCTAAAAATCACCATTTGGCTAGGTGTCGAATCAGAAAGTCGTGTGGCACCGCTTAGTGTCTTAGTGTTTAACTTAGTGTAAAATCTAAGTTTATGTATTTATTCCCACAGTGACGAGTTACCAGGCATCTATAGCATTTTTATCGCAGCTTGCTTTGCTAGAGGCAAGTACTTTCTACGAACTTTACATACTGCAATAACAATAAACTGTGATTTACCAACCATGTTAAATGCTGATCCTTGGGGTAGCAAGTTAAAACTTTACATGTTGTATTACTTTCAGTCTCTACCATGTTTAGGACAGTATCTCATATCTCTCACATGTTTAAAATAACGGGTTAAGGGGAAACTGCTAGTAGTGTATGTGAACATGACCCCCTTCTCCGTATGTATTTACCGCACTCGGTGACATTCTATATGTGACCTTGCCGTATGTTCTGATCCCGCGTTTGTGTATGGATATACACCGATGCCGTTCGTGCACGTATGTGCATGCCAGAAAACTTGATATGTGTCGCTGTATATCCTATTCACCTATTGACCGATTCACGTACATACTACGGTTTTAAACTTTTAAACTATATGTTGTCATTTCTAAAAAGAACCAATTAAACCATGATATGCCATGATTCCAGTTTATTACATTCCTTTTCATGCTTCGTATATTTAGTTTGCTAGAATCAGTACTTGCTCCCGTCTTGACAGGATAACGTTGTAGGTATCCTTACTGAGGAGGAGTTGCTCTGTGACCCATATTATGGAGATACTACCGAGGACCAGGCTTTACCTTACGAGGATGTACCTGCAGGAAAACTCGTCTAGTTTGCGTAGTTGCTTGGGATATTTAGTGTAGTCATGTATTAGACTACGTATTTTGTAACTGGACATGTATCCAGTTTTATATTTCAGACATGTACTTGGACTTATTACTATATGAGACGACTTTTGTGTTTGGAGCATTTATGACTCTTATTTACTTATAGAACTGTTAGCACATTTAGTCTTATCTTGTTATTTCTAGAACAACTTACTGCGTTTTATCTCAAGCGTAGGCTGGATATGACTCAGCTCGACCCAACAATTTGGGTAACGGGTCGTGACATATTTTTAGTGGTGGCCCATGCAGGTCTCTGACTAAATTGTTTAGTTAAGTTATTGTACCAAGCATGCCTGCAATTAGGAACTTAAGGTAATTAGACAACATTAGGAATGACGCTTAGAACACCTAGAGGAATACTAGGATTGCAACGTAGGAAATATATCACATGCTTGCTATTATAATTAGATTTTCTTGTCTATAATTTCTTACTTTAAAGAGTCCTTATAAGTCCTTTTTATTGTAATTAGATGATGCTTACTAGTTCATCCCAGTATATCATACCTGAGAATGACGCACTCCATATCCAGTCAGCTGACCAGTTGACTGATACACCTCCACCTACCACATTCTCCCACTCTACAAATCCACAAACCCAGATGCCTCTACCACCTTCCACATCACAGTCCCAACAGGACCCGATACTTCCACCACCCCCTATCACTATACCTACCCAGGCTTTCGTCACACTCGACGGGAACCAACTGCTCACTCTTATCCAAGGGTTCCTAACAACCCATCAGGAGCAGACTACCCTACTCCCCCAGATCATGGAGCATTCTGAGGAACGTACCGTGGTCCCACCACCTGTAGAGCCACGGCAGTGAGCGGGGACAATCAAGGACTTCATGGGTCTGAACCCCAAGGAGTTCTCATGAACTGAGGGCATAGTAGTAGCAGATGACTGGCTAGACTCGGTAGAGAGGAAGCTCCTTGGAGTTAGGATGCCGGATGACCTCCAGGTCGAGACAGCAGGATTTTTGCTGATAGACTTGGCAGGAGTTTGGTTCCGGACTGAGCCGTTATTTGCGAGAGGGAGGGCCACTCGGGATCAGTTCAAGACCCAGTTCAAGAAAAAATTTCTTCTCGACCACCGCTAGAATAGCCATGGGGCTACGATTCCAGAACATCCAGCAGGGGAACCGTTCTGTTGATGAGTATATGGCAGAGTTTAGTTACCTGAGCCATTTCGCTCCTAGTCTAGTTGCAGACCCAGAGGAGATGACCCGTAGGTTTTGCCATGGTCTAGTTCTAGACATCGGCATTCTTATAGTGGCGAACGGTACGACTGACTACTACCAGAGCCTAGAGTTGGCCTGGAGCATTGAGGAGCATCTTCTGTCTTGCAAGAGGCCGGCTTCTGTACACCTCGAGGGACCGTCCAAGCATCAGGCTTTCCAGCAGAGAGCACCGACGCCGCACCAGCAGACTTACCGTCCCCCTACACCACATCATCCGACCCCGCCAGATAAAGCCCCGGGACCCCGACAGCAGCAGAAGGGAACCTTGTGTACATTCTGTAAAAGGGTAGGCCACGACACTTTTGTTTGTAGGAAGAGGTTCGGGCAGTGTTTAGCTTGTGGGTCTGCCACCCATCAGCTTCGGAGCTGTCCAGTAGCCACGGGATCTAGAGGGCCGCTTCCGACTCAGCAGCAGAGGTTTGGACAACATCTACAGCAGCAGAAGGGACCTCAGGGGAAGACTTATAGTCTAGCTCTTGAGCCAGAACCGGAGCAGGTTTCGGAGCCAGATTATTTGGCTTACGTCATCACAGGTCATATTTATTTGCATACTTTTCTAGCTCTAGGCTTGTTTGATTCTGGTGCATCTCATAGCTTCCTGTCATTAGAGTTTATGCATGAACACCACTTAGTAGCTACACCTACTGCGGAGATTAGTAGAGTGATGACGGAAGGAGGACTATTGCCTATTAGAGCTATCTATAGATGCTCTATTACTATAGCCGGGAGAGAGTTCAGGGGACGATTCTTTGTGATGCTACTCCTCGGTTATGATATCATATTGGGGATGGACTGGCTTAGCTATGCCCATACAGCTATAGACTATCATGAGGGTAGTATTTTGTTCAGTCCCCGAGGCACAGCACCATTCAGTGTCAGGAGGACATGGCCGGAGATCATCCTAGAGCCGAACTGTTGTGCGACAGTTGGGGACGTAGCACCGCTACACCCTATCATTAGGAAGTTTATGGATGTATTCCCAGAGGATCTTCCAGGACTTCCGTCTGACAGAGATGTGGAGTTCACGATAGATTTAGTACCGGGTTCATCGCCAGTATCCCTGGCTTGCTATAGAGTGAACCCCAAGGAGGCTGTAAAGATGAAAGAGCAGATTGATGACATGTTGAAAAGGGGTTTCACTTGATCTAGTGCTTCTCCATGGGGAGCGCCAGTGCTCTTTGTGCCTAAGAAGGATGGTACAATTCGGTTGTGTATTGACAACCGGGCATTGAATGCCATCACCATTAAGAACAAATATCCTCCGCCCATGATAGATAATTTGTTCGACCAGTTGAGTGGGGAGAAAGTATTTTCCAGGATAGCTTTGAGATCCGGGTACCACCAGGTGAAGGTCAGGGCAGCAGATATCCAGAAGACGATGTTCAACACGAAGTACGGGCAGTACGAGTTTCTGGTGATGCTATTTGGTCTCACAAATGCGCCAGCTGTCTTTATGAATTTGATGAATAAGACATTTCACCAATATCTGGATAAGTTCGTCGTAGTGTTTATCAACGACATCCTGATATACTCGAAGACGCCGGAGGAGCATGTAGAGCACTTGCGGACAGTTTTGGAGATTCTGAGGCAGGAGAGATTGTTTGCAAAATTGTCGAAGTGCGAGTTCTTTTTAGACTGAGTGAAGTTTCTCGGCCATGTAGTTACTGGAGAGGGAATCTTGGTGGATCCCAGGAAGATTGATGCAGTTGAGACATGGAAGGCTCCGACGTTAGTTTCAGAAATCATGAGCTTTCTGGGTTTAGCCGGCTATTATAGAAAGTTCGTTCAGGACTTTGCTAGGATAGCTGAACCCATAACGAAGCTGACGCGAAAGGATGCAGAGTACATCTGGCTAGAGGACTGTCAGGCAGTATTTGAGGAGCTGAAGAGGAGGCTGACGACCGCTCCACTTCTGACATTACCTTCAGGATCTGGAGGTTTCACCATATATAGCGATGCTTCTGGGAAGGGGCTAGGATGTGTACTACAGCAGCATGGGAAAGTGATTGCTTATGCATCTAGGCAATTGCGGACTCACGAGCAAAACTATCCTACCCATGACCTAGAGTTAGCTGCGGTGATCTTTGCACTCAAGTTATGGAAACATTACTTATATGGAGAGCTAGCGTGTGGAAATCTTTATTGACCACAAGAGCTTGAAGTATGTGTTCACGCAGAAAGAGCTGAACATGAGGCAAAGACGATGGTTGGAGTTGATGAAGGACGTCGACATTAATTTACAACATCACCCCGGAAAGGCAAATGTGGTGGCGGATGCGATGAACAGGCATCCGATGGCATGGTATCTGAAGATATATCGGCATTTACGGGAAGATCTAGAGAAACTCGGTATCGAGATAGTTTGGCCAGGATCAGTGATACAGATGATGGCGCTTGACATTCAGTCAGGTTTGATGGAGCAGATCAGGGAGGCACAGTCTATAAATGAGAGCCTTCGTAGACTTCGAGCCCAGGCTTTAGCTGGATTGCTGGATAACTTCACTGTAGTAGAGGATAGATCCTTAAGGCATGGCAGCCGATTGTGCGTGCCGAAGGGAGAGCTGGTAGAGGCAGTCTTACAGGAGATGCACCGATCGAGATATTCTATTCACTCTGGTGCTAACAAGATGTACCGTGACTTGCGAGAACATCTTTGGTGGCACAGGATGAAGAGAGATGTATCACATTTTATTTCAAGATGCCTAGTTTGCCAGCAGGTCAAGGCGGAGTGCCAAATGTTTTCCATAAATAAATTCACTTTATTTATTGTATTTCTGGGAAAATTACAACTATAGAAATTTGATCTAGAAGACAATCACTTTATCCCTTGGACGATGCGATGAAGAAAACTCGAACTTCGAAGAACTTGGACAGCAACTGGGCAATCTCTCTGTTCTCTCTGAATTGAATGTGGTATCTGATGAAGATGAAGAAACTCTCTTTTATAGAGTTCTGGATAACTGTTTTGAAGCATACGCTCAGTCAGTTACATGACGTGTGCATAACTGCAGGGACGCGTGGCAAATTCTGATGGAGGCACATTAGAGTGCGGTTGAAAGTAGTAGAATATATCTAGGAGAGATTGATGGCATGGATGCCACGTTGCATAACTTCTGAGTAAGTGGGTAACTGAGTACAGAACACGTGAGAACGTGTGTTGACTGTATGTTTGAAGTCATCTTGAATGCATTTGTTGTGATACGCTGTCTTTGTCGAAGAGGAGTCATACGCTGACTTGGATAGTATAGAGTCATATAAAGCTGATACGCTCACTTTATCAACAAGGAGTCATATGGAGTCCATATGTTCACTTGATTGATAAGGAGTCGTATAGAGTCCATACGCTCACTTGGTTGATAAGGAGTCGTATGGAGTCCATACGCTCACTTGATTGACAAGGAGTCGTATGGAGTACATACGCTCACTTGGTTGACAAAGAGTCGTATGAAGTCCATACGCTCACTTGATTGACAAGGAGTCGTATAGAGTCCATACGCTCACTTGGTTGGCAAAGAGTTGTAAGCATTGAGGGAGTAGACACGTGGCTGTCCTCAATCTTCCCAAATATGCCATATCTTCTAATAACTGACAAATATCTCTCAAGCATCGTGTTGCAGATATGATGGCTGACAGACTGTCAGAAATGACAGTAATGATGGTTGTGCATTTATGATGGCTGATGAGCTGTCCTCGTAAGAGATAAAATCAATTCTCGAAAACCCATACGACGGCTAATCTTTATAGGGCAGCTGTCTTTGCACGAAAGACGAAGTGTCAGATTCATCCTCCATTAAACGTATGTTGTGCTGTCATTCAAGAAATAATAAAATATTTACTGAGCGTACGGCTTTGGCTGAGCGTATGGCCTTGAGCGTATGGCTTTGGCTGAGTCTTATGTCAGCGTGTCATAATTTTTCACACCCTACAAGACCCCCTTCAAAGTTTTCGAACTTTATAAATTTTAAAAGTTCAAAATTACTTTGAACTTAAAGTAGGAATAAGTCTTGACATGCTGGCATGATTTTGTTATTTTCCTCAATATCAGTGCAAATCTTTAGGGATTCTGTTTAAAGAACGGCCGCCGTTTAAACTTCTCTTTTCTTCTATAAATAGGTCTTTCAAAACCTAATTTATTTCTTTACTTCTGCATTTGTCTTCGAGAGAGAAAAAGCTCCAAAACTCAAACTTCTTCTTCTTCGACTCAATCTTCATCAATGGCGCCCAAAGTTGATGCTGCTGCGAAGGGAAAGGGGAAGGCTCCTGCGGAGTCATCTCGACCTGCCGCCGCTGCTACTAAGAAGACTGCTGATGAGCGTATTCGACGAAGTGAACGCCCATTGAAGCCCCTCTATGGTGAGGATGGAGATGATGAACAGTAACTATTCCCTATTTAGGGCTCTGGTTAGGACAAGATCATAAAACGTATCCCCTTTTTAGGGTCAATACGTCAGAAAATACACTTCCCTCTTTAGGGTTTAGTCGTATTCCATATTTTTTGTTTATACAAAAAATATGTTTGGAGCGTATTCTGTAAGATACGCGTATCTTTGATAGAAATGTCAAAATACGCTGATTTGAAGGAATACATTATGTTAAGTTGTCTTACTGAGATACGCTAACTCCTTTGTTAGCGTATTTTTGATGAACATCTTGTCAACCATACGCTGATACGCTTAAGAAAAAGATCCAATCATCCTCTAATCTTTGAATAAAAGCTGAGCGTAAACTGAACTTAAAATTTATCATACGCCTAGGATAGACTGAGCGTTCTAAATTCGTCATACGCTTAGGATAGACTGAGCGTATGTTGATCTTTGAATCTGTCATACGCTTAGGATAGACTGAGCGTATGTTAAACTTTGAATCTACCATACGCTTAGGATAGAGTGAGCGTATGTTGATCTTTGAATCTGTCATACGCTTAGGATAAACTGAGCGTATATTGGTCTAACTTCTTATTCTTCTTTTGCAGTGGATATTCTGGCTCAGGATGCACAATTTGAAGGATGTGTAGAAAACAACTATACAAGTGACCTATCACATGTCCATTTTTCTCAATTTGATGGGCCTTCCACAAGGATAGCTATTCTGACAAATCAGGAGAATGATACTCTGCTGAATATGATGAGTGGACTGCCTCTACAGAGTGTGGATAGTGCTACCCACTCGAAGCTAGCATTTCTTTTTGGAGATGCTATTGATATAAACTCCCAGCCTGCTCTTGATAAAGTGTCATACTCATATTATAGAGATGGTGATGCGAATCAGCCAATGTATCTGACTGGTTTGTCCAAAAGCATCAACATAGCTCGCTTATTCCACGCGAGTCATCAAAGGCAAATGAAGTGGGATATCACTCCATTCCGTCAAGCAAAAGCTGGATGGATAGGATACGGTCAAGGAAGATTCTGCAGTGGTACTGAACCACATGTCTCAGTTTTGCGAGGATTGCTGCCAGCTACCATTCCTCCTGAGGACTCGGCACTTATGAGGCCAGTTAGAGTCCCAATCTTTGCAAATGAATTTGTTCAGCTAGAAAATGTTATTTACCTAAAACAGTCTATGAGGCTTACTGGTCTGGTGAACCTGGAGAATACCAGATGGATTGTTCTTGTAAGATGGATTCTGAACAACTTTGGGGAACAGTTAAAGGTGATAGGCCTATATAATGCCATCAAGTGCACCGCTTATGATTTTAGGCCAAACCCAAATTTGTTCATGGCATTAGCGGAAAGGTATAATTACCGTACCGGCACTTTCATGACTCCAAAAGGCGAGATGGGATTCGCCCTCCATGAGATGACATACATTTCTCAGCTACCAACATGAGATTTGCCATATGAAGAGTATATTCCTTTCATTGATGAAATGAATAAAATTTCCGATGCCAACCCACTGGTTCTTCATGTATTTGAAGAATTAATGTGCCATTACAGTATATGTAAGGCTTTTTATAAGGCATAAGGTGCAGAGGGAGGTTCCAACTGCTATTCTTCTAAGTGGATGGCCTATTTATTCCAAGGCCGTACTGAAGAAGTTCAGAAGAAGAAGAAGAATGATCAATATGTCGGTCGCTTTAAACCCCTGAGTCAAGCTGAGATTGACAAACTAATCCGGGACACCACTCATGACGACATCATCATTGAAGAAGACGAAGACACCTACAAAGCTGGTGATAGGTTGGAGACCTATATAAAGCAAGGTAGCCGGAAATTATCTAATGAAGATCATCTGGCCGGATTTATATCCCTCTGGCTGAGAAAATTTGTAGTACCCGGCACCTGTTTAGCAGACAGGATGCACAGAGGAGTTGTTTTTGCAGCAGTCCGTCTGCCTTTCGGGTACAAGATGGATTTGTTGACAGCAATGACATACCGTCTGAATGCTGGCTTAAGGGCATATACAGACAGGATGTTTGAATTGGCGAAGAAGAAGCTCACAACTTTTCCCCGGATAGAAATGCCCTTTACATATTTATTTTGGTGGCTGCTTCTCCATTTTGAATCCCTCATGAATGTTAGAATGGCTAGACCAGACGATACCTTTTTGGAAAGATACCATCACACACCAAAGTGGAAGTATGACACTCTGACAGACTGTAGAACCATATTAAACAGGGGAGAATTATGGAGTTTTACTTGTGTTCCTCCACCTGTTGGTTATGAAACCATGTCTGGGAAGTTGATTGATGGCATTGGTGCCAATGAGTTAGATGATATTCAACATAAATGGCTGAAGAGGATTAGGCCATCTCACTTGATCTGTCGTCGTGACGATGTCACCTATCTGGAGCCATATCTTCCGAGTAGGTTTGCTTGGCAATTTGGCTATGATCAGTTGCATGTGGGAAATGCAACGACATATTTTGGCTACCAAGGCGGATTAATCGATGGTGCCAGAGCTTGGATATACTATATTGCTAAAGGTACCGGAGCTACTTTTTCCATGCCAAATTCGGTTACTTATCGGAGAGGAGCTAGAATGTTGGCGTCTTATGCCAAATTCTATGTATCGGCTAATACCTTTGATGAAAAATTCAGCATCTTAGGTAAAAGCTTCATCCATGTTGATAAGAGATCAACCAAATCAGCCTTGCCAAGAGATTGTCATGACCGAGAAGATCCTCTGGCTACTGATGAAGTTTATGATGAAGTTTTAGAGAATCTCTTCTCTGATGAACTTCATCAGCCATTACATGTATCCATTGGAAGTGCTGAAGAGAGTGTATCTGCCGACAATACACCGAAAAGGAAGAGGGGCAAAGATGCTTCTGGGCCTGCTCCAAAAAGGGTTACTCGGGTAGAGGCTCGTAATCGTGGAAGACGAATCAGAGATGCGGACGAAGCAGGTAGTGACTCCAAAGATGATTATCCTACTATTCCACTAACAAAAAGAATAGGAAGGAAGGTGATAGTTTCAAAGACTAATATGTGATTTGTCTCGATGCAGAGAGTCCCACCAATCGTGTCGAGCGATTGGCATTAGAGAAGCAAGCTGCCTTTGCTTCTTGTAAAGATAGAACCTATTGAAGAGGATGTGCCTGAACCTGCTGAACCCTCTATGCCTTCTGATATGGACTTGATTTCGCCAACGGCCGATGATGTGCAGGTGATTAGTCAACCTGCGGTAGAGGCCGAGAATCAGACTAAAACAGCTACTGACTCACTGATTTCGAGAGAATCAGTGAAGGAAGCCACTACTCTCAGCCAATTACTGAATTTTCGGAGAGCAATAAGAGTGACGACGAACAGGTTGACTATGAACCTTCGTC